>CM076576.1:834560807-835084921 GCA_034641835.2 Pinus albicaulis
ATTTGGCTGAGTCTAATTTCCAAATTTTTCATTTTTTTTCATATTGAGATCCTGAAACCTGTCCAAAAAATAATTTTACGAACACTTCTCTGAGCACAGCGCCAAGCCTGAAAATGAGGTAGAATGGTAGAAAATGAGGTGTTTTTTGAACTTTTTAGGGGTAAAAAATGCTCCAAATGCTCTGAAATTTGGTGAGAATAGTGTAATAGGCATGAGAAATCTAAAAATTTAAAGTTCTCCCTCTGAGGATGTCTGAGAAAAAAGTGTAGCGCCAGGGGTGTTGCACTTATAGGCCTCCAAATTCACAAAAAAAAAAAATTGTCCAAATTTATTCAAAATTGGTGGATGTCACCCTCATGGGGTTTGAGAGACTTGTAGAGAATATTGTGCCAAAAATCAAAGGTTATCTTGGCCTTCTACCTCTTTTAGTGCCTGGATCTTAGTTTGGGCCTTCTTGAGTTTAGCCCTTGCAACTTGGTTTCTCCGGGCATAATGTTTAGTCATCCTCCTTTGGAGATCAAGATCCTGATTTGCCTTATTCAACTTAGCCTCCAAGTGTATGTGGGCTCTTTCCAACCAATGCTCCCAATCCCATGCTATCTCCATAGCCAACAACTCATCTAGAGGGAGTTGCTCTGGTAGGGCTAATTCTTGATCCCTTTGCTTTTCCAATGGCTTCTTCAACCCCATGGTTCTAGGCCTCCTCCTAGATTGTCCTTCCTCATCCTCACTCTCTTCATAAGTGCCCATGAACTCTTCTAGTTTCACCTATTCCCTTTGGGCTTCTTTCCAGGCCTTAATGGCTCTAGCCTCATAAATATCAATTTATGCTCCTAGCTACCTATTCTCCAAGTCGAAGGCATCATTTACACTTTTGGCCTTATTCAAATTGGCTTGGAGGTCTTAAATGAGTGCATTTTTTTTCTAGATGAGAAAGTTTGAAATCCTTGCTTCATTCTCCTCATCACTGTCCACCTAAATGATTTCAAACTCCCTTTCCACCTCATGATCTTCTTCTTCTTGTTTCACCCTTCGTTTTCCTTTGTCTAGTGGCTAAGCTGAGGTGGATGGCATGGTCCCTTGCCTTTTAGAGGCAACAAACACAAGCCTTGGCCCTCTTTGATATGTGAATGAAAGAGGTGTGAGTGTGGTCTTGTTGGTATCTTTTTCATGGCTTTGATCCTTGTTGTTTTCATCACCCTTTTCATTTTCATCATTAGTATCATCAGTCATCATGTTTTCTGCTTCATCATTGTCTTCTTTGTTCCCAACACCATCACCACTCTCAACCTATTCACTAATTTCTTCATTGTCATTTTGTTTTTCATTAAAGCTAGTTTCCTCTCCACTGATGTGATCTTCATTTGGACTATCAACCCCTTCACCATTTTCATTGTCATCATGACTTTCATGACTATTGTCATGACTGTCATGATTGTTTTCCTCTTTGTTTTCTTGTCTATCACTGAGGCTTGCTTCTTAGGTGTCACTGCTGCCTTTAGTTTCTGCACTTTCCTCATTGTTTTCATCTTTATCATTGTCATCCTCTTCCATATATTCTACATTTTCATCCTCTTCCTCTTGCTGGGTCAGCTCATCATTTTCTGTCTTTTCATCACTTTCACCCTCTTGGTCACTGTTTTCTTCATTTTCTGTTTCTTCATCATTGTCATGCTCACTGCCCCTTTCTTCATTATCTACCTCTGTCTCTTCTTCACTTTTTGTTTCTGCCTCATCATTTTCATCTTCATCATCATTCTCTGCCTCTGTGTCCTATGTTTTATTGCTGACCTCCTCTTCATCATTTACCTCTGTTTATTCATCATTTGTCTCTTCATTTTCATCATTTGTTTCTTCATCACTGCCCTTTTCTTTCTCTTCCTTGCTGGCCTCTTTGTCGTTGTTTTCTTCCTCATCAATTTCCTCTTCCTCATCATTTTCCTCTTCTTCATCATCTTCTTCTTCTTCATCATCTTGTTTTTCTGCCTCATGTTGGCTCAAATCATCATCACCCTCATCTTCACTTTGGGCTGACTTATTGTCATCATTACCCTCATTTTCACTTGATTCTTCATTGCCACTTATTTCTTCATTTGATGCATCAAGAGAAGGGGAAGAAGGGAGGTTTCCTTGAGGAGGTGATATAGGTGTAGAGGATGAGGTATGGTTGGTAGGAGGTGATGGAGGAGTAGAGGGAGGAGGATGAGATGATGATGGCAAGTTTTTTTGATGATGGGGCTGTGGACTTATGATGACTTCATGGGCCATGAACACCTCCCAAGGTATTCCCTTTTGTTCCAGTTGATGTAGGACCACCATCTTGATCAAGGAGTGGTGGAAAAAACTATGCATTTCCTGGGTATTGGTCCTCCTTCGGACAACAGAAGACATCTTGTCAATACTTCTATACAAGTAGTAAGGAAAATGAAGCAATTTAACCTTGGTAAAATGCATGAGGAGTATAACATTGTAGGAATAAAGTCATGAGTATCTCCCCTCACAGGTGAAGTACTTCATGATAACCCTCATCAAGGGTGCAAACCTCTGTTTTAGGTGTGAGAAAGGGAAAATAGCCCTGTATCCTTCTCTATACCTAGTTTTGACAAATGGTTCATAATGGTTCATGTCCAACCTTGCCTTCTTGAACCATTTCTCACCAACAGCATGTATACCTATAGCATTAGAGATGGCGTCTGCTGATAGTTCAAAATCCACCCTTGCAAGGCTTACTTGTTTATTGTGTAAGTTGAGGAAACATCCAACATTCTGAAAACATGTGAGAATCATGGGAGATAAAGTGATATCCACTATTCTCTAGGGTTCAAACCTATTTACCTTCCCTCCCTTGTGTTTTCACCTCATAGGCACTTGACCTTCTTGACTGCTCATACTTCCTTCTTCTCCTGACATGGTGATTAGGGATGTTTTTGGGAAAAACTCAGGTTTGCTTGTGACACTTAGGTAGGAGGAGTAAAATGGAAATGATGGTGAGGGAAGCTTGTGAAAATGAGTGTTATGGAGATGGATTTATGACTGAGTGTTTTGAGTTTGACGAGGGCTTAACTTGAACTGAAGTGTAACTACCCTAACTCACACTTCCCTTCAAAAGACAATCACTTGCTTGGAGGTTGAAAGCATAGGTTTATTTGTTATGAAGAACTAGGGTTTGCAAAGCCTAGGTTTTAATCTTTCTTTTAGCCATTAAACTACCAAAAACACTTGAGGAGGAGGGAAAAATATCACCTACCAGTTTTTACTCCTCTGTGGGCTCTTGAAGGAAAATTTGAGGGTGCTTTCCCTGAATTTTTTGGCACCTTTCTGCAATTGGGAGGGTTCTTGGCATGAGCGTAGCATCAGGTAGGAACCGGGTGAGTCAGTTTCTTTGGTCTCAATGTTACATGTCTTGTGCAGGCCTACCGGCCTCTAGGCACAGCGTCAGGAAGAAAATTTATGTTGGGTTGGCCTCTGAGTGCAGCGCCGGGTGAGTCAGGTCCTATGTGCGTAGCGCCAGGCCTATCAGGTCAGCCTCTTACTATAGCGCCAAGCTGCCTGAGTGTGTCGGTCTGCCTGGGTGTAGCATCGGGCTGTATGCACAGCGCATGCAGCTATATGCGCAATGTAGTGCAAAAAATGCATTGTGGGAACCTCTATATGTGCGCTGCCAGGTCCTGTGAGCACAATGCCAGCCTTTGAGCGTAGCGCTGGTGGCTTGGCCCAGAAACTGTCAAAAAAATCAGAAATTCGCCTCTTGAGTGTTTGTAGCTTTTTTCAAATGCACAATGAGTCAAGTGATAAGTTAATCGACCTTTTATAGTCTTAGGAAAATAATTGATTTTTTTACAAAACCAATTTTGTAATGTTTTTAAATCTCTTTTTCATTTCACTGACTTTTTGATTCACTGTGTAGGTGACTTGAGGAACCTGTTTTCATCTTTCTTACTACCTTTAGGAATGATACAACTTGTTTTGAAAAATCAAATGGTCTTCATGCTTAGGCATGCCACCTCCTTTTGGAAATTTCTGATTTGTTGCAGGTGCCATGACACAATTATTTTTGTCTCCTTTGTCATTTTTGGAGTTTGAAAACCTTAGTTACACAAAAACAACCTCATGATCATGTTGGTTTTTCACCTTGTAACTCAAATTATGCTTTGATTTCGTTGATCCTTTGAGGGAAATTTGACTGTTCTTGAAGGATTAATCTTGCTTACACTGATACTCTTTCATACTTTCCCTTTGAGGCAGTGGAAAACTTATCTTGACAAACCTTAGAATGACACACACAACAGTCCCTTGAAATTTTCTTCTGATGGCATGATGAAGGCTCATTTTCCTCATTTCACCCTTTTTTCCTATCTTACCAAAATTTAGGTTTTAGGCTTGTTAGAGAAAACTCATTAGTGTTGTCTTATAAGTTCTCTATAGCCCTTTCAAGTTCATTCAGTTATGTTCAGTTTGTTCACCTTTTTCCCTTCTTCATTTATAACTTCTAAAAATCTTCAATTTCATGCTTGGTTGTGTCGGTGTGCCCTTGCCCTTGTGTTTTGTTGCCTTGACTCCTTGCTGGGAAAAAAATTGGTCCAATCAATCCAGAAAACCTTGATTTTCCCTGAACATAGGCTTCTTACTCTTCCATTAGCTTGTGTGTATATTTAATGAAAAGCAGGCCTCCTACCTTATCAATTTCTTTGCTGATAGTTACCTTGACATTCCTACAGAAATTTCAATCATGGACAGTTGTTCCTTGAAGATTTTGAATTTGATTAAGGAGATCTTCCTTGAATTTTTTTCTGATCTCTTTTGATAACAACAAATGTTGACCTTATTTTCCATTTGATTCACCTTCTTGGCACATGAAAAACACTAATTTAGAACATCAAAGACAATCCTTCAACCCATGAAAACCCTAATGACCTAGTGGGAGGCTCTTTAGACTTGTCCTTTGACTAAAAGCTTGGCTTAGGGTCCTCATGTATGAAAATAGAGTTTTGATAATTTGATGTATTGAAGATCCAAAATCCAATGTACTTGATTTATCTAAAGAGTCTACATATATAGATTTGAGACCATCAATGCTTGAGGCATTTGATGAACATGAGAGAAGGTAGATTGTTTGGCAAACATAGATGGGAAGTGGAAGGGTTAAGCATAGGAAAAACAAAGTATTGAGGTTGTGGGTATGAAAATGAGACAAAGATGAGTGGCATGAGCCCATGAGGGGTCTTCTAGAAGTGATAGGCTAACCAGGGAAAAGCATAGTAGTGAGATAGTGAAAATTTTATCTTAAGGATAATGAAGGCAGTGAGATTTCAAAAACTCACAATATTCATGAATTTTGTTTTTAGAAATCTAGGAAAAGCATTTATTCATCTACAAAATAGCAAAAAATTACTGATGACTAACAATATCCACCCTCCAAAGGGTTTTAAATCAGATGGAGTATTCATGTGGTCTTGATCTTTGATCTTCTATTATAATCTTCTGGTCCTTCATCTTCTCGCATGATGATCATCTTATCTCTTAAACTCAATTTGTGTCTTCTATGTCCTACTTCTCCATATCCTTTTCATCATATTTCCATAACATTATATATTTCCTGCATCTGCAATCCATTCATGACAAGACCTCATCAATCTGATAGACGCCTAGTCTCAAATGATGTGTGTTTATCCACGGACTAAGTCGGAACTAGGTTGCAGGATGAGGAATATACTCGGTGACTCCACAATTGTGCAACTCAAGCAGTCACGAGTGAAGCTTGAGCCTTGAGACTGTGCAATGCATAGTTCAAGCTAGACTGAGAAGGAATATTGCACAGTTTTGGGACTCAATGAATAGAGCTCAGGGGTTTTACACTATTTCAGCCAATTGGGAAGTTTTGAAAGGTAGAGAAAACCCAGTGATTTCACAATTGTGCAGATCAGGAGCTCAAGAGCTGGAATTGATCTCAGATACTGCACAATGCACAATTGGGGTGAGGCTAGAGGGTTGAATTTCATATTTTTGGAGGCCAAAGCCCTAGCTTGAGAACTAAAATTTCTAAATACACAGTACTAGAAGGAGAGGAGGCAAGGAGATTGTGCAGTTGCGCAGTTTAGGAGCTCAAGATTGAGGCTTGATGACTGAGACTACATAATTCATAGTGTTGGGTTGGCTAGAGAGAAATATTTTGCAGTTCTATGACTCAAGGGTTGGGCTTCAGCACTGAGGCTATGAAATGCATAGGTCCAAGAGGAAGAAAATGTGCATTGCACAATTCCAACAGACAAGGTTGTTGCTTAAGGACTGATATTGCCTACTATGCATTTTAGGAGGGATGGATGAAGTTGAGTGGACCAGTCTGGAGTTTTTTCCAATTTTGACTAAGTGTTGGATCAATGAGAAGAAGTTGAATAAAATAAGGAATTTAAAATGATCACACACTTATTTCAATTTATGACCCAAAAAAACACTTAGAACATATCAAAAAAATACTTTCTTCAATGCAACAACATTGTGACAACCCATTCCAAGTGCAACACTAAAGATACACTTTGCGACGACAATGATGGCACTTGTGTGACTATGCATGAAAATTCGGAAATGAGTGTGGAACATGTATACATTATAATAACAATTCATTATCAGATATATTTCCCCTTGAAACAAACCAAACTTAACTTTATGATAAGAGGCAACTCCCACACCCAAATACGACACTTTCTATATGAAAATAAAAGTGCGAGTGACACTGTTGATTTCCAAACAAAGGTGAAAACAACACATGCCAGGGTGAAGATAACATGAAAATAACACTAATTAAAGTGAAATCGATAACCGAAAACATGAAAATGATACTCGATAAAAAATTGCACGAAGAGACACTTTTCGAAACTCATCGAAATGAAAGTACAAACACAACTAGTAGTGAGAAATTATGGATGTTAGTGTGCATTGACTGTCAACATGGACTGGACATCGCACAGGAAAAGTCTTAATGGACCATGGTATGATTATTGAAACTTGCATAAAAGAATGTGCTCATGCACTTGTTACGGACTAATAATGTGTGAGCAAGTGACTTCGACACTTTCAATCCAAGAAGGGAGTTCAAAGGCATAAACTGTATAAGAAGTGAATATAGAATGACCGATCATGATATCCACAGTAGGCTCCAAAATTTGAGTGTAGGAAAAATTTTGGAGGGTGTTTATCACAGTGATAACAAAATTCCAGGATGAGAAGAGAACTTGTTGCAATGAATCAATAGACAGAACATCTTATGGCAGAGAATAAATGGTTGTGATCACAATGTTTTAGCACCATCAAATGGAATTCTTTCATGCAGGAGGAATTAGGGCCAATGGAGGACACAATGGCGTGATTATCTGATGAGATGATTCTTCTACAACAAGTTGTGGCTCCTCTTGTTGGCATTCAAAATAAAGCATGAGAAGAGGTGAAACTATTGAAGGTAGAAAACATAGAAGCTGACCCTCTTTGGCAGTGGGTTCCCAAGCATCTAGATGCTCCATAGCATTTGGAGAAGAAATACATGATTTCTACAGATATTGATAGAGTTCATTTGAGACTCCACCAAAAATACATGCCTCTTGGAGAGTAGTAGATTAGTACTATTGTTGCATATAATCGGTTGCATGATTTTTTTAAGTCTCTCAAACAAAAGCACGGGATGCCTTCAATATGTACACTTGAAGTGATCAGAGTTAGGGTGGTCATCTTCCAGGAGATCAAGCAATACATTGAGCAGATCAAACAAGCAACGATATAGGAAGGCTTGGAGGCAACCAAAGAAATTATTCTATTGTACGCCATTGCACTAGTCAAAGCTCATATGAGGCTTTCATGATTGTGGAATAATGTGCAGTCAAACTCTAAGAACATATTGATGAGGGCACTAGAGGTGAAGATGCACTACATTGGGGAATTTCCGGTTCGGGTCAAAGCCATCTCCACAGAGTTCAGAGCATGACACACTTACATTAAAATTGAGCTCCATGAGGAAGAAAATGAATTATCAATTTGAGGAGTCTTTGTCCCATTATCAATTTTGTCTTATATAATCATCGTCTCATGTATAATTGATATTAAGTAATAAATGATATGTAATGAAGTCCAAGGGACACGTGGAATTTCAATAGCAACAACTTGGAATGTAATGAGTCATGCTTAGAATATGAATAATCATATAAGTCAAAGATTCATGAGGAAGCTCAAAAGTCATTATTATTTTTTATAAATAGCTCCTCATGACACAAGAAAAGGTATTGGATTCTAGAGGTCTTGCCTTGGCTTCTCTTGTAATTCATAGGAGATAGATCATTCTTTGGAGAAGCAAGTTGTGGCTTCATGTTACACTATTGGATACAATGTTTCATATATGTAGCAGTGTACTTGGGATCTTGAACTTTTAATCAGAAGCTCAATGAGCTTAAACTTCTTCATACATGTATCATAGATATAGTTGGACTATTATTGTTATGTTTTAGTACATGTTGCTTAAATTACGTGCTAATTTAATGAACTAATTAATCCTTAGCTATGGGTATATTGGCTGAGTGTTGTTATGCTTTAATGATTTTTGTTTATTGTATGGACTAATTTGCATGTATTCAACAAGTGTTTATCTATCTTCCTAGGTCCCCTTTTAGGATAGTACTATTAATCTTCTAATTGGTGGCTCATTTTTCTCTCCAACTATTGAAGTCTCCCTCATACACCTTACATTGGGTATCTCAAAAATATCACATCCTTGCTACCTCAAAGAGGTGTTTTGTTTTCTTTTGTTTGATCATGACCAAGGCATATCTTTAAAAACCTTTCCAATGGTGAGTGGACCATATAATTGGATGGAACTCCCACACCAAATGGTATGAGGTCTAATTGGGACATCACATTAAGGATATCCCCTTACAATGTTAGTGGCATCCAACAACGTCAACGGAACCATATCAGTTCTAGAATCATTAGGAAGAGTAGTTGGTGTGTCTCACATAACAGGGTTAGTGTCAAAGCACTCACTGACAAAATGGCCACTCAAAAAATTAGTGTTTTTTTTTATTTTAAAATTATTTGTCAGGCACTAAAAAATACCAAAATAAAATACCCTCCACAAGGGGAATTATGTCCCATCAAATCTCACTCAGACAATCAAATATTATAAATAATATTTCCAAAAAATTAGAAAATTATTTTTGAAATTATGGGAAAATAGGAATATTAAGCATTTTCTCGGAACTTTGGTTAAAATTTATAAAAACTAGACAAAAATGATGTCGATCCAAGTGGATATTGGTGGCCACCTTCCTATTCCACTTGGACCCCCACCATTTTTTCTTTTAGTTTCTCAGTTTCCTTACTTGTAGCACAATTTATTATTTATGGAATGTTTTCGGGTCATGAACTTCCAAGGCTATTTTGAGGCCGTAAACGACGTTTTTGGGTAAAATTGGAGCCAACAAGAAGATTTAACCAATGTTGGCCACTCAAAATTTGTATTCCTCGGATAGATATTTCCAACAAGTTATTGTGCATGTCAAACAAAGTTCTTATACCAAATCTACGTCCCTAGAAAGATTAATGTACCAATTTACCCAAACGAGGCCCGTAATTTTGGCGCTTCATCTCCTAGGGTTAGGTTTTTGGATGTTTTGGGTTTTCCATCATTTCTCAATAATAAATAGGCCTTAGAGCCTCATTGTAAAAATTTCAGAGGCATGTATCTACCACATCTCTTCTCAGAGATAAGCTAACATCATTCGAGCTCGTTTATTTCGAATTTGTATATAAGCATATTTCAGTCTTTGATATTAATGAAATTAAGTTATATTTCTACTGCACCTCTGTTTCCATGTTTATATTTGTATTTTGTTGTGTTCCTGCATAAATTCAGATTAGTGGTATTATATTGGTCTTCTCTTTCTTTATTTTTCTTTGCATGTCCCCAATGAAGTTAGGGTATAAGGAGTTAGGGCTCAATCTGATTGAACCCTTGCAAGATCAGTCTTGTAAACCCTGATAGCCTCCCATGGCAAACGAAAAGAAAGAAGAGGGAGCAGGATATCCTATAAAAATATTTCTCAAGGAGGCCTACAAGAAATAGAGGAACGAGATGATGGATAACTTTTCCCAGATCCTTCAATCGATGCCCACAGGTGACGCGTCTTCATCCGGAAACCAACCTGGAGGGGCCACTCCATTTAAAGTATGAGTAAAATTTTACATTCCAACTTTTGAAGGCCAGATATATGTAGTTGTCGTAGATAAATGGTTAAATTTCTTGGAAGGATATATATTTTTTCATGATTTTTCCAATAGGGAAAAGATTAATTTTTCACTATTGAAATTTTCCCCTCAAGTCAAGGACTGGTGGGAAACCTACTGTGAGAAAAGGGATGAGAGGGAACTCTCACTATTCTCTGTCACACCCACCTGGAATTATTTTTGAGACACCATCAAGGAACAGTACTACCCTGTCGATAGTTATGAAGACAAGTACGTAAAATGGACTACATCGCTACAACAGGGGACCAAGATGTGCATGAGATGATAAATATTTTCCATACCCTACTCACAAAGTTGGATATCAAATATTCTGAGAAACATTTGGTTCTCAACTATTGCAGTTGTTTGGAAAAATACATTCAAGAGGAAATGGACTTCCTGGACATCTCCTTCCTTGGTGTAACATACCGATATGCTGCCAAAGTTGAGCAAAAATTCAAGCAAAAGAAGCGATGCTTTGAATATACAAACCCGAAGTAGAAAAAAGGTGCCCCCAATCCACCTAGAAAAGCATAGAGCTCGACCGGGAACCCCCAGGGAAATTCCTTGAAGCCACAATACAAGGGTGATTGGAAGGAAAATAAGGACACATTAAAGTGGTGTGAGTTCCATAAATCCCCCATTCACAACACACATGAATGTCACGTAAAGCACACAATGGTGGTCGAGCTGTGAGACTCAGAGACATATGCATGTTCTGATTTTGAGTTGGAACCCAACAAGGGAATTAACAAGGGTAAGCAGGTCATTAGCACAAAACCCACTGTCACAGTAGCCACCACCAAGCTCCAAAAGGCAGAACCCGAATATCCAAAGGAGGGGGAGCGCCTCTTCCACTCACATATGTGGGTGAAGGGATCGCCGCTACAATTCATTACCGATAACATGAACCAAAAGAACCTCATTTAAGAATAGGTCATGAAGAAGTTTATCCTACCAACCACAACACACTCGCAACCATACACCATCAGGTGGCTTTGCCAAGGATAAGATCCCTGCGTCGGCTAGCAGTGTTGCCTTCCCTATAGCAGCAAGCCCTTCATGGATGAGTTATTCTATGATATAGCTCCTCTTGAAGTTTCTGATGTATTATTAGGCCAACCATACTTGTGGAAGTGTCATGTCATATATTAGTCTAGGTCTCACACTGTTATTATTTATCTATGTAATATGTTATATAGGATACCGAAGGTAGCCTCGCCTATCAACATCTCTTTGATCTCTACTAAGAAATTTAGTAAGATCATCTCCCATACCAGGAAATTTGTTTCTTTTTAATTCTCTCTCAAAGTAAGGGGAAGGTTGTAGCCACATCTGTGGCCCCCAGGAAGGGTTCCTCTATGCAACAAAATCAGGTGGATACAATCATGGAAGAATACAGGGACACCTTCTCCTCACCTGCAGGGATACCCTTGCACTATCAGGTCAAGCATTCGATCGATATGACTCCTGGAGCACCTCTACCCAAAGGGCCAATATATTGCCACTCCATTTTGGAAAGTGAAGATATCAAGTGGAAAATATAATATTTGTTAAAAAAGGGAACATACTACCAAGTTCCTCGCCTTGTTGGAGCCCAATTTTACTTGTACAAAATAAGGATGGGACATAAAGGCTCTGCATTGATTAGAAAGCACTAAAAAAAATCAATATTAGGAACATGTATCCAATCCCATAGATTGATGACCTTCTAGACCAACTTAAGGGGGGTATGTATTTTAGCAATATTGATACGAAGTCTGGCTATCACCAGGTTCCAATAGAGCCTAAAGATGTATGGAAGACCACCTTCAAATCCAAGGAAGGCCTTTTTGAATGGTTGGTTATGCCCTTTGGGTTGAAAAATTCCCCTACTACTTTTATGAGGCTAATGGATGACATATTGTGGCCCTTCACCAAATCTTTCATGGTTTTTTATCTGGGCGACATCCTCATCTTCAACAAGAGTTGGGAAGAACACTTGCAACAAATTCGGTAGGTCCTTCAAACCCTTCAGCAACACAAATTGTGTGCCAACTTGGATAAATGTACCTTTGGCATGAGACAGGTCCAATATCTGGGTTACATCATAGATGAGTGTCGCATGCATGTGGATCCTACTAATATCCAAGTCATTTTGGATTGGCCAACCTCGACCTCTCTAACAGAGCTTCGTAACTTTTCGGGAATTGCATTTTTTTATCGGAGGTTCATGTTGGGATTCTCCCATATCACTTGGCCTTTGACTCAGATTATTAAGGGTGGGGTGAAAGAAAATTTCTCCTGGTATGAATCCCAACATAAGGCGTTCATTGAGTTGAAGCATTTTCTTTGCCCTACACTAGTACTCACACTTCCAGATTTGCAACAACCATTTGAAATTGAGACAGATGCCTCTGACTATGCTATTGGTGTAATATTCACCCAACACAGGCATTGAGTGGCTTATCATAGTGAGACACTTTCTGATACAATTCAGAAGTACCCCACCTATGATAAAGAGATATATTCCATCATGAAGGTTTGCTGGAAATGAAAGAAATACTTTTCGGGGAAGGAGATGGTCATCCACACTGATCACTGACCTCTTCAATTTATACAGACACAAGGGAAGTTTTAGAAAGATCACCATCAAAATTGGTCTACAAATCTGCAAAAATTACACTTGAACATTAAATACAAAGAGGGAAACACCAATCATGTTGCAGACTGCCTCAGCCAACCCCCATTCGCAGAACTAACTATTTTTCTCAACTCTTGTGGTCACAAGACCTCTTGCTGGCTGCAACTATAAAAAAATGATCTAGAGTTTTCCTCTACATACTAGATTTTAGTAGATAGAAAGCAAGTTTCGGATTTACACCTCTAGGATGCATTATTATGCTACTTGGGCCACCTTTTTGTTCTTTCGAGCGAGAATGCCAAGGTGATTTGGGAGGCTCACTACAGTCGGGTCACAGGACACTTTGGTGTGGAGAAAATTGTGGTTGTACTATAAAAGTAATTTATTGACCAAAACTCTGACTGGATTTTAGAAAATATATCAAATCCCACACTTCCTGCACCATCGATAAGCCACCCATCAAGAAGCAAGGCTTGTGTTGTGAAACTAGCTCCAAAAATAGAAGAAAAGAGATATCAACGCCTTATAAATAAGCCACTTCAAGGGGGAAACCTCCAATACATTACATGAATGAAAAATTCTTGGATAATACAAATTAAAAAACCTCCTCTCTATATATAGGAGTCCATGGGGCCACAATGTAATCCTAGCCGACCTAACAATAATAATTTAAGGGCACAATAATAACAATATGGGGGTTACAAGGGTACAATAATAACAATAAGGGGGTTACACTAATAATAATAAGGGACTATACTAGTAATATAGGGACCTAACATGCCCCTCTCCTTCAAAAAAGTGTTGTCCTCAACGCTTGAGTAGCTCTGGGTGCTTCTGTATAAACTTCTCATCCTCCCATGTAGAATCTTCGGTGGGTAAGTTCTTCCACTTGACAAGATACTCTGAAATTGATCGATTACGTAGCTGTCGAGTTCTTGTTTCCGTGACTGCTTCAGGTTCCAATATGATTTTTCCTTCCTCATCAAGTTCTGGCAATATTGTTTGAACTGGAATATTTTCACCTATAACCTTCTTTAAGCATGAAACATGGAAAATTGGATGCACTTGTGAAGAAGCAGGAAGCTCCAATTTGTATGCCATAGTACCAATCTTTTGAAACACCTTGTAAGGACCATAGTACTTTGGCGATAATTTATTATCCTTCTTAGCTTGCTTGAGAGACATTTGTTTGTATGGTTGTAGCCGTAAAAATACCCAATCTCCTACATCAAAACTTCTCTCGCTGCGATGTTGATCTGCCTGTTGTTTCATTCGATTTTGTGCCAAATTCGGGTTATCCTTTAAGAGTTGGAGAACTTCTTGCTGATGCTCGATGTGATCTTCCACTGCTTGAACCTTCGAATTTTCCCTTAAAGATGATGTGATGGATGGTGGATGATATCCATAAAGTGCCATAAATGGGGTCATTTTTCCTGCAGTATGGAAGGAAGTGTTATACCACCATTCAGCAAGAGGTAACCACTTGACCCATTGTGTTTGTTTATCAGATACAAAACAACGAAGATATCCTTCCAAACATTTATTTACGATCTCAGTTTGACCATCAGATTGAGCATGATAAGATGAGCTATGAGCTAATTGAGTACCCAAACAAGAAAATAACTCCGTCCAAAAATTTCCAGTAAAAATGGGATCTCTGTCGCTCACAATAACCTTTGGGTTTCCATGTAGCTTTTGAATTGTTTCCATAAATGTAGTAGCAATTGTACTAGCTTTAAATGGATGAGATAATGCACAAAAGTGTTCATACTTGGTAAGTCTATCAACTACCACCATGATGACACTCTTTCCTTCGGACTTAGGTAAACCTGTGATAAAATCCATTGAAATATCCTCCCAACGTTGGCTTGGAATGGATAAAGGTTGTAGAAGACCCGGGGTCTTAATTGTCTCAACTTAATTCTGCTGGCAACCCAAAAATTCTGCCACAAACTTTTGAATATCATATTTAAGGCCATCCCAAAAAAATTCTTTCTTCACCCTGTGGTAATTTTTTAAAAATCTTGAGTGTCCTCCTAAAGGAGAAGTGTGCAATTCCAAAAGAATCTTTTGTTTTAGTTGGGAATTCCTACAAAGATATAAGCGATCTTTGTACCATAAGGAATCATTTTTCCAACTAAATGTATTACATGTACTAGGATCTTCCTGCAACTTTTGAATGAGTGTCCACACTTCTTCGTCCTTCTTCCCTTCATCCCTTGCTTCGGTTATCCAATCTAGTTGGATAATAGAAATGGCATAAAGAAATGCTTCCACCTCTTCATTCTTTCTTGAGAGTGCATCTGCAACAACATTTAGCTTCCCTTTTTTGTAGATGATTTCAAAGTCATAACTCAACATTTTTGTGACCCATTTTCGCTACTCTTATGAAGATATTCTTTGTTCCAAAAAGTGTTTAAGACTATCATGATCAATTTTTACCTTGAAGTGTATTCCCATTAGGTAAGGTCACCATTTCTTTAGTGCATGCAGTATTGCTAACATTTCCTTCTCATAAATAGCTTTATGTAAATAATTTCCTTTGATTGGATGACTTTCAAAAGCAATGGGTCTTCCTTCTTGCATTAAAACAACACCAATTCCATTTCTTGAGGCATCACATTCCACAATAAAGGTTTTTGTGAAGTTTGGCGTAGCTAAGACCAGTGCTAGGCACATTGCCTCTTTAAGATGTTCAAAGGCCTTAGTTGCTTCAAGAGTCCAAGAAAATGCATCTTTCTTCAATAATGTTGTTAGAGATGTTTCTATTCTCCCATAATTTTTAACAAAATTGCGATAATACCTTGTTAACCCGAGAAATCCTCGCAACTTCTTAATGGTTGTGGGGAATTTCCATTCCTTAATGTCTTTAATTTTGTTAGGGTCTACCTTAACACCCTCGTGAGATACAATATGACCCAGATATTCCACCTCTTGTACTCCAAAGAAACATTTGGATGTTTTTGCATACAATTGTTTCTCCCGCAATAGTTTGAGCACCCTGTCAACATGTTGAACATTATCCTTCCAAGACTTGTTGTAGATTAGTATATCATCAAAAAATAATAGCACAAATTTTCTAAGGAAGGGTTTGAAAATGGAATTCATCAACCCTTGAAATGTAGAAGGTGCATTGGTAAGGCCAAAAGGCATGACCAAAAATTCATAATGACCCTCATGAGTTCGAAATGCTATTTTCGGAATATCTTCAGTCTTCATTCTAATTTGATGATATCCTGAATGAAGATCCAACTTGGTAAAATAAACTGCTCCATGTAATTCATCCAATAATTCATCAATCACAAGAATGGGAAAATTATATTTAATGGTGAGCTTATTGAGCTCCCTATAATCTAGAAACATGCACCATGATCCATCCTTCTTGTGTACCAATACTGCAGGAGCAGAGAAAGAACTTTGACTAGGTTGAATTATACCAGCCTCTAACATTTCTGCAATCATACGTTAAATTTCTCTCTTTTGGAAATAAGGGTATCTATAAGGCCTGATGTTTGGAGGAACACTTCATGGAATCAAATGAATAGTATGATCATGATCACAAATAGGTGGGAGTCCTTTTGGAGTTTCAAAAACTTTGGAATGATTGTCCAAGACTTTTTGGAGATCTGCAGAAATAGATGATTTTGATGTTGGAACTTCTAGTGAGCATAATTGTGCAATTATGCCTCGTTGTTCTTTATTTAGAAGATTTTTCATGACATTAGAGCTTATTATATTTCCCAGATTTTCTGCAATACCCCATAATTCGACTTCCTTTCCTTCTGAAAAAAATTTCAAGAAAATTTCTTGAAAATTAAAAGCTACTGTCCCGAAATATTGTAACCATTGTACTCCTAGTACAACATCAACACCTCCCATAGGAATGGAAAGCATTGGAATATTCAATACATATTCCCCCATGGTTAGCTTGATATTATGGCATTTTCTAGAGCAATTTATAGTTCCTCCATTTGCAACCATCACTTGACATTCTGGTGCTGGGTATAGGAAATAATTCAATTCTTTGGCTACCTTACAATGAATAAAATTATGCGTACTACCTGAATCAATCAACACTATTACCTTTTTCTTCTTGATATTTCCTTCTATCTTGAGAGTTTGAGGAGTGGTAATTCCTGCCAATGCATTACACGATATGGTCGGAATCATTTCTTCCTCTTCTTGGGTTGGCTCCTGGTATATATTATTTTCTTGTTCATTTTCTTCTTCCCCTTCACAATCTATGTAAAATAATTTCTTCTCAGCACACTTATGACCTTTAGTGTATTGGATATCACAACTGTAGCAAATCCCTTTTGCTCTTTTTTCTTCCAATTGTTGTGGTGCCAACCTTGTAGGTTGTAGAAATCTAGGAGTAGCAGCACTTCCCTCTTTATAGAAGTGAGTGGTAGGCTTCCTTGTCGCCATAATTTTACATTCAATTTTTCTTGCCAACCTGAATGCCTTATCCAATGAATCAGGTTCCAAAATGTGAACTTCATGTTGGATGTTATCCTTTAAAGTACCTATGAAGAGATCAATCTTGTGTTCCCGTGGAATATCAGTTACCCTTATATTCAATTTTCGGAAGTCCTCAATGTGATCCCCCATTAAACCATTTTTTTTGAGATTTATCAATTGGCTAAAGAAGGTGTTGCTCTTTGTATCCTCATAATGTGCTATCATTTCCTCCATGAAAATTGACCAAGTGACAATTTTTTTACGGGAGCAAAGCCATCGATATCATACAAATGTATTTTGTTCTAAATGTAAAGTTGCAATGCGTAACTTTTGTGTGTTTTTAACATTATGGAGATCAAAATATTGCTCCATCTGTAGTATCCATGTTACAGGATCCTTTCCATCAAACTTCCTCATATCCATTTTTGGAATATGGTGGTTCTTCCCGCCAACATTAGATTTTATGAAATCACGATTAACATTTATTTTTTTCTCATCACGAGTTTCCTCTACTATATTTTTGCCATTAGGAAACATTTCTTGTATCAAATTTGTCAAACCTTCCATGTCTGCTTTTAGATCATTCTTCATGTTTTCCATTTTCTCATCGATCTTAGCTTCCATGTCATCCATCCTAGATTCCATGCCATCCATCTTAGATTCCATGCCAGCTTTCATGCCATCTATCTTAGATTCCATGCCATTCTTCAAACCATACATCTTAGATTCCACATATTTCTTCAAACCATCCATCTTAGTTTCCACACCTTTCTTCAAAACTTCCATGTCATTTTTTTTTTCTCTTTGCGAGAGCGAAATTTGTTGCACCTGCTATTGTAATTTTGATATGTCATTTTGTCATTCTTCATCTTCATAAGTCATAGTAGAGCTTTCTAAAGGCTTAATGGGTGTTGAATTATTTTTAGGGGCCATTTTAGAATCCAATACTAATATCTATTCTACAATATGCCCTTGGAATCAATTCAACTTGATTCTTCAAACAAGACTTATTCAATTCGGAAAAAAAATACACACCTTTTACTTGCTTTTGAGGAGCTCGATATTGAAATTGAATTATCTCTATGATTGTAGATCCTAAATATCTAAAATTTATCCCTGTAGTATCCCTCTCAAGCTTCTTTTAAATGCCATAGGTCTGATCTGATTTGGAGTCTTCAAGGCAAATTTATGTCCAATCTCCCACAATAACCCAATTTTGGACTGGTTCAGTAGAGAAAAATTATACGACATGCCACGTGTCACTGTTTCCTCCTTTGGCTCTGAAATTGATAGATCAAAAACTGAATTCCGTGTGATTGTGGCCACTTTTTACGGCATTCCAATCCAATGCTCAGAGAGAGAGCTATGAAGATTTTCCCATGATCACCTCTTTGAGATGAAATTCAGAAGCCTCAAAAAGCCCTAACTTCCACAGATCATATCTCCGAAAATATTGCGAACCAATATCTGAAATTTTTTGAAAATGTTCCTCGGGATTGTGGTTTCGTACTCTAAACATTTCTGCTTCTGAACCTTCGTAGAAAAAAAGTTATTATGAAAATACCATGATGACCTGTTTAGGTTAAATTCAGGATCCTGCAAAATGACCTAACTTGCACAGAGCATATCTCCTAAAATATTATGAACCAAGATCTGAAATTTTGTGACGATGTTCCTCAGGATTTTGGCTTCGCACTATAAAACTCTCAAATTTTTAACCTTAATAGAAAAAAAGTTATAGAGAAAATTCCACACTGACCTTTTGGAGCAGCGAAACCCTAGAATCTCAAAGCTTTGATACCAAATGTTGTGAAACCAGCTCCAAAAATAGAAGAAAAGAGATATCAACGCCTTATAAATAAGCCACTTTGAGGGGGCAACCTCCAATACATTATATGAATGAACAATTCTTGGATGATACAAATTACAGAACCTCCTTTCTATATATAGGAGTCCATGGGGCCACAATGTAATCCTAGCCGACCTAACAATAATAATTTAAGGGCACAATAATAACAAAATGGGGGTTATAGGGGTACAATAATAACAATAAGGGGGTTACACTAACAATTAGAAGGGACTATACTAGGTAATATAGGGACTTAACAACTTGTACACTCCTATTCTGACTCCCATACAATTGTGGGAATCCATCTCCATGGACTATATGTCTGACCTCCCTTCTATCAAGCATGGTAATGACTATGTATTTGTGGGCATCGACGGATTTTCTAAGATGGTTATACTGATGGCATGCGAGAAGAGTATCACAGCAAAGGACACTCCAATAATCTTCTTTGAATGAGTGTGGGTACATTTTGGGATCTCACAGACCATTATATCAGATTGGGGAAGAAATTTCCTGAGCACATTCTGGTCAAGCCTCTACACATTATTGGACACCAAGCTCACCAAATCGACTACATTCCATCCCTAGAGTGATGGTCAGACAGAGCTCATCAATAGGACGATAGTGCACATACTCTGCATGTGCAACTACATGCATCCATGAACTTGGGATGAGAGCATCCCCTATATGCAGCGTAGTTATAAAATATATCTCCATATCTCAATTGGTAGCACTCCCTTTCAAGTGGGTCTAGGATTTCAACCATCATGTCTGGTTGATCTTGCCATACCTCATGTGACTATGCAGAAAGAATCCAAACATGTATTGTATGAGGCTGATAAAGAAACAAGATTTATTAAATGTATCTAGCACGTCCTCCAGTGGGTTCATGACATCCTGGAGAAGTCAAATTCCAAGTAGAAGCAGTGATATGATCAACATCGGGTGCCACACAAGTTTCAGGTGTGCAACAAAGTTTGGTTTCATTTGCAGAAAGAGCGTCTAATCAAATCTCATCAGAAGCTCATACCACTATGATATGGGCCTTACACCATTATCAAGGTTGTGGAAGTCAATTATTTTGAGCTCATAATTTCCCCATTCCTTGGTTTTCACCCAATTTTCAATGAGGACCGCCTTCAGCCATACTTTCCACCATTATCAGACACATCAGACATTGCAAAAAAACTCACACCAACAGAGATAAACCTTGGCCGCATGAAATAGGCCACAATTGATCATATCATGCACACATAGATCAAGAAAACTTGCCAGTAGAAGATCCAGTCGTATCAGTTTGTAAAATATGGAAAACTCTTGCACCAAGGCAAGTGGATCACTAGGGACCAAGTTCAGCAAAAGTTTCATCATCTCATGGAAGAACTCAACGCAATGGGGACCATTTCTTCTTGAGGGGAGAGGACTAATCCAGATAGATATTGGTGGCCACCCTCCTATTTCACTTGAATCCCCACCATTGTTTCTTTCCATTTTTTAGTTTCCTTAATTGTATCACAGTTTACTATTTTTTACAGTTTTTAAGGTCTTGAACTTTAGGAGCCGTTTTGAGGCCCTAAATGACTTTTTTTAGGAAAAACACGGCCAGCGTGGGTTTTTAATGAATTTTGGCCACTCAAAATTTGTATTTCATTGTAATCCTCAGATATATCTTTCTAACAAGGTATTGTGCACGTCAAACAGAGATCGTATGCCAAAGTTACATCCCTAGGAAGATTGATGTACCTATTTACCCAAACGGGGCCAGTAATTTTGGCGCTTCATCTCCTAGGGTTAGGTTTTTTGATGTTTATGGTTTTCCATTGTTTCTCAATAATAAATAGGCCTTCGAGCCTCATTGTAACAAGTTCAGAGGTATGTAGCTGCCACATCTCTTCTTAGAGATAAGCTACCATCGTCCGAGCTAGTTTATTTCCATTATGTATGTAAGCATATTTCAATATTTGTTATTAATGAAATGAAGTTATATTTCTACTGCATCTATGTGTCCATGTTTATATTTGTATTATTTTGTGTTCCTACATAAATTCGGATCAATGGTATCATAGCGGTCTATTTTTTCTTTGTTTTTGTTTGCATGTCCCCAACGAGGTCATGGTATAAGGATTTAGGGCTCGATCTGGTTGAACCCTTGCAAGATCAGCCTCACAAACCCAGATGGCCTCCCATGGTAGACGAAAATAAATATGGGGGATCAGGAGATCCTATCAAAATATTGCTCGAGGAGGCCCTCGAGAAACAATGGAACACGATGATGGAAAACATTGTGCATATCCTTCAGCGAATGCCCATAGGTGACACATATGCATCCAACAGCCACTCTAAAGGCACCACTCCATTTAAGGTAACATTCCCACATTTTAAGGCCTGCTAGATGAATATGTCATAGATAAATGGTTAAATATGTTGGAATGATATTTTTTTGTTCAAGATTTTTTCAATAGGGAAAAGATTACTTTTGCACTCTTGAAATTCGCCCCCTACGTCAAGGACTGGTGGGAAACCTACTGTGAGCAGAAGGACAAGGGGGAACCCTCAATATTCTTGGTTTCACCCACTTGGAATTCTTTCCAACGTGCCATCAAGGAACAATACTACCTTGTTGGGAGCTATGAAGACAAGTACATACAATGGATAATGTTGCGACAACAGAGGGATCAAGATGTGCATAAGCTGAAAAAAATTTCTATACCCTACACACAATGTTGTGTATCAAATATTTTGAGAAAAAATTGGTTCTCAAGTACCACAGTTGTTTTCACAAATACATTCAAGAGGAAATGGAATTCTTGGACATTTCCTTGCTTGGTGTAGCATATTGATATGCTGCCAAAATTGAGCAGAAATTCAAGCAAAAGAAGCGAGGCTTTGGATTTTCAAACACAAAGAAGAACAAAGGCACCCCCAAGCCACTAAGAAAATGACAGAGCCTAACCGGGACCCCTGAGGGAAACTCCTAGAATCTGCAAGCCAAGGGTGAAAGGAAGGCAAATAAGGACACCGTCAAGTGGTGTTAGTTCCATAAAAGCCCCACTTACAACACACATGAATGTCGCACAATGCAATCACTGGTGGCTGAGCTGAGAGACTTAGATATGGATGCATGTTATGATTTTTACCTGGAACCCAACAAGGGAACCGAGAAGGGTAAGCAGGTCATTGATGTAGAACCCACTATGACAATAGCCATCACCAAGCTCCAAAAGGCAGAACTCGAAGATCCAAAGGAGGGGGAGCACCTCTTTCACTCACATATGTGGGTGAAGGGCTCATTGCTACAATTCATTTTCGACAATGAGATCCAAAATAACTTCTTTCAGAAGAGGTCGTGAAGCGGTTGGGCCTACTAATCACACTACACCCGTAGGCGTACACCATCAAGTGGCTTCACCAAGGACGCGATATTTGCGTCAGCCAGCAGTGTCACCTTCCCTATAGCATATAGACCTTCATAGATGATTTATTGTGTGATATAGCTCCTATTGAAGTTTCTGATGTATTATTAGGCCAACCATACTTGTGGAAGCGCCATTTCCTGTATGAGTTTAGGCGTTGCACTATTATTATTTCTTTGGGTAATAAGTTATACAGGATATCGAAGGTAGCCCCGCTTCTAACATCTCTTTGATATCTACTAAGAAATGTAGTAAGATCATCTCCGAGACTAGGAAATTTGTTTTCATTATGATTCGCTCTAAAATTAAGGGGAATGTTGTAGCCAAAAAACATGGCCCCCAGGAAAGGCTCCCCCACGTAGCAAAAATAGGTGGATATGATCGTATAAGAATACAGGGACATCTTCTCCTCACCCGCAGAGGTACCCTTGCACTATTAGGTCAAGAATTCAATCAATATGACTCCTGGAGCACCTCTACCCAATGAGCCGATATATCATCTCTCCATTCTGGAAAATGAAGAGATCAAGAGGAAAATCCAAAATTTTCTACAAAAAGGGCACATCCGGCCAAGTTCCTCGCCTTGTGGGAGCTTGATTGTACTTGTACACAAGAAGCATGGGACTTGGATGCTCTGCATTGATTATTTGGAAGTAAACAAAATCATTGTTAGGAACAGGTATCCAATCCCATGGATTGATGACCTTCTTTACTAACTCAAGGGGGCTAAGTATTTCAGCAAGATCAATCTGAAGTCTAGCTATCACCGGGTTACAATAAAGCCCACATATGTATGGAATCCCGCCTTCAATTCCAGGGAAGGCCTTTTTGAATGACTGGTTATGCCCTTCGGGTTGAAAAATCCCCTGCTACTTTTATGAGGCTAATGGATGACATCTTGCAACCCTTCACCAACTCGTTCATGGTTTTTTATCTAGACGACATCCTCATCTTCAACAAGAGTTGGTAAGAACACTTGCAACACATTCGGCAGGTCCTTCAAACCCTTCAGCAGCACAAACTATGTGCCAACTTGGAAAAATGCACCTTTGGCATGAGCCAGATCCAATGTCCAGGTTACATCATAGATGAGCGTGGCGTGCATGTGGATCTGACGAAGATCGAAGTCATCCAGGATTGGCCGCCCCGACCACTCTAATAGAGCTTCGCAGCTTTTCGGGCCTTGTAAATTTTTATCGGAAGTTCATGTTGGGATTATCCCATATCACTTATCCTTTGATTCAAACTACTAAGGGTGGGGCGAAAGCAAAGTTTTCCTGGTCTGAATTGCAAAAAAAGGTGTTCATTAAGTTGAATCCGCCTTTGCTCTACACCGGTACTCACACTACCAGAGCTACGGTAGACATTTGAAATTGAGACAGATGCCTCTGACTATACTACTCATGCAGTCCTCACCCAGTACGGGCATCCAGTGGCCTATCATAGTGAGACACTTTTCGATACGATTCAGAAGTACCCCACCTATGATAAAGAGATGTATTGCATCAACAAGCTTGCCTGCAATGGAAGCATTATATTTTGGGGAAGGAGACAGTCATCCACACCTATCACCAACCTATTTAGTTTATACAAACACAAGGAAAGTTGGAGAATGATCGCCATCAGAAGTGGTCTACATATCTACAACAATTCCACTTTAACATTAAATACAAAAAAGGCAGCACCAATCATGTTGCACACTACATCAGTCGGCCCCCAGTTGCAACACTAAGTATTGTTCTCAACTCTTATGGAAACAAGACCTCTGTTTGGCCATAACTATACAAAAATGATCTAGAGTTCGCCTCCACATACCATATGCTAGTAGATGGAAAGCAAGTTCTTGAATTCCACCTTCAATATGCATTATTATGCTACCTGGGCCACCTTTTTGTTCCTTCGAGCGAGTGTGCCAAGTTGTTTTGGGAGGCACACTATAGTCGGGTCACAGGACACTTTGGTGTGAAGAAAATTGTGGTTGTACTATAAAAGTACTTTTATTTTCCAAAACTCTGACTGGATGTTGGAAAATATATCATATCCTGCACTGTCTGCACCATCGCCAAGCCAACCATCAAGAAGCAAGGCATGTACACTCCTCTGCCAACTCCCAGCCAGTAGTGGGAATCCATCTCCATGGACTATATGTCTGGCCTACCTTCCACCAAGCATGGTAATGAGTGTGTATTTTTGGTCGTGGAAACATTTTTTAAGATGGCTATATTGGTGGCCTACAAGAAGACTATCACAGCATAGAACACTAGCAAACTCTTCTTTGAACAAGTGTGGGTACATTTTTGGGTCCCAGAGACCTTTATATCATATCGAGATAGCAAGTTCCTCAACACATTCTATTCAAGCCTCTAGACACTATTGGACACCAAGCTCACCACGTCAAATGTATTCCATCCCCATACTGATCGCCAGTCAGAGGTTGTCAACGGGATGGCAGTGCACATACTTTGCGTATACAACTCCAAAATCCACAAACTTGGGATGAGAGTCTCCCATATGTGCAGCACAATTATAAGAGATCTCTCCATAGATCGAATGGTCACAGTCCCTTTCAAGTGGGTCTAAGATTTCAACCATTGTGTCAGATTAATGTTGCCATACCTCAAGTGACTACAGAGACAAAATCCAAACATGTAGTGTCTGAGGCTGATAAAGAAACTAGATTTATTGAATGTATCCAGCACATCCGCTAGTAGGTTCACGAAATCCTGGAGAATTCCAATGCCAATTACAAGCAAGGATGATCCAGAGTTCATAATTTTTTCACAAAATTTAAAGTTACAGGTTTGGGTTGAAACTAGAATGGTTGCATAGATCTCATCTTCCTAATTCCGGCGCCGTGAATGGTTCAAAAAAGTGATGTCATATGAGGCAGATATCGCGTTCTGGTCAATTTCCCAAATAACTAAATTTTGCGACAGGGTTGACTAGGATGCCCAGTTAACATGCAGGTGCACAGTCAATAAAAAGGAATATTCCAAATAATATTCCTTTTCTCATAGCCATTCAGAGGCTGAAAAGTGTCACGTTGTAATTTTACGGTGGGTTGTAAATTTTATTTGCTAGACCAATGGGAGGGTGAAAAGTGGCCAGCCCTGAGGCCGCCACGTGTCCCCTGACAGTATGATAAAATTTAGGCAGAGGTCCACAGGGTTCGACCCCATGACCTTTGTCTTGTGTGCAAGGACCTCCACCAACCGGTCTACACATGAGACTTAAAAACTATAGGGCAATGGATAGATTTAAAGTTTTAAAACTTTTCATTCGGAGGTTGGGACCGCGGACCGCCGACGACCCCACGGAGTGTTCACATGTCAACCCGCAACATCAAACATTACTCCGACAGTTTGGTAACCACAGCAACAAACATAACCGTTTGAACCCTTGTCACACTGTGACATATCCATGCAATTAATGTTTATGCCGACGGTTTAAACTCCGACATATATTACCACCGTTACAATGGTCACATGGCGGGGTTTCTGGATACAATTTCTTCGACAGTTAAGTTAAACGCACTCCAAACTTCGGGTTAAAAACAACTTACCATAGTTATAACATGCAGTTCCACTAACGTTTAATGCAACCACGGGGTTTCGAGGGTTGGCATGTGGCCACCACCTCCCCTTTACATTAAATATTATAGTTAGCCTGCCAGAAGTTTAGTGCACCACTATTTTTATGGAATTTGACTGAATTTAACTGCAGTTAAGTGTAGTTCACCAAATTTAGTGGAGGATTTCTAGGAATTATTGGGCAAATGACTTGGAGGGTCAATTTTTTCCCAAATAGAGTGAATGAAAAGTCTATCTAGACTAATTGGAGCATTCTGGAGCCATTGGTGTAGAGAAAACAATAATGAGAGGCTTGTAAACCCATGTATTTGCAAAATTTTGAGCATAATGAAAGATGGACATGCCATTGGGAGCTGGACCAACAAATGTATCCCAAGAGGGGTGAATTTCTTCATCACGCCTTTTGTGTAAATTTTATGTGTGGTTTTATTTCTCTATTATACACTGATGTTCAGTGTTATTTAGGCTTATTTTCATGCTTCTAATTCACTAAATTCACTTATAATTCATGGTTAAAATCCTCAATACTTAAACAAACTATGGAGACAAGTATGCACATGTTTTATCATTGAAAAGACACTTAGAAAAACAAACTAATATAGTCCTTTCAGATCAGGTTTTTATCAGAGCTAGAGTTTATTCTCTGGTGTTGTTTTGTGCAAATATTTGTTTAACTATTTGCAAGTTTCACATGCTTACTAGGCTCAAGCTCAAGAGAGGAGAAGGCAAATTGGTGGAAGCAAGAGGGTCTCAAAGTGATCCACAGCAAAGGAGAGCAATATTTCCACAATCTCCACCACCTAGTTCACCTCCTAAGGAAGCAGAAGAAGCATTAAGCATGCCTTTAGAGGAAGAATAATCCATGAAGAAGTTGATCCCAAAGAGGAAGAAAGAGTGTTCAGGAAAGCATTCCTTGACATGACTAAGATGGTTAGAATCCTTTATCAAGAAAGGAATGAGAAACTAGAAGGAGAAGGATCCAAAATTCACAAGGAAGGACAAGGATCATCAGGAGGTCACAATGATGAATATAAGTCAAATAAGAGCAATGGAAGAAATTGAGACAGTGGAAAGTCACCATCCTCACCCTCATCATCACCATCCTCTACTTCATTTTTAGTACATCAGTCACACAAGTCAAAGAACATTGTTAAAAGTCCTTTTATAAAACTTGATGTTAAGTTTGAATTTCCTATGTTTAATGGTGAAGTCAATGCAGAAAATCTTGATAATTGGATTAGGCAATTGGAGGTCTATTTCAGAATCCAGAACCTTCAAGATTATGATACCAAAATCCAATTATCTTAATTGATAATGGAAGGTGCAACACTTGTTTGGTGGGAAGCCAAGACAAAGGAGGAGATCAAGAAGCATGGTAAGATTATTATATCATGGATTGATTTCATTTCTGCAATAAAATGACAATTTTATCCATTAGATCGTATGCAGAAATCCATAATGAACTGGAAAAACTTTAGACAATTGAAAGGATATAATGTGCAAGTTTACACCCAAGAATTTAGGAGAAGAGCTTTCTTATTAGCAGTAGATTTGCAGAGCCAAGATACTTTGCTCAAGTACATAGGAGGCTTACATAGCTACCTAAAACATACTATCCTCATGTTTAACCCCACAAGTCTAGATGAGGTATGTGTTTAGGCCACACTTCCAGAAGCTAGAGGGAAAAACATTTATGAAGAAACAAAACTCTTAAGGGTAAAAACAAAGGGAAGACCTCAAAAGGTAAAATAAAAAAGAATGCATTTGTTAAGAAAGAGGGAGAAAAATTGGTTTCTAAACATTATTCAAAAGAAGGCCATAATGAAAATCAATGTTGGAAATTACATCCTGAAAATAGGCCCAAATATTTCAACAACAAAGGGTAACAGAAAAATGTAGTTGCAACTCAACATGATTTAGGAGAGGATTCAGGTGATGAATCTAAAATTACAGCCATGGGATTGAAGAACTTGAAGGGGAAATAAATTGAAACTAAACCCAATACTAGTACTTCAAACTGTCACATACATGCTCCAAATGACGAAGAGAGAATTGAATTGTTTCATGTGAGGGTCATATACAAACATACTAAGATTGACACATCGTTTGACAGTGGGTCACACGCAAACTTAATCTCTGAAGACTTGGTCAAGAAACTTAATCTTGAGACCATACCACATCCAAAACCATATCCACTTTATTGGATTTGTAAGGATGAAAATTTACAGGTTTGAAACAAGTATATATTGCGGTTTGCAATAACTGCCCATTTGTTGAGACATTTGAATTAGATTTGGTTCCACTTGAAATAATAGGTATTTTGTTGGGGAGTCCTTACTTGTATGACAGGAAAGCCATCGTCCATCGCCATGAGAAAAAATACCATTTATTCAAAGATGGCAAGGAGTACATTGTTAGAGCACAATGCAAGAAGATAAACATTGCTATGGTAAATGTTGGACATGTAAAGAGGCTGGTAAATTCAAGTAAGAATTTTGTTCTTCTAATGATTAAGCCTAAAGCTGATGTTAATCATGAATCATTTGAGGATTGTGATCCTAAGTTGAAATCATATTTATATGATGTAGTTGATGCACATCATGAGATGTTTCAGGAGCCAACAAGATTTCCTCCAAAAAGGGAGATTCAACATGAGATTCAATTGCAGCAAGATTTTCCTCTTCCAAACATCAGCATGTATCACATGTTGATAATGGAGAATGATGAAATAAAGAGGAAAATCAAGGAGATGTTGGACAAAGGACTCATAAGGCCAACCACTTCGCCATGCAGTTCACACATAGTCTTGATTCAAAAGAAAGATGCGACTTGGTGCATGTGTGTAGACTTCAGAGCTATGAACAAGATAACGGTAAAGAATCAATACCCACTCTCAAGGATAGATGATTTGCTTGATCAGCTAAAAAAAGCAATTTTTTTCACTAAGTTAGATTTACAAAGTGGATATCATCAAGTAAGAATTGCAGAAAGTGATGTATGGAAGACTCCATTCAAAACTAAACAAGGACCCTTTGAGTCGTTGGTTATGCCATTTGGTTTGTGTAATGAACCAACAAATTTCATGCGTCTTATGGATAGTGATTTGCATCCATTTCTTAATTAATTTGTGATTGTGTACTTAGATGACATATTGATTTTCAGAAAAACAAGAGAAGAACATGTATTGCATGTGAATAGTGTGCTTGATGTTTTGAAGAAAGACAAATTGTTTCGTAAGATGTCAAAGTGTGAGTTTGGAAATACTTCTATGGCTTATTTGGGACACATTGTAGGAGGAGGAAAATTGATAATTGATCCTTCTAAATTGGAAGCCATTGTGAATTGGACCACTCAAAAAATAAAAACTGAGGTAAGAAGTTTCTAAGGTGCAGCTCAGTATTGGAGAAATTTTATTGCTAACATTTTTGCCATCGCAACTCCTATGCATGTAGTGACAAGTGTGAATAAATGCTTCCAATTGGGGGGGGGGGGGGGGGATAACAATAAGATTTCAAAGCTTTAAAAGACAATATCAGTTCAGCTCCAGTCCTTGCATTACCAAATTTGAGACAGCCATTCGAGATACAAAATGATGCTAGTGATTATGCCATGGGCGCAGTTCTTTTGCAGCATGGTAAGCCTATCTCTTTTCATTTTGAAACATTCAATGGTGTTGTAACTAATTGTACTAAATATGACAAAGAGTCGTATGCATTGGTATAAAGTGTCAAGAAGTGGAAACACTACTTGATGGGTAAAGAGATGATTATACATAACGATCACCAACCATTACAGTACTTGCAGTCGCAAAGAAAATTGCAGCAATCATGACATTTTAGGTGGATGGGATTTCTTCAACAGTTTCACTTGGTTATAAGGTACAAGAAAGGTATTTTCAATAAAGTTGTTGATATGATTTCAAGACCAATTATAACTGCTTCTACTTATCTCAAAAATGATCCTATTGTATATGAGAGTTACATAGAACAATATGCACATGATGTTGATTTTCAAGATCTGTATGTTAGGTTGAGTGAAGGGAATCAAGTTGAAGAAAATGATTATCATATGCATAAAAATTTGTTGTTTCATTTGGGGAAGCTGTGTATACCACAAGGAGAGAGGCTAAGTGTCATAAGAGAGGCTCATTCATCTCTTATTGCTGGACAATTTGGGGTAAGAAAAATAGTGGTGCATCTACAAAGGTATTGTTATTAGCCTCGCATGGTAGATAGTGTGTCGCGTTTTATAAGAGGTTTTTCTATGTGTGAAACAAGAAATAATAGAAATAGGAAGCTTGGGTTGTACATGCCACTATCGATACCATCAAGGCCATGGGAGAGTGTCTCCATGGAATTTGTTGGAGGTATACCTATGTGAAGAAAACAACATGATTATCTTTATGTAATTGTGGATAGATTAAGTAAAATGTGTATACTTATGCCATGTAAGAAAACCATTACTGCTGAACAAACTGCTGAACTTTATTTTCAACATGTATGGGTTCATTATGGATTTCCGACTTCTATTGTTAGTGACAGGAAATTCCAGGTTCATTGGGAATTTTTGGTCGAATATTTGGAGTATGATGGACACAAAGTGGAAGAAGAGTAATGCTTTTCATCCACAAACTGATGGCCAGACCGAGGTGGTGAATAGAACCGTTGTGCATCTATTGAGAGGATATTGCAGAAAACATCCTAAATTGTGGGATGAGAAACTACATTACATTCAAAACGCTTACAACTGGGAAAAGCACTCTTCTACAAGTACATCACCTTTTTAAGTATGCTTTGGGTATTTGCCCAAATCTCCATTAGACTTCATCTTTGAGAAGGATGTTGCAATTGATGGCCATAGTGATATTGACAAGGCTCGAAATTTAATTGAGAAAATTTAGATTATACATCAACAAGTTCAAGAAAAACTTGAGAAAAGTCAAAGAAAATACAAGGAGAGGCATGAAAAACATAGAGTTGATCAAAAGTTTCAAGAAGGAGATGAGGTATGGTTGCACATTAGCAAAGAAAGGATGCAAGGGGAAGGTAAAAATCTCAAACCCATTCGCTATGGTCCATTCAACATCATAAAGAAAGTTGGTAACAATGCATTTCAACTTGATTTGCCTTCATATATCAAAATGTATTCAGTTGTTAATGTTGAAAACTTATGTTTGTATGAGCCACCTTTGATCAATGATCAAGGAAGTGATGTTCAAATGTCTTCTATTGAATATTTCTCTCTAGAATTTATGGATGAGCTCAAGGAAAATAAAGCTCTTGACAGGAGGACAAGAGCATCCAAGAGTGGAAGTGTTGACTACCTTCGAGTTGGGCTCAAAGGTAGTAAGCCAAGCAAGGCAAAGTGGATGGAAGTTGGAAAGGTGAGGGATTTGTACCCTTATCTACTGAACAGGTAATAAAAGTCTTTTGGTGTCGAAAATCTTCCCAATGGGGAGGTGTGATCAGGTGTTCATAAATTTTGCTCAAAATTTAAAGTTACATGATTGGGTTGAAACCAGGATGGTTGCGCAGATCTCGTCTTCTTGATTCCGGCACCGTAAATGGTTCAAAAAACTGATGTCGTATGAGGGAGATATCGCGTTATGATTGATTTCCCAAATAGCTAAATTTTGTGATAGGGTTGATTGGGATGCCCAGTCACCATGCAGGTGCACAGTCAACAAAAAGGAATATTCAGAAGAATATTCCTTTTCTCAGAGCCAATCAGAGGCTGACAAGTATCACACTATAATTTGATGGTGGATTGTACGTTTTATTTACTATACCAATGGGAGGGTGACATGTGGCCAGGCCCGAGGCTGCCATGTGTCCCCTAAGTGGTATGATAAAATTTAGGTAGAGGTCTGCAGGGTTCGACCCCGCGACCTCCGGCCTACGCACAAGGACCTCCACCAACTGGGATACACATGATGCTTAGCAACTATAGGGCAAAAAATATATTTAATGTTTTAAAACTTTGCATTTGGAGGTTGGGACCATTGGCAGTCCCAACCTGCCAGTGGCTCCACGGAGCGTTCATATGTCAACCCGCAACATCAAAAGTTACTCCGACAGTTTGGTAACTGCGACAAAAAACATAACCGTTTGAACCCTTGTCACATTGCAACATATCCACGTAGTTAATTTTTATACTGGTGGTTTAAACTCCAACATATATTACCACCATTACATTGGTCACATGGCAGGGTTTCTGGATACGATTTCTCTGACAGTTGAGTTAAACGCGCTCCAAACTCTGGGTTAAAAACAACTTACCACAGTTATCGCATGTGGTTCAACTAAAGTTTAATGGAACCGTGGGGTTTCAGGGGTTGGCATGTGGCCACCCCCTCCCCTTTACATTAACTATTACAGTTAGCTTGGCGAAATTTTAGTGTGCCACTATTTTTATGGAATTAGGCCGAATTTAATTGCAGTTCAGTGCAGCTCACCAAATTTAGTGAATGATTTCTAGGATTTATTGGGAAAATGACTTGGAGGGTCAATTTTCACCCAAATGGAGTGAATGAAGAGTCTATCTAGACTAATTGGAGCATTCTGGAGCCATTGGTGTAGAGAAAACAACCATGTAAGCACATGTATTTGCAAAATTTTGAGAATAACGAAAGATGGACATGCCATTGGGAGTTGGACCAGTAGATGTAGCTCATGAAGGGTGAACTGCTTCATCATGCATGTTGTGTAAATGTTATGTGTGGTTTTATTTCTCTGTTATACACTGATTTTCGGTGTTATTTAGGCTTATTTTCATGCTTCTAATTCACTAAATTCACTTATAATTCATGGTTAAAATCCTCAATACTTAAGGAAACTATGGAGACAAGTATGCACATGTTTTATCACTGAAAATACACTTAACACAGCAAACTAATACAGTCCTTTCAGATCAGGTTGGTGTTAGGTCTCTGTAATTTAGCAGAGTGACAAGAAGAAATGCTGCAGAGACTACATCAAAAACCACTTTGGGATTCTAGGATCTAGCTCTCCTGAATCTAGAGAGGGATCTCTCTTTAAGTGCAAAGATTGATTTATCTTTAAGGCTTTTGGTATGATATTAGGCTAGTTATTAAGAACAAGGGTTTTTATTTCTTTGGTTGGTTGGGTATGATCTTTCATTGGATGGAATATCACAAAATGAAAGAGTTTCAAAGGGTGAGGATGCAAGTATATTGAGAAGTGTTCAACAAATAGGATCAGTGTGAAACAGCTTTAATCCATTGGGCAATGGAGTCACAAAAGGGTTTAATTGTACAAAAATTTCAAGAGTGGTCCAAGGGGCAAGTCATCTATATCAAAATATCCTTTAGATTAAATGATAGAGTGGAACATTAAAAGTGTTAAGAAAGTGGTAAAAAGTTAATAATATCAACAAGGAGTTATCAACTTTCCATACAAGAAAATCATTTTTAAGCAATTGTTTGAAACCAACCAAAGACAGGGTTAACCATAAAATTCTTTGGACAAGCTTGTATTAAAGCTAACTTATCAGACAACAATCTAGTAATCTCACCAGACTACTTTCAGAAAGGATGAAAACAGATAAGAAAACAAAGTGCAGCTTAAGGTTAGGTTAGATGTATTACAATCATGATCTACTTTAGCATATTCTTAGGGAAACTTTCAAACTACCTTTGGAGAAATAACTAGAAGATAGGGAAAACCATAAACCTTTCTAGCTTAACTCTACTTAGCACATAATGAAAATATCATTCAAGAACTTCCTCTCAAGTTTTGCACATTAAGACATGGACTAACCAACGTTCTTTGATAATGTTTACACTTAAATTAAGTTATTACCAAATATCACAAATAGCGGAAAACATATAGATAAAGCTTATCAGTGAGAGTAGGGTACTTTTAACAGTAAATCCTAGCTCTATGCTTGCTATTCTTTATCAGAGAAAAGTGAAAAAAGTGGCATACATGAAAGGAAAACAAATAAGAGTAAGAGGTACTTCACCAATGATATAGACCAGGATCCCAAGAATCAGCTTGTATATTGATGTCAATCCAGTTACATACTTCAAGCCCAATGTTTTATCACAGCTTCAGATGTTTCTTCTTATCCTATCTTCTTTAATAACTTAATAGAGCTTCAGAGCTTTAGAACTTATTTACATTCAACAATAATTCGATACAACAAGTATTACATCAACAGTCCAACAAGCAACAATCTCTCATCTTCTAAGGAAGTATTTATAGAAGAAAGAGGAGGTGGAATGAAATAAAAGATCTCTAGGTTCAATTAATACAAGTTAATGCTTCTCGGCCTTTGAGGGGCTCAATAGAGAATTTTTTCTAATATTTCTCTGTATTAATTGGTTTTCATTAAGTATTTTAGCTACTTGGCAATTTTTGTTGACTTTAAAAACTCTTTAGGAAGGTTGGAAATAACTCTGGCTGTCTTTAGGCAAAATATCACTGACTAGGCAATAACTATGCCTTCTTTTGATTTATTGAGACTGTAGGTGGAACTTTGGTAGCTGAAGAGGATATTTTGGCCTCTAATGTGGCAGTTGAGGCCTTTCAGACTGATATATTTCTTTGTTTTTCCTCAAAACACCTTTAATATGCTTTTGGTCTGTGTTTAGGCTTAATTAGCCTTGATTTGTGTCTTCAGGCCTTTATTCTTTGACACTATATTTAACTCTTTAAACAATGGATTAAAGCTTTGATCTTCGGGCTTTGACTTTAATCACTCTTTAACCCTGATTTCTTTATTACTGATACACTTTGTTGTTGTTTTTTTATATAGGAGGCTTTCTGCTATTGGAGGATTTTTGTTAAACCCTAGATCATGATCCAGATGATTTAAAATTGGATTTCATACCTGAGAGATCCTTTCTTCTTTGGTTTAAGTCACAGAATCGTCATTCTGGACTTGAACTGGTCACCTGTCTGTGACTATGGAAATACACAGAGCAAACACTATTTAATCCTGTAAAAAACATAACAAACTCATTATAAAATCCTGTGGAATTTGGTTAAGATTGCTTCAGAGGGTTCGTGGGGGTGGAGGAGCAGTGAGGAAGAACATGAATGCAGCAGAAAAAGGGAGGAAAAGGGCAAAGCAGCGATGAAATGTGCCGATGTGATTGAGTGCGGACCGTTTGATCTAGGAGAGATCAACGGTCAGGATTAAATCGACGGGTTGATGTCGGAGGGCTCACGATATGGATGAGCGTGATGCGATGAAGTGCAGACTATTGGATCTGGTGGAATGAACGGCTGGGATTACATCGCATCGGAGAAAAGGAAAGAGGCCAAAGCACCGGAGCATTTGAATTTGCGATTTACGATTAAGCGTTTGTCGTCGGATCAGTATGAGGGATCAATGATCAGGATTAAATCGGTGGGGTGATGATGGAGGTCTATGGGTGAAGCATGATTAGATCCTGGCCATTGGTTCTTGTGGATTCAACGGTCCAGATTGAATAGGCGGATCGGCATCGGAGGAGGCAAGGAAAAAGGAAAAGGGAAATTGTGATTGCCGATTTGCAATGGAGCAAAGGTCGTTGGATCGGAAGGATGATCAACTGTCCAAATCGAATCAGCGGATCAGACAGGCGGCGAGAAACAATATGGATGGCGCTATACAATTTAGTGTTGGTTGTCAGATCCAAAAATATCGACGGTGGAGATTGAATCTGAGGTCGGGAGGAGAAAGGGCTCATCGCATCAAAAAAATGGAAGAATAAAGGAAAAGATAGAGAAAAGAAACTCCGATTGCGATTAGTGATTAAGGGATAGCACCTGGTTATGGCTTAGGTCATGTGCGGAAAAGGGGCTAGGGCTAAGGCCGAAAGGAGCTTAAGGCCTTAATGCTGAAAAGTGGGTTTTTAGGCCAAAATGAAGGTTTTTCAAGGCTTTTTTGGCTTTCGGTAGAAGGGAAAAAAGGGGTTTTTTAAACCTACAAAAGGATTTTTCACAGGTTTTAAAGAGATTTTAGAGGCCTTTAAAGGGAAATGGAGGTTTAAAGGATGAAAAAAAAGAAATCTTTATGAATGTGGATAAAAATGAGTGAAAGGGGGAGTGAAATGAGGGAAAGTGGGTTTTTCCTAGGCAATTTTTCTTTTGGTAAACAACAGATACCTTAGGAGAAATAATGAAACAGTAGTAAAGTTTTAACTTAAAGAGAAAATAACATCATAAGACTTCAAAAGATGATAGGTTTTCAAAGGAAACTAACTTTTGAAGGCTAAAAAAATATTTAGCCACCATTTGATATGACAAAATTTTTATAGGTGGCTAACAACGACTCCAACTTGGGATGGCAGCTCCTTTGGAGGTGTCAAGAACCACAGAAAATAATCTCTGGAATGCTGATTAGTGCCTTACACTTTGATAACCTTTTATAAGTTGTTTAACAAAAATTATTAATAACTTGATATATCAACAGAAAAGTATTTCCCAAACAACTACCTACATAGCCTACTTCCTAACATTTTTTCTTCAGAAGGTGCATTTAGACTTGCAGACCTTTTTATCAACATTTTATTCTTTTGAAAAGATGGAAACTAATCTAAGTCTAATCTTATTTCTCCATGAGTTCAGATTAAATAGTTGAACTCATAAATTCACTACCTAATTATTATCTGTCAGGATTAGACTGTCTAACAGATATTTATTCTCTAAATTCAAAAACAGGAAATTTAAACGCAGCCAAGCTAGGATTAAGCAGTCTGACTTGCTGTTGATCTATGGCATAAAAACAAACTGCACATAGACTAAAATTTGCAAAAAAATTTAAAACAAAATTGTGAAGGCCTAAGGTCTGAAAATCAAAAACATCCTTCATTATTTCTTCAGCGTTGTTTTGAATTTGTTTGAGTTGTCTTTCTTTCTTTCTTGGTTCAAGTTTTGGGCATATTAGAACCAATTTGTTTTCTATCTTTGGCTCAAGATTTAAACAGATTAGAGCCATTCTTCTTTTGAGATTCATAGGTTCAGATATTGAATTTGTTTGAACCTTCTTTCTTCTATCCTAATCTACTTTACTAATAAGCCAAGATTGAGCTGTTTGGCTGATCTAATTCACTAACCTATCAGCAGTAAATTGAAAACTAATTAGTCATGATTAGGTTGTCTAACCAACAAGAAGTGTGTTTTTAGGAGTGGCTTTTGAGCTTGCACACTTTCAGACTTTGTATCTCTTTTTGGTATGGGGCTTTACCTTTGTTGTTTTCACTTCTGCCCTCTTTTCTTTTCTATTTTTTTTGTATTTTTATTTTTCTAACTTTGAATGCAATGATGGATATGATATTTATAATGAGAAAAATAAAAATAAAAAATCTTCAAACTAGTACAGTTAAGAAAAATAATGTTTGAGCATCCTGCCATTGATAAGACCTCGAAAAAGTTCAGTTCCATTCACCTCCTGCAAGAAATAAGCATTGTTACTAGTAGTAGACTGAATGAGATAAGGGCCTAGCCATAAGTTATCAAATTTTCCATTTTTACCCTTATCTTCTCTCTTGGAATCCCACTTCAAAACTTTGTCACCAATGCTGAAATCACTGACATTTGTCCTTTTATCAAACAACTTCTTGATGTTTTCTTGCTTGTGTAATGCTCTATTGTAGACTTCCTCTCTAGTTTGTTGAAGATGTATAGTCTGATTGATTCTTCTTGTCATATCATTATCCTCAGATTGTACTTCTTGTATTAGCTTCATGACCAGTACTCCTAGATTGGTTGGAAAAATTGCATCTTCTCCATAAACTAGTTGGTAGGGTGACATTCCAATTGATTTCTTAAGTGTTAATCTATCAACCCAAAGTGCATGTACTAGCTTTGTGTGCCATGCCTTCTTATTGTCTTCCAGCAACTTTTTGATCATATTCACCAAAATTTTATTTGAGGATTCTGCTAACCCATTACCTTGAGGGTAATAAGCAGTAGAATGGCCCAATGTAATCTGATATTTGTGATATAATTCAACCATATTTTTGGATCCAAATGCAGTAGCATTTTCAGTGATAATATTCCTAGGGCAGCCAAATCTAGATAGGATATGATTTTCAAGGAATTTTATGATAACAAAATCAGTGGCTTGCCTAGAAGGTATGGCTTCTACCCATTTGGTAAAAAAGTCTGTTGCAGTGAGGATCCATCTATGTTGGTCAGAGGAGGCTGGATGGATTTTCCCATTCAATTCTAGATCCCACTGTTGAAAAGGGGCTTCAACAGTGATTGGATGCAAGGGTAAGGGAAGCAGATTTCTTTTACCTTCAAAGAGTTGGCATTTGTGACAGGCAGTAATCATTTTGTGGACATCTTGAAAGAGGGTGGGCCAATAGTAACCAACTCTAAGGATTTTATTGGAAGTTTTCTTCCAATAGAGGTGGCCTCCACATTCTCCTTCATGTAATTCATGCTTGATCTTATTTGCATCATTCTCAGGAAAACATTTAAGCAATAATCCACTAACATTTTTCCAATATAGACATTTATCCAAAATGCAGTAGTTAATAGCTTTCAACTTTAAAAACCTTGCCTTTGTTTTAGACAAACCAAGAGGTGTATTCAAATTGAGAAAAACATATAAAATATCAGCATACCAAGACGAAAACAGAAAATGATCTTCAATAATGGGAGTTGACAACTCCTCCTATTCATCTAATGCATCTATCATGTTTATATCAAGATTTTCAAAATTAGACTCAGCCATCAATCTTGCTAGTCCTTGTCATTTTATGAGCTTAGTGGGCTTGATTTCTAAATTATATTCAAGTATCACAACAATCCACTTTCCTCTTTTTCCATCTGGGTCCTGGGTTAAAATGTCTTTTATGACTAAACTTGGCACAAATGCAATTGTATGGGAATGTAAAATGTAAACTCCGAAGTTCTTTAAGGCTTTGACTAAGACAAAGGCTTGTTTTTCCATGATATTATACTTCAGAGGTGCATCTTTCAATGTCTTACTAAAGAATGCAATTGGCTTCTCTTGTCCCTTCAAGTTTTTTTGTAATAGGACAATAGCCACTGTGTGTTCTGATGCAAATGAAAAAATGAAAAAAATCTTTTGTAAAATCAGGACTAAGGAGAACTCGTGTTTTGGTTAATGCTTGTTTTACTAGTTCAAATGATTTCTTCTCTTCTAAGGTCCATTTAACTTTCTTATTTTTTCAGCATGTTTGTTATATGTCTAAGGATTTCAGCTAGATTGGGTATGAACCTTCTCAAGAAATTAATCTTCCCAATGAAAGATTGAAGTTCCTTGATGTTTCTAGGATGGTTGATTTGCAATATACCGTCAATTATTTTTGGGTCTATATTTATCCCTTATTCTGATATGATGTATCCAAGGAGTTTTCCTTCTTGGAGACCAAACATTGTTTTCTTTGGATTTAAAGATAACCCATATTTACTGCATTTCTCAAAGACTTTTCTCAAATGCTCTAGGTGTTCTTCATCTGTTTTGGAGAAAACAGTGATATCATCAAGGTAAATAATGATGAAGAAGCCTAGTTCTTCTAATAATGCAATATCCATGGCTCTCTGGAATGTGGCACCAGCATTCATTAAACCAAAGGGAATTTTCACATACATGAAAGTACCCCATGGTGTAGTAAAGGTTGTTTTGATTTGATCATCAGGATGTACCAGAACTTGATTGTAACCTAAGAAGCCATCTAACAAAGAAATCCTTTTAGAACCAACTACCTTTTGTAAAATGTGACCCATCTTGGGTAAAGGGTAGTTGTCCTTCAATGAGTCTCTATTTAAATCTCTAAAATCAATACAAAGCCTAATTTCTCCCATATTTTTCCTGACTGATACAAGATTAGACACCCAATCTGAATATCTAACAGGGACTATAATTCTAGCATCATATATCTTCTTAATTTCTTTCTCAACCAAGTGTAATTGAACAGGGTTTATTCTGCACAATTTTTGTTTATAGGGCTTCTGGTTTTCCTTGAGGGATATCTTATGTTGAATTATCTCTGTGTCAAAAGATTTTAGATCCTCATAACTCCATACAAATACATCAGAAAATTCTTTAAACATATCAATATATTTCAGTTTGATCTGAGCTAGCAATGTTTTAGACAGTTTGATCATTTTTTGTTTTTGTTCACTGCCTATGTTACATTATTCTACTTCAGTTTCAGAAAGCTCCAGTTTTGGTTTTTTGGCAACATCATTTAAATCAAACAATTCTTCTAATGGGACCAGTCCTTTTGGCAAGCTTGGAGTGTTAGATTGCAGCATTTCTAAGTCTTCTTTTTCTAAATCTGCACTAATTTTTGTTATATGTTCAAGTTCATTAGATAACATATTTATTTCAACAATCTCTGGAGACTTTAATTCTTCATCAAGTAGATTTTCTTTAATAGGACAGTCATTTTCATAATCTGAATTTGAACTTTGTAACTCAAATTCATTTCTGGACTGCAGGAAGTCTTCTATTTTTTTATCTCCATCAAAAACTTGCCAGTATTTTTCATTGTTTGGGACAACTGGTCTAAATTTGACTTGGGTGGTGCATTGTTTGGTTTCATAAGGTGTTAAACAAGTTCTAGCAGCAAAGGCTAAACCATTGGCAAGGACATTTTGGTTTCTTGGGACAAAGATAAGTTGGAATTCATCAAATGTTTTTAATATGTCCATGACATCATTTCTATAGGCTCTAAGTCTGGGGTGTTTGGTAGTATATTCCCCTTTCACTTGCCTAATAATCAACTCTGAATTCCCATGAACCTTTATCCTTTTGGCCCCTAATTTCTTCAATAAGTGCAGGCCTAAAAGGAGGGCTTCGTACTCAGCTATGTTATTTGTACATTGAAAATTTAATCAGTAGGAATGCCCCTTAGCATGATTTTTTTCAGTGTTGAGTATCCATATGCCTGCTCCTGCATTATTATTAGTGCAAGACTCATCAAAATTCATACTCCAAATAGGACTAGTTTCAGATTGACTAGTTTGACTACTATCCTCTTTATCTACTGTGATTTTAGATTTCTCTAGTAAATTAGCACTATGTTGAATTTGGTTTAGTTCCTCATGTTCTTCATCATGTTGAGGACTCTTCTCTTGACTCTTAAAGTTGACAACCAATGAATGACTGTTTTGTAGCCCTAGACTTGTGATTTGTTTGCTGTGATTTTCTGTTTTGGAAAACTGTTTTAATACTTTTGTCTTGTCTTCCTCCTTTTTTGTGTTTGCCACTATGTTACAGTCAGGGGTGGCCACTAAGTCAGTTAAGGTTTCTTGCTCATTCAATGTTTTGTGACTGAAGAGCATAAATGAGTCAAGGCTTGTATGCACAGAATAAAGAGGAGAGTTTTCTGGTCTGTCTTGGCTACTGACCATGTATTGCATATGAGATTCCCTATAGAGTCTTCTGGTTTGATTAAAAACAGGGATGGTAGCATACGTCATATCCATTTGCATGGTTCCTTGTAACTTATCTCCCCAACATCTTGATAACAGCATACCATATTTGGGGGGTACATCAGCCACTACAATATCCATCACTAAACACTTGGCTGGTATCTGTGCTAAGTTAACACAGAGGTTTTTGATTAAACTTAAACATTTCACTCTACTGGAGTCAAAGGAGTATAGATATTTGTATGGTCTGATGATTTCAAGGCCTAAACTCTCCATTACTACTTTGGGCATTAAGTTATGAGAGGCCCCTGAATCATTCATAGCATTATGTAAAAATTTTGTCATGAATTTTCAAACTAACATAAAAAGGAGGAACTGGCCCTTCTTGGTATCTTCCCTCAATCTTAGGACCAAACAAGAGCTCTGGTTGGTCATCATTAAGGTTAACAGTGTCATTATTCTTTTCTATGTTGAAAGCTTTCAAAATTTGTGATCTATATACATCTTGGGTGACTAATTCAGTAAGGGGAACAGAGATTTTAATCTTGGAAATTTCCTGTTCCAAAATAAAAGGCAGCTGACTTTTTACAATGTGTGTTTCAGCCTTGTTAATCACCACTTTATCAGCAAAATTAGATTGTTGATTTTCTCTATTTACATTGGTCAAAATTGTTTTAATAGGAGCACTAGCTGAGGTGCTAACGCTGCTAAGATCTGCACTCTATTTTTCATTAATTTGAGTGCCTTTCTCTTTGTTTTGATCAGATTTTACAGCCATTGTTTTTTCCTTGTGTTTTACAATTTTGGGTTTATTCACAGGGCTGTTTTTTGCAGAGTTTTCGGAGGTTTTGTTCTTTGGAGCTTCCTGGTTCTTTTTACCCCTAAGGTCATATTCTTTTGGGGTCTCTATGATGAAATTTTCCAGCTCTTGATAATAATTTTCATCTTCTGTTCTTCCATCATCATAGGGTGTATATAGACCTTATTTCCTATTGTGAGGAACATCAAAATTATCATTGTCTACCCCTGGCATGTTTATGTCATCTTCCTCTGTTTGTTCAATTGTCTCTTCAACTTCAGTTACATATTTTTCTTGGAAAGGAGGTCTGATCTGTTAATCATCCTCTCTCTATCTGTTTTGAGGTTGATTTCTCCTAAAGTTTTGATTTTGATTTTGAGATTGATTTTGATTTCTGTTTTGGGGAGTTGATTGGCTTTATCTAGCTTGTGCTCTCTCAAGTATGCTCATCTTTTTCATCATCTCCTCCATCATTCTCTCCATTTTTGAGCTATATGTGGAGGGTTCACTCTCCTCCCTAAATGATACTTTCTTCTCATTCCTCATCCTATCTCTTTTCTCTATTAGATTTACTTCTACAGCTAAGGCTCCTTCCTGCATATCCTCTAAAGTCAGAGGATTTCTCTCTCTCAGCTGATAGGCCATTTCAGGATCAAATCCTTCAGGAAATTTGTTTAAAGCTGAGCCTTGTGGAGGTTTCAAGTTTGAGGGCAGGGCATTATACACACTATTGAATCTAGTGCAATAATTTAGAACACCTTCCCCAGTGTTCCTTTTGAGGTTATTGTAATCTAAAAGTATTTGGAGAGGGTTTTTCCTAACTTCCCACTTGTTTAATAATAACTGATGGAGGATTTGGAGGTCATTAATACTATTAGGAGTTAAGCCTTTGAACCATTTTCTTGCTTCTCCTCCTAAGCTTTGAGAAAATAAACTAAGTTTAATAGTTTCATCATCAATATCATTTCTATCAAAGAAGTCATTCATCTTGTCCTTATGTTGTGAAGCAGTAGTAACACCACTGACATCATACAATGGTATCTTGGACTGATATTATTGTGGAAGATTGACTAAAGGTAATGGAAGGACTAGGGGAGCATACCATGTTGCCATGATAGGAGGTTGTGGGAAAAATGGGGGGTTTACAAGTGGGGAATGTAAGATAGGAGGGGTTGATGGAATTGTGTAGCTTGAACAGTGGGTGTATGGATAACAGAAGTGGATGGACCATCAAGAAATTGTTGAGTGGATCTAGGATGAGAGAAACCAAAATTATGAAGGAAATGAAAATTAGGTGGAGAAGTTTCTCTGGTACCAGGATGTTCACTTCTATCTTGGGATGAAGGTGAAAGCTAAAAATCTATCTGATCTATATCCTTAAGTGACCTAGTTCTGAATGGGTTTCTTAAGTCAACTTGTGAATCTTGTAGATATGTAAGGTTTTCAGGAACAGAATTGGCTCTTTGGATTGGTCTAACAATAGTTGAAGCTTGAGCCTTAGGAGACTTCCTAAGTATGCTTTCAGGATTATCAACTATCTCACGAGGGTTTGGGTCAGGATAGGCTCTAGTATGAACTCTTCTAGAAGCCACTATGTTGTGTTTTTAGATCCACTAATAAGAAAATTTTGACCAAATATGATAATATTTAAGAGGCTAACTGATCTTTTAGCAAGAAAACTTTAATACTAAAAAGCCCTCTTAACTGAGTTTGAATGATGTTATGATGAAGGGTTTCCCAGTTGAGTCTTTAGGTCTTTCTAGGATTGTGGAGTCACCAGGTGGAAATTTTTATCTTTAGAAGGTAAAATATTTTATGGTCCACCACCATTAATAAGTTAGAATACCATAGAAAATTAGCAGGCCTACTAATCTTTAGTGGAGTCACTAGGTGAAGAGTTTTTACTTGATTTCAGAGTTTTGAAAGTTGTTCACCATCAACAATCAAAATCACTCTAGGCAGACACTTGGTTGATTGTTGAGAATGGGATTATCTGAGTTGTGAAGCTATCTATTACTTTAGAAGTTCCCTAGTATGGTTGTCAGGAATGTTAGGTCTCTATAATTTATCAGAGTGACAAGACTAAACGCTGCAGAGACTACATCAAAAACCACTTTGGGATTCTAGGATCTAGCCCTCCTGAATCTAGAGAGGGATCTCTCTTTAAGTGCAAAGATTGATTTATCTTTTAAGGATTTTGGTATGATATTAGGCTAGTTATTAAGAACAAGGGTTTTTTTTTGTTTGGTTGGTCAGGTATGATATTTGATTGGATGAAATATCACAAAATGAAAGAGTTTCAAAGGGTGAGGATGCAAGTATATTGAGAAGTGTTCAACAAATAGGATCAGTGTGAAACAGCTTTAATCCATTGGGCAATGGAGTCACAAAAGGGTTTAATTGTACAAAAATTTCAAGAGTGGTCCAAGGGGCAAGTCATCTATATCAAAAGATCATGTAGATTAAATGATGGAGTGGAACATTAAAAGTGTTGAGAAAGTGGGAAAAATTTAATAATATCAACAAGGATTTATCAACTTTCCATAAAAGAAAAGATTTTTTAAGCAACTGTTTGAAACCAACCAAAGACAGGGCTAACCATAAACTTCTTTGGACAAGCTTGTATTAAAGCTAACTTATCAGACAACAATCCAATAATCTCACCAGACTACTTTCAGAAAGGATGAAAACAGATAAGAAAAAAAAGTGCAGCTTAAGGTTAGGTCAGATGTATTACAATCATGATCTACTTTAGCATACTCTTAGGGAAAATTTCAAAATAACTTTGGAGAAAGAACTAGAAGACAGGGCAAACCATAAAGCTTTGTAGTTTAACTCTACTTAGCACGTACTGAAAATATCATTCAAGAACTTCCTCTCAAGTTTTTCACTTTAAGACATGGACTAACCAACGTTCCTTGATAATGTTTACACTTAAATTAAGTTATTCCCAAATATCACAAATAGCAAAAAACATATAGATAAAGCTTATCAGTGAGAGTAGGGTACTTTTAACAGTAAATCCTAGCTCTATGCTTGTTGTTCTTTATCATAGACAAGTGAAAAAAGTGGCATACATGAAAGGAAAACAAATAACAGTAAGAGGTACTTCACCAATGATATAGACCAGGATCCCAATAATTAGCTTGTATATTGATGTCAATCTAGTTACATACTTCAAGCCCAATGTTTCATCACAGCTTCAGACATTTCTTCTTAGCCTATCTTCTTCAATAACTTAACAGAGCTTCAGAGCTTCAAAACTTATTTACATTCAATGATAATTAGATACAACAAATATTACATCAACAATCCAACAACCAACAATCTCTCATCTTCTAAGGAAGTATTTATAGAAGAAAGAAGAGGTGGAATGAAAGAAAAGATCTCTAGGTTCAATTAATACAATTTAATACTTCTCGGCCTTTGAGGGGCTCAATAGAGAATTTTTTCTGATATTTCTCTTTATTAATTGGTTTTCATTAAGTATTTTAGCTACTTGACAGTTTTTGTTGACTTTAAAAAATCTTTAAGCAGGTTGGAAATAACTCTGGCTGTCTTTAGGAAAAATATTATTGACTGGACAATAACTATGCCTTCTTTTGATTTATTGAGACTATAGGTGGCACTTTGGTAGCTGAAGAGGATATTTTTGCCTCTAATGTGGCAGTTGAGGCCTTTCAGACTGATATATTTCTTTGTTTCTCCTTAAAACACCTTTAATCTGCTTTTGGTCTATGTTTAGGCTTAATTAGCCTTGATCTGTGTCTTCAGGCCTTTGTTCTTTGACACTATCTTTAACTCTTTAAATGGTGGATTAAAGCTTTGATCTTCGGGCTTCGGCTTTAATCACTCTTTAACCCTAATTTCTTTATTACTGATACACTTTGATGTTGTTTGTTTATACAGGTGTCTTTCTGCTACTGGAGGATTTTTGTTAAACCCTGGATCATGATCCAGATGATTTAAACTTGGATTTTATACTCGGGATATCCTTTCTTCTTTGGTTTAACTCACAGAATCGTCATTCTGGACTTGAACGGGTCACCTATCTGTGACTGTAGAAATACATAGAGCAAACACCATTTAATCCTGTAAAAAACATAACAAACTCATTATAAAATCCTGTGGAATTTGGTTAAGACTGCTTCGGAGGGTTTGTGGGGGTGGAGGAGCAGTGAGGAAGAACGTGAATGCAGTGGAAAAAGGGAGGAAAAGGGCAAAGCAGCGATGAAATGTGTCGATGTGATTGAGCGCGGACCGTTTGATCTAAGAGAGATCAACGGTCAGGATTAAATCGACGGGGTGATGTCGGAGGGCTCACGATATGGATGAGTGCAATGTGATGAAGCACGGACCATCTGATCGGGCAGAATGAACGGCTAGGATTACATCGCATCAGAGAAAAGGAAAGAGCCCAAAGTACTGGGGCATTTGAAGTTGTGATTTGCGATTAAGTGTTCGCCATTAAATCAGTATGAGGGATAAATGGCCAGGATTAAATCGGTGGGGTGGTGAGGGATGTCTATGGGCGGAGCGTGATTAGATCTTGGCCATTGGTTCTTGTGGATTCAACGGTCCAGATCGAATAGGCAGATCGGCATCGGAGGAGGGGAGGAAAAAGGAAGAGGGAAATTGCGATTGTCGATTTGCGATGGAGCGAAGGCCATTGGATCTAAAGGATGATCAACGGTCCAGATTGGATCAGCAGATCAGACAGGCGGTGGGCAACAAGATGGATGGCGCGATGCGATTTAGCGCTGGCCATCAGATCCAAAAATATCGACGATGGATATTGAATCTGAGGTCGGGAGGAGAAAGGGCTCATCGCATCGGAAAAATGGAATAATAAAGGAAAAGACAGAGAAAATAAACTCCGATTGCGATTAGCGATTAAGGGCTAGTGCCTGGTTATGGCTCTGGTCATGTGCGGAAAAGGGGCTAGGGATAAGGCCGAAAGGGGCTTAAGGCCTTAATGCTGAAAATTGGGTTTTTAGGACAAAATGAAGGTTTTTCAAGGCTTTTTTGGCTTTTGGTAGAAGGGGAAAAAATGGGTTTTTTAACCCTACAAAAAGAAATTTGATAGGTTTTAAAGAGATTTTGGAGTCCTTTAAAGGGAAATGGAGGTTTAAAGGATGAAAAAAAAAATCTTTATGAAAGTGGATAAAAATGAGTGAAAGGGGGAGTGAAATGAGGGAAAGTGGGTTTTTCCTAGGCAAGTTTTCTTTTGGTAAACAATAGATACCTTAGGAGTAATAATGGAACAGCAATGAAGTTTTAACTTAAAGAGAAAAGAACATCATAAGACTTAAAAAGATGATAGGTTTTCAAAGGAAACTATCTTTTGAAGGCTAAAAAAATATTTAGCCACCATTTGATATGAAAATTTTTTTATAGGTGGCTAACAGTTGGTATCAGAGCTAGATTTTATTCTCTGGTGTTGTTTTGTGAAAATATTTGTTTAACTATTTGCAAGTTTCACATGCGTACTAGGCTCAAGCTTAAGAGAGGAGAAGGAAAATTGGTGGAAGAAAGAGGGTCTCAAAGTGAGCCACATCAATGGAGAGAAATATTTCTACAATATCCACCACCTAGTTCACCTCCTAAGGAAGCAGAAGCAACATTAAGCATGCCTTCAAAGGAAGAAGAAATCCATGAATAAGTTGATCCCAAAGAGGAAGAAAGAGTGTTTAGGAAATCATTCCTTGACATGACTGAGATGGTTAGAATCCTTTATCAAGAATGGAATGAGAAACTAGAAGGAGAAGGATCCAAACTTCACAAGGAAGGACAGGGATCATCAGGAGGTCACAATGATGAAGATAAGTCAAAGAAGGGCAATGGTGGAAATGGAGGAAGTGGAAAGTCACCATCCTCACCCTCATCATCATCGTCTTCTACTTCATTTTTAGTACATCAGTCACACAAGTCAAATAACACTAGTAAAATTCCTTTTCTAAAACTTGATGTTAAGTTTGAATTTCCAATGTTTAATGGTGAAGTCAACGCAAAAAATCTTGATAATTGGATTAGGCAATTGGAGGTCTATTTGAGAATCCAGGACCTTCAAGATGAGGATACCAAAATCCAATTAGCTTCATTTAGAATGGAAGGTGCAACACTTGTTTGGTGGGAAGCCAAGACAAAGGAGGAGATCAAGAAGCATGGTAAGATTATTATATCATGGACTGATTTCATTTCTGCAATAAAACGACAGTTTTATCCATTAGCTCATATGCAGAAAGCCATAATGACCTGGAAAAACTTTAGACAATTGAAAGGACAGAATATGCAAGTTTACACCCAAGAATTTAGGAGAAGAGCTCTCTTATTAGGGGTAGATTTGCAGAGCCAAGATACTTTGCTCAAGTAATTAGGAGGCTTACATAGCTACCTAGAACATACTATCCTTATGTTTAACCCCACAAGTCTAGATGAGGTATGTGTTCAGGCCACACTTCTAGAAGCTAGAGGGAAAAACATTTCTGAAGAGGGTAGAAAAAACCTTTTAAGGGTAAAAACAAATAGAATACCTCAAAAGGTAAAAGAAAAAAGAATGAATTTGTTAAGAAAGAGGGAGAAAAATTTGTTTTTAAACATTTTTCAAAAGAAGGCCATAATGAAAATCAATGTTGGAAATTACATCCTGAAAAGAGGCCAAAATATTTCAACAACAAAGGGAAACAAAAAACTGCATCTACAACTCAACATGATTTAGGAGACGATTCAGGTAATGAATCTAAAATTATAGCCATGGGAGTAAAGAACATGAATGGGAAACAAATTGAAACTCGACCCATTAGTAGTACATGAAACTGTCACATACATGCTCCAAATGAAGAAGAGAGAATTAAATTGTTTCATGTGAGGGTCATATCAAAACATACTAAGATTGGCACATTGTTTGACAGTGGGTCACAAGCAAACTTAATCTCTAGAGACTTGGTCAAGAAACTTAATATTGATACCATACCACATCCAAAACCATATCCACTATGTTGAATTTGTAAGGATGCAAATTTATAGGTTTCAAAGAAGTGTATATTGTGGTTTGCAATAACTGCACATTTTGTTGACACGGTTGAATTAGATGTGGTTCCGCTTGAAATAACATGTATTGTGTTGGGGATTCTTTACTTTTATGACAGGAAAGAGATCTTCCATCGCCATGAGAAAAAATACCATTTATTCAAAGATGGAAAGGAGTACATTGTTAGAGCACATTACAAGAAGACAAACATTGCTATGGTAAATGCTAGACAGGTAAAGAGGCTGGTAAATTCAAGTAAGAATTTTGTTCTTCTAATGATTAAGCCTAAAGTTGATGTTAATCATGAATCATTTGAGGATTGTGATCCTAAGTTGAAATCAGATTTATATGATGTAGTTGATGCACATTATGAGATGTTTAAGGAGCCAATAGGATTGCCTCTCAAAAGGGAGATTCAACATGAGATTCAGTTGTAGCAAGATTGTCCTCTTCCAAACATCGGCATGTATCACATGTCGATAATGGAGAATGTTGGAATAAAGAGGAAAATCAAGGATTTGTTGGAAAACAAACTCATAAGGCCAAGCACTTCACCATGTGGTTCACACATAGTCTTGATTCCATAGAAAGATGGGACTTGGCGCATGTGTGTAGACTTCAGAGCTTTGAACAAGATAACAGTAAAGAAGCGATACCCACTCCCAAGGATAGATGATTTTCTTGATCAGCTGAAAGAAGCAAAGTTTTTCACTAAGTTAGATTTACGAAGTGGATATCATCAAGTAAGAATTGTAGAAAGTGATGTATGGAAGTCTGCATTCAGAACTAAACAAGGACCCTTTGAGTCGTTGGTTATGCCATTTGGTTTGTGTAATGAACCAAAAAATTTCATGCATCTTATGGATAGTGATTTGCATCCATTTCTTAATTAATTTGTGATTGTGTACCTAGATGACATATTTATTTTCAGAAAAACAAGAGAAGAACATGTATTGCATGTGAATAGGGTGCTTGATGTTTTGAAGAAAGAGAAATTGTTTCCTAAGATGTCAAAGTGTGAGTTTGGAAAGACTTCTTTGGTTTACTTGGGACACACTGTAGGAGGAGGAAAATTGAGAATTGATCCTTCTAAAGTGGAAGCCATTGTGAATTGGACCACTCCCAAAATAGAAACCGAGGTAATAAGTTTCTAAGGTGTAGCTAAGTATTGGACAAATTTAATTGCTAACTTTTCTGCCATCGCAACTCCTATGCATGTAGTGACAAGTGTGAAGAAAGGCTTCCAATGGGGGGGCAAAAAACAGCAAGATTTCGAAGCTTTAAAAGACAATATCAGTTCAGCTCCATTCCTTGCATTACCAAATTTGAGATAGCCATTCGAGATACAAAATGATGCTAGTGATTATGCCATGGGAGCAGTTCTTTTGCAACATGGTAAGCCTATCTCTTTTCATTTTGAAACATTCAATGGTGTTGTAACTAATTTTCCTACATATGAAAAAGAGTTGTATGCATTGGTATAAAGCATCAAGAAGTGGCAACACTACTTTATGGGTAAAGAGATGATTATACATAACGATCACCAACCATTACAGTACTTGCAGTCACAAAGAAAATTGCAGCAATGTGGATGGGATTTCTTCAACAGTTTTACTTGGTTATAAGGTACAAGAAAATTATTTTCAATAAAGTTGCTGATATGCTTTCAAAACCAATTATAAGTGCTTCTAATTTACTAAAAAATGATCCTTTTGTACATGAGAGTTACATAGAACAATATGCACATGATGTTTATTTTCAAGATGTGTATGCTAGTTTGAGTGAAGGGAATCAAGTTGAAGAAAATGATTAGCATATGCATTAAAATTTGTTGTTTCATTTGGGCAAGCTGTGTATACCACAAGGAGAGAGGATCATTCATCTCTTATTGCTGGAAACTTTTGGGTAAGCAAAACAGTGGCACATCTATAGAGGTATTGATATTGGCCTCGCATGGTAGATAGTGTGTCACGTTTTATAAGAGGTTGTTCTATGTGTGCAACAAGCAAGCCTAGAAATAGGAAGCTTGGCTTGTACATGCCACTACCAGTGCCATCAAGGCCATGGGAGAGTGTCTCTGTGGACTTTGTTGGAGGTATATCTATGTCAAGAAAACAACATGATTATCTTTATGTAGTTGTGGATAGATTCAGTTTTATGTGTATACTTATGCCATGTAAGAAAAACATTATTGTTGAACAAACTACTGAACTTTATTTTCAACATGTATGGGGTCATTATGGATTACCTACTTCTATTGTTAGTGACATGGATTCCAGGTTCATTAGCAATTTTTGGTCGAATATTTGGAGTATGATGGAAACAAAGTTGAAAAAGGGTACTGATTTTCATCCGCAAACTGATGGCTAGATCGAGGTGGTGAACAGAATCGTTGTGATTCTATTGAGAGGATATTGTAGTAAACATCCTAAATTTTGGGATGAGCAACTGAATTACATTCAGCATGCTTACAACCGGGAAAAGCACTCTTCTACAAATACATCACCTTTTGAAGTATGCTTTGAGTATGTGCCAAAATCTCCATAGACTTCATATTTGAGAAGGATATTGAAATTGATGGGCATAGTGATATTGACAAGGCTCAAAATTTTATTGAGAAAATTCAGATTATACATCAACAAGTTCAAGAACGGCTTGAGAAAAGTCAAAACAAATACAAGGAGAGGCATTAAAAACATAGACTTGATCACAAGTTTCAAAAAGGATATCTGGTATGGTTGCACATTAGCAAAGAAAGGATGCAAGGGGAAGGTAAAAAGCTCAAACCCATTCGATATGGTCCATTCAAGATCATAAATCAAGTTGGTAACAATGCATTTCAACTTGACTTTCCTTCATATATGCAAATGTATTCAGTTGTTAATGTTGAAAACTTACGTTTGTATGAACCACCTTTGATCGATGATCAAGGAAGTGATGTTTAGCTGCCTTCTATTGAATATTTCTCGCCAGAATTTCTGGATGAGCTCAAGGAAGATACAATGCTTGACATGAGGACAAGAGCATCCAAGAGGGAAATTTTTGACTACCTTCGAGTTGGGCTCAAAGGAAGTAATCCAAGCAAGGAAAAGTGGATGGAAGTTGGAAAGGTGAGGGAGTTGTACGCTCATCTACTGAATAGGTAATCAAAGTCTTTTAGGGTCCAAACGCTTCCCAATGGGGAGGTGTGATCAGGAGTTCATAAATTTTGCTCAAAATTGAAAGTTACATGATTGGGTTGAAACTAGGATGGTTGCGTAGATCTCATCTTCCTGATTCCGGTGCCACAAACGGTTCGAAAAACTGATGTTGTATGAGGGAGATATCGCATTTTGATCAATTTCCCAAACAGCTAAATTTTGCGACAGGGTTGACTAGGATGCCCAGTTAGCATGAAGGTGCATAGTGAGAAAAAAGGAATATTCCAAAGAATATTCCTTTTCTCAGAGCTAATCAAAGGCTAAGAAGTATCGCATTGTAATTTTATGGTGGATTGTGTGTTTTATTTGTTGGACCAATGGGACAGTGGCACGTCCCCAGTCATGAGGCCACCACATGTCCCCTGAGCAGTATGATACAATTTAGGTAGATTTCCATAGGGTTCAACCACGCGACCTCCGGCCTACGTGCAAGGACCTCCACCAGCCAGACTACAAATGAGACTTAACAACTATAGGGAAATGGATATATTTAAAGATTTAAAACTTTCCATTTGGAGGTTGGGACCGCCGACGGTCCCACGAAACATTCATATGTCAACCCGCAACATCAAACGTTACTCTGTCAGTTTGGTAACCATGGCAACAAACATAACTGTTTGAACCCTTATCACATTGCGACATATCCTCATAGTTAATTTTTATGCCGACGGTTTAAACGCCGACATATATTACCACTGTTACATTGGTCACATGGTGGGGTTTCTGGATACGGTTGCTCTGATAGTTGAGTTAAACGCACTCCAAACTCCGGGTTAAAAACAACTTACCACAGTTATCACATGCGGTTCTGCTAATGTTTAATGCAACCGTGGGGTTTCAAGGGTTGGCATGTGGCCACCCCCTCCCCTTTACATTAAATATTACAGTTAGCCTGGTGGAAGTTTAGCGTGCCACTATTTTTTATGGAGTTTGGCCGAATTTAACTGTAGTTAAGTGAAATTCGCCAAATTTAGTGGATGATTTCTAGGATTTATTGGGAAAATGACTTGGAGGGTCAATTTTTCACCCAAATGGAGTGAATGAAGAGTCTATCTAGACTAATTGGAGCATTATGGAGCCATTGGTGCAAAGAAAACATCCATTAAAGGCTTGTAAACACATGTATTTGAAAATTTTTGAGCATAATGAAAGATGGACATGCCAGGGACCTGGATCAACAGATGTAGCCCAGGAGGGGTGAACTGCTTCATCATGCCTACTGTGTCAATGTTATGTGTGGCTTTATTTCTTTGTTATACACTATTGTTTAGTGTTATTTAGGCTTATTTTCATGCTTCTAATTCACTAAATTCACTTATAATTCATGGTTAAAATCCTCAATACTTAAGCAAACTATGGATACAAGTATGCACATTTTTTATCACTGAAAATACATTTAGCAGAATAAAATAATATAGTCCTTTCAGATCAAGGGACATGATCAACATCAGGTGCCACACAAGTTTCAAGTGGGAGACAATGTTTGGTTGCATTTTTAGAAATAATGTCTAACCAGAGCTGACCAGAAGCTCAGACCACTCCAATATGGGTCTTCCACTATTATCAAGGTTGTGGGAGAAAATTATTTTGAGCTTAGCAGACCCCCATTCCTTGGACTGCACCCAGTGTTCAATGTGGACCGTCTTTGTCCATACTTTCCACCATTACTAGACACATCATACATTGCAAAACAACTCACACCAATAGAGATAAACCCCGAATGCATGGAACAAGCCACAACTAATTGGATCATGCACACGTAGATCAAGAACACTTGCCAACAGAATATCCAGTTGTATCGAGTTGTCAAAGCCTACCAACTCCTGCACCAAGGAAAGTTGCTCACCAGGGACCAAGTTCAACAGAAGTTTCCTCATCTCATGGAGGAACCCAACGCAATGGGTACCATTGCTTCCTAAGGGGGGAGGACTGATCTAGGTGGATAGTGGTGGCCACCGGCCTATTCCACTTAGACCCCCTACATTTTTTCTTTAAGTTTTTTAGTTTCCTTAATTGTAGCACAATTTACCATTTTTTTGCAGTTTTTCGGGTCCTAAACTTTCGAAGTCGTTTTGAGGCCTTAAACGACATTTTTTGGGAAAATCTAGGCCAGTAATTTTTATTGACTTGTTGGCCACTCTAAATTTATAGTCCTTGGATATATATTTATAATGAAGTATTATGCACATCAAACAGAGATTGTATGCCAAAGTTATGTCCCCAGGAAGTTTGGTGTGCCAATTTACCCAAACAGGGCCCATACTTTTGGTGCTTCATCTCCTAGGGTTAGGTTTGTAGATGTTTGGGGTTTTCCATTATTTCTCAATAATAAATAGGCCTTCAAGCCTCATTATAACACATTTGAGAGTCATGTAGTTGCCACATCTCTTCTCAAAGATAAAATACCATCATCCAAGCTATTTAATTTCCATTTTGTATGTAAGCATACTTCATTCTTTGATATTAATGAAATGAAGTTATATTTCCATTGCATCTTTGTGTCCATATTTGTATTTTTATTCTGTTGTGTCCCTGCATAAATTCAGATAAGATGTAAATTCAACGAACTTTGATGCGAGGCGATTTCTGTAGTCCCTCGCGAGGCAGGGACAAATAAAATTAATTTGGGTTTAGTTTAGAATGGGGTTATGAAATTCTAAAATTCCACGCTAAAAATTCTGAGATTGGTGGCAACAAAAATACGAGCCTGTGCAGTGTTAAAAGCAATTGTGGCATAGTTTATAGCGTGGACCATTCAAAAAAAGCTGGAAACGGGGATTGTTTGAACACAGCAGAGAGCGTTAACTGTTCATGCAGAGCTGATATCAGGGACTGTTCTAACAATGGACACGTTCCTGTCAGCAATGGGGTTGGAAAATGCGACTTTCATGCTGATCCGTTGTTGAAGATAACAATCCATTATAACATGGATTACCTTCTCTCTCTCAGAAATTACAATGCACCCCCTGAGTCGCTATCTCTGACATTAAAAAATAGTGAAATTTACGCAGACATGATGGAATCCCCTTCTTCGATGGAACCGGTGGTGGAAGGAAAAACCAGGCTTCTTAATGGAGTTAACGCAGACAACGTTATTTTCTTGGATGCCTCAATAAATACTACGGTATTAGAAAGCCCGAGCCTGATTCCCAATATAGCCAATATAGTTAACATTTGTAACAGGGATACCTCGTTCACCACAGGTTCCAAATCAGTCAAATACATTTTCAATCCTTGCAATACCACAAGTTCCACTTCAGTCAAAAACGTTGTCAATCCTTGCAATACCGTGGGTTCCACTTCAATCGAAAACACTGTCAATCCATGCAATACCACGGGTTCCACTTCGGTCAATCATGCAAACCTTTAAAAATACATGGTAGGGATGGAGGTCGGTTGTCACATATTGAGAAGAGCCACGAACCTTTCCATAATAAGCACAGAATCGAAATGATGGGAAAGCCACAAATCAAGAATGATAAAAATAAAAAAGTTGTGAATTTATCCTCTTTAGAGCTAGATCAAGTTTCCATCAATATTCTTAGCAAGGGCTTAGGCTTTGCGGTTGCTCCCAAGGGCATCCCAAATGAAAGCATCTTATGTAGTATAGAGGAAGGAATTCAAGGGTTAGCTCTTGATGATAAAGAAACATTAAGACAAGAATGCTCCCTTATCTTGAAGAAAGCCAAAACTCCGAGAAGCAACTTAAATAAGGAAGAACTTAGTGCTCTGAGAACCCTACGCAATAATGACAACATTGTGATACTTAAAGCAGAAAAAGGTGGTGTTGATGTCATTCTAGATAAGACTGACTATATAAGGAAAATGAAAGAGCATATTGATTGCAGTAGCTACAAGAAACTTAACTCCAACCCCTTGCCAAAATTTTTAAGAGAAGTCAAGAAAGCGATTAAGAGTTCAGGACTTGACAACAAGTTAAAGAAGAAGTTGACCCCTACATGTGATGTCGTACCCAGGATCTATGGATTACCCAAAATCCATAAAGACGGTATCCCCCTCAGACCGATTGTCAACAGCATAGGATCCCCCACCTATGAGCTAGCGAAATATGTTGCTAAGATCCTGAAACCCCTTGTTGGGAACATGGACTCTTTCATAAAGGATTCAAATGATTTCGTTAAACTCATCAAAGATTAAAAAGTAGAAGAGGGTGACATTTTGGTTAGTTTTGATGTGGTATCCCTATTCACTAAGATTCCTTTAGATGAGGAAATTCAGGTCATTAAAGAAGTTACTGATCCAACAATAGCCAAGCTCACGGAAATCTTCCTTCGTTCCACTTTCTTCAGCTTTCAAGGGGAGTTCTATGAGCAGGTATCAGGGGTCACAATGGGTTCTCCACTATCCCCTATTGTCGCCAACTTATATATGGAACACTTTGAGAAAAAGCCCCTTGCCTCATATCCATTAAAACCAGACTAGTGGAAAATATTTGTTGATGATACTAATATAAAGTGGGCTCATGGAAAAGAGAATCTAGACAAGTTTTTTCATCACTTGAACTCCATTTCCTCAGAAATCAAATTTACCATGGAAACTAAAGAAAATAGGTGCATTCCTTTTATGGATGTTCTTGTCATTAGGAATTATGATGGAACCCTTGGGCACCATGTATTCAGAAAGAAAACCCACACTGATAGTTATCTCCATGCCAAATCCTACCATCATCCAGCTCAGAAGTTCGGTGTCCTTAATACCCTTGCCATTAGGGCCTTAAGGATATCTGATGTTGAACATATTAACGAAGAAATCAACCACTTATCATATATTTTTAAGGATTTGGGTTATAAAGAAAGAGATATCGGGAAGGCTATAAAAAGAGCTAAGGGCATAATCTTACCTCAGAAACGGCTTGAACCCCAAGAAGAAAGAGGGTGGGTTTTTATACCATACATTAAAGGTGTCACTGATAAAATCGCCAAGGCTTTAAGGAAGAATGATATTTTCGCACAATTTTCAGCAACAAGGACTATTAGACAAAGAATGCAATCAGTGAAAGATGCTAGAAGTCCAAAACAACTTAAAGGAGTGTACAAAATTGATTTTTCATGCAGGAAAAATTATATCAGTGAAGCCAGACGTTCACTCTAGGAGAGACTCAAAGAGCACAAAGTCGATATCAAGCATGAACGGCTTCGCACCTCTGCCCTTGAGAAACACTCTTTGAATACTAAGCACCAAGTGCGTCTTGAAGATGCAAAGATCATTGCAAGAGAAGATCACTATTACAGAAGAAAAGTAAGAGAGGCCCTTGAGATTAAAACGCATCCTGAAAACCTTAATAGAGATGGGGGATATGAAATTAGCGACAACTGGCATCCTCTTCTTCGATAAATATGTTCCTCGAAAGAACATTCCTCCTAGGTATAGGTTTTCAGGTAAAATAATCTCAGGTTTGTCCCTTTTCTTTAGTGATGGTTTAACAAATAAGGAACTTAATTTTAATAATTATTCTCATTAATTATTTTATATAATAAAAATTAATTAATTAATTAATAATTATTATTAGAAAATACTTATTTGCTTCCTAACATTATTAATTTTACTAGATTAATATTTATTAGATTAAAAAATTAACTAATTAGTAAAAATTAATAAACTTTAAATATTAGTTAGTAGAATTAACAATAACATATATCAAACATTTCTGACTAAAACCAATAATTTTCTAATGTATTAAATAGTTATTTATTTTTAAAAAATAAATAAATATCAATACTCATTAGAAAAACATTAGTTTATTTAAAAAATTAAAAATGTGGTTTATAAAATAATATTAATAAGCATGATTTATAAAATTAATTAATATTTTAAAATAAGTAGGTTGATACAAATTTATTTAACTAGTTACTTTTTAATTTATTAAAAAAATTTAAATTAAATTAAAATAAAACTAAATTAATTTATAGAATAAAAAGTAAATTTATTAAAAATAAAAAACCCTTAAAAATATTAAAATGAATAACCTTTAAAAATTATAAATTAAATTAATTTTTATATAAAAATAAAATAAAAAATAACTAATAAACCATAAACATTATATAAATTATAAACATTATATGAATTAAAAATGATAGGAATTTTCGAAACTTTGAAAATAATAAACTTATTAATAAACATAAAATTTAATAAGTTTATTATTTATTTATTAATAAAGCTTATTATTATATGTATATTATTAAAATTAGAAATCAAAATTAAGAAATAAATCTATAAATAAAATTAAAATTAAAAAATTAAAAATATAAAAATAGAAATAATAAAAAACTTCTTTGGTCGGCCCTTGTCTTACCTTTCCTACCTTCTTCACTATTAATGTATTATGACCCTTCTTAAATTTCTTCATTCCAATGTCCTGAAGATGGATCCCCGTTGGGATTCGAAACATCGACAAATGTTTCGTGATACTGTGGATAATCCGACAAGTTCTTCAGTAAACAATAACCACATGAACTTGAAAACCAAAATTCTAAACTTGATTTTAAATTTATAATTATGTCTCTTTGTAATCATGTAAAGTTGGAATCATACCTTGTCAAGGTTGGTTATATGGTATTTATGTGGTGTTTTTATTAACAAATTGAAAGATACATAATTAAAATAATATTTTTTATTTAAATTTACTAGAAACAAATATATTGCAATTATAATAGAGAAATGAAGAAGTAGAATATCACCAAAATGTTGTACATTTATTACTATATGTAATATTTACTTTCCTTTTCAGGGGTAAACGTCCAATTGAGCACACACATATCTAATTACAAATAATTTCAGAATACATATCATTATATTTATTTCTATATATTTATATAATACTTTCTATAGTAATTATAAAAGATGAAATTTTTAGCAAGTGAAACCTTTGTATAAGCATTTTTACATTTATTTCTCTCACATTATTACATGGGCTTTATTTACTAGATATAGACTCCATACATAGTAATACATAGCAACATATCTATATAATTAGCATGTTAAGGAGGTTAGTACCTTAACATGCCCTCCCATATAAAAAGCAACATTTTATTCAACACTAGATATGACGGATTACTAAATGTATTGTTCCTGGTTCTAATTTTTCATCTGTGGGCTATGTGTCCTTCCATTGTATTAATACCTCCTATATAGTGTGCTAGTGGAGATAATGATCTCTTTCATTAAATATGGCCTTAGTATGAAACCAAATGGAACCTACTTCATCAACTAGGTAAGGATAGTTTGAGTACGACAATTATATCCACCCTCTTTCTTTAAGTAGAAAAGAAAAAATATTAAATGGCCCTTAGAGTGCCTCAAAAGCTCTAATTTGTAAGCCACTAGCCGAATACATCTGAGGACTTTATAAGGGCCATAATACTTTGGAATAATATTCTAGTGGTGGTTTCTTTTGAGGGAAGTATATTTATAATTTTGTAGATGGAGGAACACATGATCCCCTTCTTCAATATGACATTAAAAACTATGTTGATCAACTTATTAATTCATCTAATTTTGATCCATGACCATATTATCTTTGAAAGTGAAAAGAATATTGGCCCAATTTATGAGAGTTTTGTTAATGCTATGTACCTTGGAGACTTCTAGTAAGTAATATATCATTGAGCCCCAAGGGTTAGCTTAATTGGTAAATTTCTTGTTGTTAAACCACATTTTCTATTAAGAGGTCATGGATTCAATTCTCTTGATACTCTTGGGGTCAGGCTTCATGGTTGAGCTAGCAGGAAGTGATCCCTCTGGGGGGGATCTTCCTAGTACAAATATTCTACGGATGTAGAGGTCATTGATCTCCAAGGTTCATGGATGACATAGAAAAAAAAATTAAGATATAACTAATGGGATATTTTGGCCATAGACAACCTCAAAGGGGATGATTTGGGCGGCGCCATGATAATTTGTATCGTATAACCATTTTACTAGGGTTGATCACTAAACCCATTGGGGCTCTTGTTTTGAGGTAAATTGAAAATATGCTTCCAAAATATTAGTTGCTCACAAATTCCATATAACCATTATTTTGGGAGTGGTAGGTAGTGTGAAAATGTAATTAAGTTCCCTAGACCCTAATTTTTTTTGCGAATAATTACTAGTAAAAGTGGGATCATGATCCATTACTATAGATCGCAGGATACCATGGAGTTTAAATATTTTATTTATGAAGACTTCAGAAATCGTGGGAGCATTAAAGGAGTGTTGTAGGGGACTAAAATTAATGTATTTGGAAAGACAGTCAATCCTAACCACAATGAGTGATTTATTGATAGATTTTGGTAACCCCACAATGAAGTCCACTGAAATCCAATCCAAATAATAGGTGGATCAGGAGAAGGTTGTAATTTACATAAAATCTCCATTGTATCTCCCTTGTGTTGCTATATTCAACCACAAAATAGTTTATTCTCTTCTTCATTCATTTCTAAAAATTTGAACATTTGATCTATTCATATATTTTATGAAAGTCATAATGACCTTCAATGAAAGATTCCATGGAGTTTAAATAATATTTCTATAGGTGGATTATTTCCTCAAATATAGATTCCCTTTATAGAAAAACTCTTCATTGTTCGAAGTGTAGCTTGAAGAAACATTCGGTAATATTTGGAGCTGTTGGATTAGGTATAAAACGTTGGGAACCATGAACCATACCTTAGAAATTTCAGTCACCCAATATGTTATGATGCAGAGTGAAAAGAGGAATCCTTCCTCTTTGTGCTTTCTAGAGAGAACATCGATAACCACATTATCCTTTCCATTATCAAAAATGAATTTATTATCATATCCCGTGATTTTTATAACCTATTTTTATTGTTCTAGGGATGATTTCTTTTTCTCTAGTACACCCTTATTACCAAGCATTTGCCCAAAAAATTGAAATTGTAAATATAATTTAGGATTTTCTAGTTTGTCATGATAATTGAAGTTGTAAAGAGAATTGAAAAGGGAAAATGTTGGGTATATACTATATTATTTTCATTATATCTTCATGTGCACGTGGTGGTTTTTCTCATGGTTTTGTATATTTGGTCAAAGGAACTATGTTTATATTCTAATTCTGGGTTAATGGATTTAGGTTTCATGAATGTGAATACATGTGTATAATGTATTGAAACATTGAAAGGAATATAATGAAAAATCAATATGGTTTTCCCAGTTTTGGGTTCCAAGAGAAAAATATTTGTGTATATCTTATGGATTCCCATTGTATTTTTTTATTTTAATCTATTTGCGTATACTATTTCTACATGGTTAAAACCTAGAATAAAGTGGTATAAATGTGATCAATGCTAGTTTTTGAGGCTATTGAAATAGTTAATAGGAAATTAGGAAAGTGGGTCCACCCAAAAAAGGACTACTAGAGAATGGTATGCATTGTGATCAAAGATAGTTTTTCAAGCTATTGAGATAGTTTCTAGGTAATGGGGCAAGTGGGTAAACTAGGAAAGACTTATTGGAGAGTGGTACTATGACGATCATCATGACATAAGGAATATATTAAGATAGGCTCTAAATAAGGGTGTGGTTGGGATCCATACCTTTTTTTAAAACTTTTATAGAGTTAAAGTCTAACCCAAATAATATTGTGCTGAAAAAATACTCAAATAATTAATATTGCATATTATGTAAGTATTTCATACATTGGTAGTAGGAAGTAGGTTTTATAATGAATAAATTCAAATATTAAAAAAAACCCTTGTTTGGATGAGTTTCCAAGACTAGTAGCAAGGAGTGGGCCTTAAATGGTGATCCCAATTACAACATCATACTATTTGTCACCTATATTTATACTTTCTATATGGAAAAACTAGAGGAATTGGATTATAGGCCCATTTTATTCATAGATCATAGTTTGGAAAATTAGGGTCCATACCCATTTTGGGGCATCAAATGGCCTTTTTTGTGGCCAAAAAAATGTGATCTCATCTCACACCCTGACAACACTATTCTACTCTTTGATAGCTTTCCAATTGTGCACATATTACCTCATTCAAAGCTTATATGTGAAATTTATCCCTCCTCCATATTGACCTACCTAGTTAACCACCATGGTATGACTAGACACCACATCAACCCACCTTTTATTTACACATATGAGGTCAGCCATGTGAGCACTTTCAAGAATATTATATAGGGTTAAAAACCATATCACATTGAGAGTTAAGGAATCAAAATCCATAACCCTAGATGGCTATCAAACAATTAAATATTTGGCCATTGTTACGAGAAGAGGTTTTGATAATTTTACATTTTTCCTTGTTGCATAACTAATAAAAACATCTAGAAGTTGTTTTTTCATTATTTTTTTATTATAATAATTATTAATTTTGACACATTTTATATATATGTAAAAGTTTTTAAAAATATTAATCTCGGTTTTGGACTTAAACTTTCAACATGAACACTAATTTATTTCACCATTCAAAAGAATATATATTTAGTAACAATAAATCCAAATGCTTTGATCCATGTAAAATAAAATACAGAAAACATGTCAACTCATGACATTTTATTCACATAAAAATCAACAATGGAAGGAAAATCCATATAAATTCTTCTTTTTTGTATATATATATATATATATATATATATAGATAGATAGATAGATATATGTATGATTTTTTTTTACCCACTCAAGCTTAAACACAGAACCTATGGTACCTAAGTCCTCACTATCAAGGTGATTGTCAATTATATACCCTTTTCCATTTGTAGTGTTAGAAAATTATATATTACAGAGCAATGGAAAAAATAAATTATATGTGGAAACACAAACACGAGAAACACATAAAACCAGAGAGACACATATATACGTGGTTCACCTAGTTTGGGCTACATCCACCCCGAATAGCTAGTCCTTCCTTTCTATTATCCAGCCAAATGAAGAGATGAAACCTACAAAATATCCTCTATAATATCCTTTGTTCTCTCTCACAATCTCCCTATATGTTTCTCACTCTGAGAATACACATACATTACACGGTCGCAATACAATACCCTCATACAACGTAAGGGGTTGCCTTCTAAGGAAAAAAAACCCTAAACTAAACATAACTTCTACTGTCAGATCATCTGCCTAATGAATGGCCCAGATTGACTAGAAAGTACTATACTTTTACAAGGCAATTTTACAGCCGTTTTTAGTTTCGGGGGCACTGCCCCTGAAACCCCCCACTAGGGGGAGGGGGGTTCCATAAAGTCACAGTCGCCTCCCCTGGACACCCCAGGCAATGTTGCCTCCCCATTAAGATCATGGGTCCAACACTGTGATACATCTAAGGAAAAAAGATAATCAGGCTACACACCCAACAATCTCCCACTTGGAGACTGATTGTAGCAACTCCACTGCTACTTCATTTGATGGACAATGACTCCACTTTGGACCTAGATTTTTCTCATATTCATCATCATACTTGAAGACCAATTGAAACTGAGCATAATCTCATTTTCTCCTTGATTACAACTTTTGTTAGCATATCTACAGGATTCTAGCTAGTGTATATTTTTTCCAGCTTCAACTGTCCATCTTCCAACACTAACTGTATGAAATGGTACTTGAGATGTATGTGTTTAATCCTGGAATGAAATTTTGAGTTCTTTGCAATATGAATGGCACTTTGGCTATCACTGTATAACGTGCCCATATCATGCTTCTTACCCAATTCATCCATGAACCTTTGTAACCAAATCATTTATTTACTAGCCTCTGTAGCAGCAACATAATATGCTTTTGTTGTTGAAAGTGCAACAACACTTTGGATTTTTGAAACCCAACTAACAGTTGTTCCACCTACAGTAAATAAATATCCTGTAGTGCTCCTCTTGTTATCTTTGTCACCTGTCATACCTGCATCAACATATCCCTGTAGAGCAATGTTTTAACCACCAAAGCATAACGCTTGATTTGTGGTACCTCTCAAAAATCTGAGAATCCATTTCACTGCCATCCAATGTTATTTTCCTAGATTGTTCATGTACCCTTGCTCCTTTATGTGCAATATCGAACCTTGTGTGAACCATTTATTTCATACATTGTTAAACTTCAACTGCGGTATATGACTTTGACATATAATCATTTCTTCATGGGTCTTGGGGCACATCTCCTTACTAAGTTTGAAATGGCTAACAAAAGGTGTACTAACTGGTTTTTCATTCTGCATATTAAATCTTTTCAACACCTTTTGTATGTACTCATTCTGAGACAGTGTTAATTTGTGATTTTTCCTGTCTCTAGTTATTCTCATATCAGGGATTTGTTTTGCAGCTCCCAAATCCTTAATTGCAAATGAATTTTCCAATTTTCTCTTGAGCACATTTATTTCTTGCATGTTAGACCCTGCATCAAGCATGTCATCTACATACAATAACAATATAATATAGCTGCCATTATTTTTCTTTTTTAGATAAACACAATGATTAGAGTGGCATCTAGTATAACCTTGTTCAGACATAAACTTGTCAAATTTTAGATACCACTGCCTTGGAGCCTATTTTAAGCCATACAGGCTCTTCTTTAACTTGCACAGTAATTTTTCTTTCCCTTTGACCTCATATCCTTCTAGATGTTGCATATAGATCTCTTCCTCCAAATCTCCATGGAGAAATGCTATCTTTACATCTAACTGGTCAAGATGAAAATATTTTGCTGCTAAAAGACTTAAAATAGTTCTGATTGAAGTCATCTTAACAACAGGAGAAAATATTTCATCAAAATAAATACCTTTCTTCTATGCAAACCCCTTCACCACAAGTCTAGCTTTGTACCTCTGTTTTCTCCCATCTTCTTCCTTCAGCCTATAAACCCATTTATTATGCAATGTTTTTTTACCTGCAGGCAACCTAACTAAGTCCCAAGTCTAGTTCTGTATTAAGGAGTCCATCTTTTCTTTCATGGCTAGCTCCCACTCCTTCCTGGTTTCAACCTGCATTGATTCTTCATAACATTTGGGTTCACCAGAATCAGTCAACAATAAATAATATAATGAAGAAGAGTATCGTTCATGGGGTTTACTTATCCTAGTAGATCTTCTGACACCACTTTCAAGTGTTTGAGGTGCATGTTGCTGTTGTGGTGGTTTTTATTGTTGTGATTTTTTATTATTATTATTTTTAGGCAACTTTCCTTTTTCTGTGATCTCATCAAGAACTGTGTATTATTTGTTTTCTTTTTTATGTTTCTTTTCCTGCAACTGATTCTTATACAATACCTTTTCATTGAATATTACACCTCTGCTCCTAATGATTTTGTGATTTTCATAATCATATAAGTGATAAATCATTAACGTCGCCCCCCTCTGGACTTCCCATACAAGATTTAATTACGGGCAACATTGCCGCCCCATTAAGAGCAGAGATCTAACGTTGTAATACTTCTAAGGAAAGAAGATAATCAAGCTCCACACGATCATTTTTTATTTAAAAATAAATAGTAATGTATAAGTAAATTCATTTAAATTTTTTTATATCATTGTCTTTGTGTACATTTAATTATTTATTCTTAATTTTATTTTGATTTTTTTTATCTTAATTATAAATCACTTATTCTTTTATTTATATATAAAAATATATTTATCAATTATTATAATTTGTATAATATATTTTATTATTTTAAACATTAACTATTATATAATATATTTTTTATTTTTATTTTTCTTTATCAATATAGCTATTTAAAAAATAATACATATTCCATATTTATTTAATAATAGTTAATCAAAGCGTAATACAGTACATAAAATCTTTGTATTAAACAAAATATTGTTTTTATGAGAGTGAATTGTTTTATAATAAATTCAATTATAAAGTTTATATAAATTTTCAATTAAAATAATGGTGTAATTTGCAAGTTAAACAAAAAAAACATTATTATATAATAATTATTCAAATTTAAACATAACTCATCAAAGACAGTCTTATCATTATAATTATTATATAGTAACTATTTAAAATTAAACGTAACTCATCAAAGAAAATCTTATCATTATAAATATTATAATGTTTATAATCTTCCTCGTAGCATAACATCACTCTTTTTCTTGATAATTCTATAGTTCAATTTTTTGTAATTGGGAATACAAATATCATATGGTGCTTTAGTTTTGCAGCACAGGGTGGTGGCTATAGTCTTTGGCTAAAGTATGGGTTAAGGATTGTGTCGATGATTTTTGGTTTCATATGAATACGGGTGGTATGGTTTTACTAACATAATGGATTTGGGTTTAGTTCGGAATGGGGTTATGAAATTTTAAATTTATAATTTTGTAATTATGAAATCGATGTTTATAAAGTTGAAATTATATCGTGTTAAGGTGGTGTAGTATTCATGTAGTGTTCTCTATTAACAAAGTGAAAGATACGTAACTAAAATAATAAATTTCACTTAAATCGATTAGAAAAAGATAGATTGCAATTATAATAGAGAGATGAATAACTAGAATAAACACCAAAATGTTATAGATTTATCATTTGAAGTAATGTCTACTTATAGTGTCTATTTGCCTAGGTAATTTATCTTATCATATTGATTATATATCTTTATATGGTACTTTCTAGAGTACATTACAGAGGATGAAATTTCTAATTAGTGAAACTTTTTTGTAAACATTATTACATTTATTTCTCTCGCAGTATTACATGGACTTTATTTACTAGATATGGCTTCTATACATAGGAATGCATAGAAATATATTTATACTTAGCGAGTTAAGGAAAATAGGGCCCTAACATTCCCTCCCACATAAAAAACAATGTTGTTGCCAAGGTTGGATACAAAAGGATTACTAAATTTATTGTTCTTGGTTCCCATGTGTCATCCTTGGGCTATGTATCCTTCCATTGTATTAAGGTCCCATAGATTGTGTGCTAGTGGAGACAATGCTCTCTTATGTTAAAGAGGGACTTAGGATGGTACCAAATGGACACTTTTTCATCCAATTCGGGAAGGATAGTTTGAATATGATAAGTATATCCACCCACTTTCTTTAAGTAGAAAATAAGAGAGTTTGGATGGCCCTTAGAGTACCTTAAAAGTTCTAATTTGTAAGCTACTATCCCAATGCATTTGAGGACCTTATAAGGGCCATAATACTTTGGAGTAGGATTCTAGTGGTGGTTGTCTTTGAGGGAAGTCTATTTATAAGTTTTTAGATGAAGGAATACATGACCCTCTTCTTCAAAATGACATTTAAAGTGATGTTGATAAACCTATTACTTCATCTAATTTTGAGCCATGACCATACTATTTTTTAGAGTACAAAGAATATTGGCCCAATTTATCGGATTTTTTTCGAAATTATATACCTTGGAGACTTTAGGTAAGTAAGATAACACTAATGGGAGCTTTTGGCTATAGAAAACTTGTTGACAAGTGGAAATGTCATACTTGCAACATGGGATAGTCACCCATTCAAGGTCCAATTAAACCTGTATTTATTTGGAACAGTAACATCCACTGGTATGCGGGCCCAATTGCCACTAAATGAATTGTTCGTTGAAAGGAGACTTTCAAATATGTTTATCTAAACTAAATACAATTTACTTTAATGGTAGAAAGAAAATTAACTAGCCTAATGTAAATATATCTCCTATTATGTGTCTAACTATCTCAATTGGGATAAGGAAATAGTTCCTTTGTCTCGATTGAGAACATGTGAAAGCTTATAATTGATCATGAGATTCTAAGATTTATTATCAAGTTGAAAAAGTAGCTAGTACAACATAATACAATTACAACAAACACATATTGGTCTAAACTCAATAAATAGTTATTGAAGAAAAGCCCATACATGCATACTCACACTCAATATGTAAGATTAACACAAATTGAAAATGAGATAAGCATAATCCATCATATTATGGAAATAGTGTACATAACTAGATAATTATTAAATCAAATACATATTAGCAAACAACCTAGTAAATAGTTACTGGGAATCTACTGATATGCATACTCACATTCAAATACTAATAACAAATTCAATCCAAGCATGACATATAATTGATCATGAGTTTTAAATAAAAATAATTCACATAAATGACAATAGTGCTCAATCTAAAAACTTGTATATATCTCGCATAAAATTTGTCAAAAGAATGGAAAGCTTTTCATTATACTCAAACTTGATAGAAATATCAAATATGAATACAAAAAAATAGACCTTAGAGTCTTCTACTTGTCCTCTATACATGAAAACATTGTACAAGCCTAAAGTTACTCATTTCAAATTGAAAATAAAAATTATTTCAAGAAGGGAATTGTGATGACAATTTTTTTTTATTCATTCAGCTCAATCTCTCCACTTGCAAAAATCCTCCAAGAATTATTATTGCGCTGAGAGGCACATTCTACAACTGAGTATGACCCCAATATGTAAGTATGTTGGAAGCCAAAATTAAAAAAAAACTATATATTTTTTTTAAATAAAATATTAAAAATGTTGGCTTTAAAAATAACTTACATAACCATATAAATAAACAATTAAAAATCAATTTAAACAATATAAATTTAAAATATGAAGAGTTTTATGAACACTAAAAAAATAGTATTGTAAATAAATAAAAAGAGAGAGGGAGGGAGAAGGAGAAAGGATTTCAGGGTAGAGAGAGAGAGAGAGAGAGAGAGGGAGGTAGGAGAGAAAGGGAGACATAGAGGAAGGATGAGAGGAGGAGAGAGCGAGGGATAGAGAGACGGAGTTGGAGTGGGAGAGAAGAGTAAAGACATAGAGGGTGAGAAGTGGAGAGAGAGGGAGTGACAAGTGAGAGATGGAGAGAAAGTGTGTATGTTTAGGGGTGAAATAAAAAGACATAGGAGGAGTAATGGAGACAAGGGAGGAGATAAGGAGAGAGAATAAAAAAAGGAGGGATATAGTAAAATATTTGGAGATATAGATAGAGTGATGGGAGAAGGGAGAGAGAGAGAGAGAGAGAGAGAGAGAGAGTTATGGGGGAGGAGAGAGGGAGGTAGGAGAGAAATGGAGAGAGAAGAACGAAAATAGAGGGGACTTGAGAGAGAGGAGGAGAGAGGGAGGGATAGAGATATGGAGTTGGAGGGGGGAGAGAGGGAAGGATAGAGAGATGGAGCTATATGGGGAGAGAGGGAGGGATAGAGAGATGGAGTTGGAGGGGGAGAGAGGGATGGATAGAGATATGGAGCTGGATCGGGAGGGAGTGAGGGAAGAAGAAAGACATACAGAGTGGCAAGTGGAGAGAGAGAGGGAGTGACAAGGGATAGTTGGAGACAGAGTGTGTATGTTTGGGGGTGAGACAAAGATACAAAGAAGAAGATATGGATAGAATGGATGAGAGAAGGAGAGACAAAGGAATATAGTGACAAAGTTAGAAGGTGGATAGAGAGAGAAAGAGAGAGAGATAGAGTGGAGAGAGGTAGGGAAAGAGATATGAAGATAAGGGGGGGGGGGGGGTTGGAGAGAGAGGGAGGTAAGAATAAAGACATAGATAGTGAAAGTTTGAGAGAGAAAGAGAGAAGGAGTCAGAAGATTGAGGGATAGCGAGAGAGGATTGCAAGAGGGAAGAGAGATAGAAGTGGGGGAGAGGCAAGGAAGGGGAAGAGAGAGAGAGAGGGAGGGAGAGGAGGAGGGAGTGATAGATAGATATATTGGAGAAAGAGAGTGTATGCTTTTGGGTTGATATAGAGAGACAAAGGGAGATAGAAATATAGATGGAAGGTTAAGAGAAAGAAGAGATAGATGGAGACAAGGAGGGAGGGACAAAGAGATTGATAAATATGGAGTGAGAGAGTGTGAGTGTGTTTGTTGTGGTGACATAAAGAGACAAAGAAGGAGAGATGGAGAGACATATAGATATGTATGGAGGGGGAAGAGAGGGAAGAATATTTCTTACAATAAATGCATTTATTTTAGTGTATATGGTGATTTCTAATCCTATTTGATTGCTTGCACTAGATGCATTGATTTTAGTGTAGATTTTGATTTCTAATGATATTTTATTACATGCAATAGATGCATTGATTTCAATGTAGATGATTTCTAATTCTATTTGATTGCTTGCACTAAATGCATTGATTTCAGTGTAGATGGTGATTTCTAATCCTATTTGATTGTTTGCACTAGATGCATTCAATGTAGATATTGATTTATAATTATATTTGATTTCTTACACTATTTGCACTTATTTAAATATAAATGATTTCTAATCCTATTTTATTTCTTGCACTATATGCATTGATTTTAGTACAGATGGTGATTTATAATCCTATTTGATTTATTGCACTAGATGCATTGATTTTAGTGTATATGTTGGTTTCTAATCCTATTTTCTTACTTGCATTAGATGCATTGATTTGAGTGTAGAAGTTGATTTCTAATCCTATTTGGTTACTTGCATTAGATGCATTGATTTATGTGTAAATGTTGTTTTCTAATCTTATTTGATTTCTTGCATTAGATGCATTGATTTTAGTGTATATATTGATTTTTTATTTGATGTATGATGGTACGTTAATTTTAAATTAATTGGATTAATAGTGTGCATTGATTTCAGTGTAAGCACACAAAATGATTGACAATGTAAAATGATTTATTGACAATGTAAAATGATTTATTGACAATGTAAAATTATTGACACTTTGAGCTAAATATTTAAATGGTTTATGATTTTTGTTTTCTACTGTTTTTTTCATATAACCCATATGAAAAGATGAAAAAACTTAAAAGGGTGACAATAAGAATAGTAGAAGAAAATAGTTTGAGATTGATCACAATGAAGGCTATTTGTAATTGATTACATTCTTATAATTCACATTTTATATCATTCAATATTATTACATTGCCACTTTAAATTCAAAAATTTCATTTCATCATTTTTCATCATTAAAGTTATTTTACAAAATTGATCTCAACAAACTGAGGTAACCAATCAAATTTAAAATTAAAATGACTCGATAAATATCAGACATATTTAGCATATTTAAAATGGTTATATTAATATAAGATGTATTTACATATTATTGATAAAACTAATCATATGTTCCTCATATTATCGATAGATTTTGTTTGGTGCTTGGTCACACATGACTGAAACCAGCCTAGATCCATCTTAGCTACAAATCTATCAAGCGTCGAGAGGGATCAAATATCTCGAGGTGCAAACCTTTCCTCAAGTTTTGCACTAAAAAAAGAGGTTTGCACCTCGAGAGATTTGATCCCTCTCGACGCTTGATAGATCTGTAGTGAAGATGGATCTAGGCTGGTCTATATCTGTGCACTGTGAACTTGATTATGTTTCAAGTTCATATTTTCAAAAATAACATATCAAGAATGTTGACCAATTAATTATTAGAAAAGAAGAGTTAAAATATGATGTCAAGGCTACAATTTTTCGAGATACTTTTCATTTCCTCTAACACTTAATTTACTTTGTATCTTAATTTATTAAATGATTATAATTCTCAAGATATCACTTGAGATCTTGAAGGTTTTCATTCTATGGGTCAGGAATCTATTAAAGTACAAGATTATATTAAATTACATAAATCCATCCCCTCCCATGAATTTAAGTCTTATTTCCCATCTATATGGGAAGAGTTTTTTTTCCAGCAAGCCCATTTAACAAAATTTATTTTATTTGAGTCATTTTCATTTAAGATTAGTGAAGAATATTGTTGTACAAGTAATAGGCTAGATGATATTTTTAATAAAACATAGGATTATATTGGGTGTCACCCTGTTTCGAATTTCTTATTATATACCATGAAGGAGGATAGCCCATACACATTATTTTTTCTTATTAACACACTTAAAGTTGCTTATTTGAAATTTGATTTTTTGGAGACTTGTTAAGAACATGAGGCACTTAAATTTCTACCAATGGTTGTGTCAGTCTCTCATGATTTTTCTAAGATCCCTGAAGTTAATTACATCAATATTCTTCCACGAGATATTCTTCATATTAATTTTACACATTATCCATGCTCATATATAGATTGTTTTCACTGTTTATACATTATTCACTGTACATATCAGGATAGAATAGAAGCTTGGTTAGGATATTTTTTTAATGTAAATATTTGTGTAAATAAGAAGGCTCTTGCATGTTCTTGATATAGGTGTAAATATTTGAAACTTTTCATATTGTTTAATATCAATTGAATGTATGTTTCTAATTTTCAATATGCATATGTTTGCAAGTTTAAGCAACTTGAATGAATCCATTGGAAGTTTGAATTTATTTAGCTCTGGTCATCCCTATAGGTTAGAATATTTTTAGGACTAGATTACTTAGTTTTGTTTTTAATATTTCAACATGTTTATATTTTAATATATTTTTTTATGTATGTATGAATTAATTTTTCAAGTCTTCAAAATACATTTAGAATCTATGAAGGAGAATGTGAATCGACTGAGGATTTTCTATTAATTTCCTTTAATTTTCCCTGATTCAGCATGTTGAAATTTTTCTATATCATAATTATATTTCTTTTAAACAAGATCAATTAGATATTAATACCATATTTCGATGATGAAATTTATGTGATTCAAAAAACCGTTCTTATTTTATTTCTCCACCCAAATTTCCTTTTGATATATAGGAGATATTTCATGCATAAATATTAGACCACTTGTTTGTTTAGATCCATCTAGATAGACTAATTGTGAAAGATAATCCATTTTGACGATGAAACATTTTAGTTTCAGCTAATGGGTAGGTCAAACTTTCATCATTCAATTCTACGTATAGGATTAGAGGGAAAACAATAAGAGGAGAATCTACCTAAAGAACCAAGTAATATCTCACCCTTTTGAAAATTTGATAATTACCTAGGAAAATCATTCTTTTTTAATTAACATTTTTATTTAGAATAATCTTCTTTTGTATTAAATAAAGTAAGGGAAGAAGACATTGTTGAGGTTGCACTCAAGAACCTCTCTGATGACTTTCCCTTCAATATGTTTCTCAAACTTTCTCGCCTTGAAAATTTTGATGATACACATGTATGCTCTTTAACTACTTATGGATAAGAATCTTGACATATATGATATTTTGAGTTCTAGTGTACTAAAAGAGGATAAGGAAAAGATTGTTTATGATCGAGATGGATATTGGTGGCCACCGACCTATTAGACTTGGACCCCCATCATTGTTTCTTTCATTTTTTTAGTTTCCTTAATTGTAGCACAATTTACTATTTTTGGCAATTTTTCGGGTCCTCGACTTTTGAAGCCATTTTGAGGGACTAAAAGACGTTTTTAGGAAAAGAGGAAAGACTGGAAAATTCCCAACTTGTTTTTCTTGTTTTTTTTCGGCATCCTCTTTGATATATTCGAAACAAGGTATCATGATAGGCAAACGGAGATTGTATTCCAAATTTACGACCTCAAGAAGTTGATTGTCCAACTTATCCCAACAGGGCTCGCAAGCTTTTGGTGTTTCATCTCCTAGGGTTATGTTTTTGGATGTTTATGGTTTCTCATTGTTTCTCAATGATAAAAAGGCCACTGAGCCTCATTGTAACACAGTTCAAAAGCATGTAGCCGCCACATCTCTTTCAAAGATAAGCTACCATTGCTCGAGCTAGTTTATTTCCATTCTGTATGTAAGAATATTTCATTTCTTTAATATTAATGAAATGAAGTTTTATTTATACTTCATTTTTGTGTTTATGTTTACATATGTATTACATTGCATTCTTGCATAAGTTCATATAAGTTTAATTCAGTGGAAGAAGTTTTTTCATATCTACATGATATCAAACATGTTGTATCTTGTTTAGGATAAAGTATAGCTAAGTTTAATAAAGTTAATGATCTAGAACATGATATTTTCTTTGAGAAGACTCCTAGTATAAAAATTCATCATTTCATGATTTAAATTATTATTTATATCTTGATGTGTTGTATTCTTGTCACAGATAGATAATTATAGCTCATGTTCTTATGAGAATCTGACTATCAGTGATATGAAGTGTGCCAATAAGAATGATGAAGTGGTGGTTTTAGAATCATTTTAACTCCCAAATTTTTGTAATATCAATTGGGTGAGTGCATGAAGATGGGATACACTTTTGGGCCAAATGTAGTGATGAAATTTCAAGTTTTTCCTCTTTTATTGAATTGACGCCCTCAAAATTCATATAAGCACTATGAATTTGGATTCAGGGTAAAAAGGTAGATTGTCAAGAATTATGTTCTTGTCCAAATGATATTTTTTGAAAAATTATTTAGTCTCATATAATATGTCAATTTTTCATTAAAATAAATGCTTTTACTTGCAAATTTTCAAACATCTTAAGAGGCATGTCCTTTTCAACCTTGAAGTACAGGTATGGGCCAGCTTCACTCCTTGTAAATTCTAGCTTCATAAGATAGCTATCAATCCTCTTGTACCAAGCCCTAGGGACCTTCTTCAACCTGCATACATGTGTCTTTCTATCTTGAACTTTGAACCCCTCAGGTTGCTCTACATAGACTTCCTGCTTAAGCGAGATGGTGAGCCCTGATATTGCACCAAGAGTGTTGCAACTCCCAAAGGCTACTCTACTTTATTTTATCAACCTGGGGTTCGTACAAACTTGGAGGTGACAATGCTATATACACAATAGATGCCTTCTACTCATTCCATCCTCTTCTGAGTCCTACAAAAGGGTGTTATTGCTAGGGTTTCCGAATGAAGTCTGTCACACTTATGAATTAGAAGTAGAATTGAAAATGACTCAAGACTATTACTATATCAGAAATCAAGGAACTATTCTAGAGCAAGAAGATAAATCTAGCAATTTTGCAAGGGAGGAAATCTACAGTTTAGGCTATTGCAAGAAATAGAAGTAAACTAGGAAACATTCATGAAGTAAATTGCTGAATTGAAATTGTAGAAAGAAAGATTAATCAAATCACACATTGATGGGCCAAATGGCTAAATAAACTCTAACTATTTCATGCTTAACTACAATGCTTTAACCATGCATCTAGTCTTGAACTAACTATGCCTGTAAACAATCTGTCTTGCAGCAAAAGAAGGAAGTGCTAAGGTGGCTTAGGAAGGTCTTGGACTCATGGATGCAGGTTTGAAGGTGTCTTGATGGTTGTGGCAGGTCTAGATGAGGTGGAGGGAGGTTTTTGGGTTGAATAAGAGGCTAACTAGCATTGCTAGAAGGTCTACTACTGGTTTCCTGTAGTTCTACAGGCAAGTCCTAGACATGCTACAGGAAACAGGTTGAGGGTGATATGAGACCAAAAATGATGGGAAAAGTGTAGGGTGAAAGTGAGCCTATATGGATGAAAGGTGGTCAAACCCTTGGCCAATATGAGAACCTATTTCAAAGCATGTATTTCACTTATAGGGTTCCTCATGGTGTGGAGGTGAAAATCTCAAAAATATGGCTGAAGGAAATTTGGTTGAAAGTAGGTTGATGAAGGGTCAGAAATGAAGCTAGGGGTGCTGGGGAATTTTTCCTCTGTTGCGCTACTTGAACCCGCAATAAAATTACCTATTCATGCAATAACCATTGGCAAATCTATGATGAAAAAGATGGAAAATATGAGTTGAATTTGATAAGAAAACCTACTTAAGCATTCAAACATATATCTAACTTAGTTTTCTCAACATGTTCATGAAAAATACAAAAATCTATCTATTATTTCCAAGAAACCACAAAATTAAAGTAAATTTGGGCCTGTGGTGAAGACCTGTCCTCCTCAAGCTCCAATGAAAGAGATGTGAGAGGTAGGCTTTGACACAACTTTTTGAGTTTATATGCTACTATACCAATATCTATGCAAGCATAACTACAACAAATATAAAATGGAATAAACTAAAAGAAACAAAATGAAATGTAAGCAAACTAGCTAACACTAATGAAGAAAACTATCTACAATGGCATAAAAATAAACATAAATACACAAGAGAGAGACTAGGACCAATGGACTGGGCCCTAACCTACAAGCCTAGCTCTCTGAAACTAAATCAGTGAAGGACAAACTGAACATTAGAGAACTTTTGAGGTCTAAAATGAGGCTCCTAAGAAAAATGTACAACCAAAATAAACTTTATAAGAACCAATAGGATTCAAGATGATGATGTCAACCATGGGGGATGATTCACCATTTTTGAGGTAAAAAGGTAAACATATTAAAAAATAATAAAATAATAAAACTACTTTCTCAACTTGTATTTTCAACTTATCTCCCTAAGGTTTTACTCAAATTTCGAGTGGGAGTACTCGTTGGATGCAAAATTTAATTAATCTTCCAAGGAGTACCCATGTTGCATACTTTCGATAAACCCAGCTACACGAAAAATGAGAAATACATGAAAAAAGTGATTGCAATCATGTTTTTCATGTATTTCTCATCTTTCTTGTATAAGGGTCCATCAAAAGAATGCAACATGGGTACTCCTTGGATGAGGAATAAAATTATGCATCCAACGAGTGTTCCCACTCAAAATTTGAGTAAACCCATAGGGAGATAAGTTGAAAATACGAGTTGAAAAAAGTAGTTTTTTCTTTTTTCCCTCTAAAATTTGATGATGTATTCTAATATTATTTTATTATTTCCACTATTATTTTATAATTTCCTTAGGAGACCCATTTTAGACCTCAAAATTCCCCTAATGTACTCATTTTATTGCAGAAATAGTCTCATTACATAACCATGAAACTCTCAAAATTATATCACAAGAGCTAAGAGTCTACTAGATTTCTCCAAAATTCGAATCCTAATGGGCTCTTGCTCTGCCCTATTTAACCTAAATGGTAGCTACCAACAGCTCCCTAAAAATTAGGTGATGTGTCCCCTTTGACTATGAGAGAAGTGGAGCTTTGGTGCACTTGATATTCCAATTTCTTGGCTACCTTTGATTTCGAGTTGTTGGAGGTAATCTCCAAGATCCCTTGGCTGCCTTTAAGATTCAAGGAGGTGGAAAACCCTCCTATAATATATCCTTGTTGTCTTCTCTACGATTTTATTGTGCAATCTTCAACAAAAATGAAATATCTTTGTGATTATCCTGCATTTAACCCATATTAGGCAGGATAATCACTTTATAACAAGTGTAGTAGAATGAGGGGAATTGGAGGACTGAGGAAAACCTGAAACAACAACATATGTCAGAAAATATAATATCTATCTTGAGTCGGGCATTCCCATGCTCAGTAGCTAATCAACGTGATTTCTCTAGAATAGATATATGAACAGTATGTCCACTGATAAGCATAATGTGAAAGTGTCTGTCATAATAGGATCAAACTGAAAAGTTGTCTAAAAAAAAAACATCGCAACTTGGGGGAGAAAACACAGCTGTAATTGTGTAACCCTCGACCCAAGGTCTTGGAAATCGCTTCACTAAAATGCATATTCCCATACATGTGAATGAATGAGTCATAGTCAAACATGCAAGAAATCGTCTGATTACCAGTAAATAACAAAAACTGTTAACAGACACGAGGGTGGCCACCGATAATGATGATGGTCCCAAAGATGCACAATACAATCTAGCAAGTGTGAATAAAAGGATTTGATGTCGAACACTCGTAGAATCATTCGATTTGGAGCCAATAATGAGAACCCCCAACCAAACACAAGATGACCTGCCACTGATGTCTGCAAGTATCCAGGTACTGACGTGTTTCTGGATCAACTTCCTAGATAAGATGTTGAAGTTGATAGGAAGAAATCTGTCAAAGGGTAGGCACTGAGGCATCCTACATTAGCTAATAGGAAAAGGGAAAATATGATTTTGTACTGATGGAAATAATCAAGAGAAAATGGGAATAAATGATGACAAATAAGTTCTGGCATATGATGAATTTGGTTGATAGAAGCAGCAGTAGATAGTGGGATCCTCTTGAACAATAGAAGGCACTCTAACAAAGTACTAGGTAGCTTAGGCTTAGTGAACACCAAAGAGTGTTAGGATTCACCAATGCAGGAACACTGGGAGAAGAAGTCTAAACTCATAGATGGTAGGGTTTGACTAAATGTGAAAGATTTTTCTGGGAAGTGCCATGTTCAAGATTTTGTGCTGCCAAATCGACCTTTTAGAAAATGTAACAGAAGAAGTATCCATGATGTCCAAATTTTTTCCCCGTCTGATTAAGTTTAACGAGTCCAGATGGGTAAACTCGGTGATTTTTTCATATTTAGAGAGTCTAAAAAACATCGTAAAATACAACCCTAGGGGGTACCTTTTTCATGTTTGATAACCGAGCACGATGAAGGGAGAATAGTAAGCCCAAAACAGTTCATTTTTCGTGAGTTAGACCACTATATCTGGAACAGTGACAAAGATATGTTCGATGGACATCTACCTCAGTTTGTTATGAGTATGAGGAGACAGAGTACACTCAATGTTCTTTGTGAAATTTTAACAAGTTCAACAGGGAAAAACTCAATGCTTTCCGTGAAATTTTAACGAGTCACACGAAAAAAAACCCGATTACTTTTTTTGTTTAAAGAGCTTTGAAAAATATGAAAAGAATGGCTCATATGTCTCTTTCATGGTAGTTTAACGAGCTCGAAAAAGGTAACTCGGGGGTTTTTTCAGTTTTACGAGCTAGAAAAAGTCCCTAAAAAGAAAGCTCGAAATAGGGTTGAATATGGTAAGATCTACATATAAACATTTAAAACCCATTAGAGCATCGGTATCATATAAAAACCAATAGTTGTGACGAAATGTAGCATGAATTTACCACTTTGTATCAGACTAGCTGAGTGAGTCTGACATTCAGAATGGCTATAAGAAGGCCACAGACCTTCATTTTCACTCTGTTGAGTGATGTGATAGAGCTCTGGAGACAAAAAGTGGTGAAACTTTAGCTATCAATTGTGGACGATCCAGGTGAAAGTTTTTCATTCCGCAGGATCCAGGTAAAATCTTGAAGTTTTCTCTATCATTTCATTATGTTTTTAGTTCTTTTTGTTGGTTAAAATTGTCAATTTTAGCAAGCCCTAAAAAATTTAAGCGGCTAACGTGGGTGCTTAGTTTTGTGCCTACGTTAAATGCCCTTGCTGAGAAGAAACAGAGCATTAGCACGCACTGTTGGGCACTATAGCCCACATTAGCTAGCAAATATGTTTTAAGAACTTGTTTTTTATCATTCCAAAGTGTTCCAGGAAAAAAATAATCTAGTGAAATGGTTGCTTGTGTAGGTATAATGATATTTACCATGATAATTTGGCGTGAAAGGGAGAATGAGCAGGAAGAACGTGAAATGGTTACCAATGCAACTACTTTTCTAGTTCTCCGTAGATGCGGATTGCTAAAGTATGCTCATTTAGAGCTTATGAGGGAACAGGGGGACCTTCTGAGGTGGATAATCCAACAGTGGGATGACTGCCAACGTGTCTTTCATATCGGGAGTAATGAAATCTCGATTGAGAAAGACAACATCTATTTTTTGATTGGCCTGTCATGTCGAGGACCGAGGCCTAATCTGACAGGATCTGGGGCTGATCCCCACACCATTGCCGATTTGATCCATACTCACTGCATAAACAATACTATGGAAGTAATTAACTGAGTGCCTATCACACGGGTGGCATCGAGACCATTGAGGTCTCTATTGTGGATGATAGTTTGATTGGATAGTGCCAAGAGTTATCACGTGGCCACCAATGCCCAAGTGTTGTCAGCACTGGATTGTATGCAGCCCCAGGTATTTGACTGGTGTGAAGGTGTTGTCTGTCGAGTTCGTGAAGAGTTGACAGCATGTAAGACCTGGAACCAAAGAGAGTTTTGGTATGGTACACTGATCGTGTCATTCATACTAGAGTAGGTGTCGGCCATGAAGCCAAGAATGGTCACAGATGCATTTGGCCCATGGGAGCCAAGATAGGCTTGCTGGGTAGCTTTGATACCGTGGACTGGAGAGGGTCCAATCCGTCACTGTTTTGATGAGGGATTCTTTGAGTGGCTTGAAGACCAGATCATCATGATTGAAGATTATCCCTATGAAGGGATGAACTATACAGGAGATCCAGAGTTGGTATTGCCCCCAGGCACTCAGTGGGACCTAGATGGTAAGAAAGAGCATGATCAGTTCAGTTTTGAAGCTTTTTTTTTGTATCTTTTGAATGTTTATGAAATTTTTTTTATTTAATGGGTGAATTTTTTTTTTGACATGAAGCTTGTTGCTTGACACATATGTGGCACCTATCCATCCAACCAGAACCCCTCTCTATGCAAGGCGAGGAATGCATACCTGGGGCTGGTGCAGCAGCGGAGGTTCCAGAAGCCACTAAAGAGGATGATGACACACATATTTTGTAGGAGCTCACTAGAAATCTGGAGGGTTTAAGTATGGGTGTGCTGCCTCTTCCCATGAGAGAGATCCTGATCCATCTACAACGACATATAGTGGGTGTGCCGGAGAGATACTTGGTGCCTCTGAGGAGCATAGCCAGAGCAGTTGTCTACTATTTTGAGAAGCAGGCTTAGAAGGGGAGTGGATAGATGTGTAAATGTCATAGTGATGCTTTAGCGAAGCCAATTTTTTTAAAACACCTAAGTTTTGAGAAGTTTTTTGATGTAATCTAAACTAGACACGACATATGTATATATATACATATTTTGGTGATTTTGATCTCGTGTGTTTTTTAATGTTTATGTATTTTCTATGGTAAAAAATATATACCCATGTATGACTCTTTCTATAACAAATGTGACAAATGCAAATCTAACACATAATTTGTCAATGAATCAGCTAATGCATTAAATTATCTAGGAATGTGCTCAAACACAATGGTTTCAAAGTGACGTTCTAAAAGTCATACCCTTAAGAAATAATGTCACAAGACGAGATGATAGAAATGATAATGATTGTTTAACTACATAAATACAAGTTGGGAATCTAACCTGACTACTACATTGGAGATGTCGTGAGATGCAGCCTCCGTGAGGAGTTGGATCACCGACATATATTCAGCAATGTTTTTGGTGGTATTGCCCAAGAAGATTCCCCTGGAACCAAGGAGTTCTGACTCAGGTGTGTAGAGGACCCAAGCAGTTGATGCAATGTGCCTAGTATGACAACTAGCATCGTCTACATATCCGAAGTATGATAAGGATGACAAAGGCATCTGCGTAAAAAAGAAAAGAGTGTGTATGAGAAAAAAAACTCAAAAACCCAAAATATCCAGAAACATCAAAACAAAGGCAAAAATCATATACATAAAATTACAAAGCATATGATTAGTGGAGAACTAGGAAAAATACTTCTTCAGATAGAGCCCGTTGCGAGGCTTTGCGAGTGGAATTCCATTACAGTCCTAAAGTTCATAAGCTACTTTTGAGAGGAATTTGGTGACTATGTAAGCACTAAGCCATAATGGTTGAAGTGTTCCTGCCCCCAAGAGGTCGTGTCTCTGATCGTAGAGTAGAACAAGATCACCCTCTTGGAAAGAACAAGGCTTGACAGATTTTTCATATTGAGCTTTAACTCAGTGTTGGTGAGCTTCGAGTGCCAGTGTGGCATCTCGATGAGTTTTTTCCAAGTGATCAAGTGAGAGAAAGCGCTCTTCTGTGGCGGTGGTGCCGAGTAGGAGTTCAATAACGAGATTGAATGATGGAATCTCACACTCGATTGGGAGTACTGTTTCCAGGCTGAATGTGAGTTGGAATGGCATGAAGCCTGTGGCAGTTTTGACTGATGTACGGTATGCCCATAACATGGAATATAACTTCCGATGCCATGTGGTTTTATGATTTCTGACTAACTAACGAATCATGGTTTTTAGGATTCCATTTATGGATTCGACTTGACCATTTTCTTGTGGATAGTAGAATGAAGACTAATCTTGTCGAAATCCTAGCATGGAAGTTAATTCCGTCATCATATGGTTCTAAAAATGTGACCCATGATCTGTGGAAATTGAAATGGGTACACCGAAACGATAGATAACCTGATTGAACAGGAACAGAGTGGCAGTTTCTCCATCGGCCCTAAAAGTGGAAATGGCTTCGGCCTGTTTCATGAAGTAGTCAACTGCCATGACAATGTAGTTGTGTCTGTCGACCAAAGTGGGGTTTCATGTAACGAAGTCTATTCCCATTTAGCGAAAGGACCAATGGAGAAAACCAGGTGGAAAGGGGCGGGGTGAGCATGCATTTTCTTTGTGAAAATTTGACAGGATGGCACTTTTGGACTAATGTGATGCAGTCTTTCAATAAAGTGGGCCAATAATAGCCTGCACGCAAGATTTTATGGGCAGTAGCTATGCCAGAAAGATGACTGCCACACGCCCCCACATGGCAGTCATTTAAAATGCGCTCTGCTTCGTCAAAAGTGAGACAACGCAGAAGAATAGTATCGACACCACGATGATATAAAGTATCATTCAGCACGAGGTAGTGTTTCGCTTGGTGGCAAATACGACGACATTCGTCGGATGTGAAAGTGCGGCGAAAGCATTGAGTTTGGAGGTAGACCAAAATATTTCCATACCAAGGATCAAAAGAATTGACTAAGTAGATGGATTCATCAGGAAATGGATCATGAGCTACATCTCCTGGGTCGATTCTAGGAAGGTCCGATAGTAATTCGGCAAAGACTAGAGATTTCTTTGCTTTGGTAGTAGTGAATACCAAGTTAAATTATTGGAGGATCACAATCCATTTGGAATATTTTCCTTCAATAACTTGGCGAGTCAAAATGTGTCGCATGGGATTCTCCAAATCAATGACGGTAGTATAACGTAGTAATATATAGTGTCGGATTTGGGTGACAGCGAAGACCATTGCAAGAGAGAGTTTCTTCACATGTGAATATCATAGGTTGGTTCTGATGAGACCTTTAGACAAGTAATATATCACATGCTCACTATTGTCATTGTGAACTTGAACCAGAACCATGCCAAGTGAGGATGGTGAGGCTGCCAGTTAGAGGAGAAATTCACGTGAATAATTGGGGGCACTAAGAAGTGGGGCAGAAACAAGCGCTCATTTCAAGGCATCAAATGAAAGTTGAGCTTGGTCATCCCTTAAATATAGTGTTCCCTTCTTTAATAAGCACATAAAGCCTTTCATCATCTCGGCATAGTTTACTATGAAACGACGTAAAAAGTTTTCCTTCCCCTGCAAACGTTGGAGTTGCAAAATGGATTGTGGTGCGGGTAATTCAATGATCACCTCAACCTTATCGGGATCAACCTTGATCCTGTGCTTGGAGACAATAAAACCTAGAAGGCATCCAGACTCGACAAAAAATACGCACTTATGTGGATTTAGACGTATATTGTAGAACCTACACCAAGTGAAGATTTTTTTCAAATGTGCGAGGTGATGGGATCACTTCTTGGAATGAGCTGGAAGGTAATCCAAGTAAGCCTGTACAATATGCATAATGTCATGAAAGGCGTAGTCCATAGCCCTTTGAAAATTTTCTCTTGCATTCTTCAGAATGAATGGGAGTTCACGATATGCAAATGTGCCCCAAGGACAAATGAAGGCAGTTTTATGTTGGTCATCTTTTTTAATCACAATCTGGTTATATCCCAAGAAACCATCCATAAAGGAAAAAGACTCGCATCCAGTGAAATCATCAAGGATATGATCTATGAACGACATAGGATAATTTTCTTTTGGAAAAGCAACATTCAAATCACGATAATCAACACAGACCTGGATGGTGCCTTTTTTTTGTCTATGGGGACTGGATCGGAAACCCATTCTGTCAAAGGAATGGGATAGATAAAACCAACGTTTAAAATTTTTTTGACTTTAGTCTTAATGGCGGCCGCTTTGCACAGGTGGATAGGTTGGAGTCTCTACCGAATAGTTTTGGCATTGTCATAACATTTGATTTCATGCTCGAATATAGATGGATCATGTCGGGAATTTCATCGTAAGACCAAGAAAATACATTTCAAAATTCTTTTGTTGGGTGTAGAGCCTGATTATCTTGTTTACTTTGTATCACAGCATTGGACCCCTATACCTTAAAAGGGGTGGCAACGCCACCTGTAATTAATCGCTGCCGTGGGGGGTCTAGGGGGGGGGCGGTAGCGCTTTTCGAAGCCCCCCCCTGGTGGGGGTTTCAGGGGCAGCACCCCTGAAGCTAAAAACAGATGTAAAATTGCCTTGTAAAAGTATAGTAATTTCTAGTCAATTTGGGCCGTTCATTAGGCAAATGATTTGACAGTAGAAGTTATGTTTAGTTTAGGTTTTTTGCCGTAGAAGGCAACCCCTTATTTTTATGAGGGTATTGTATTGTGGATGTGTATTCTATGTGTATATTCTCGGAGCAAGAAACAGAGAGGGAGACTATGAGAAATAATAGAGGATATTACAGTGGATCTGCTATAGGTTTTTCATTTTCATTTGGCTAGATAATAGAAAGGAAGGACTGGCTGTTTGGGGTGGACATAGCCCAAACTGGGTGAACCACGTATATCTGTGTCTCTCTGGTTTTATGTGTTTTGTGTGCTTGTATTTTCCGCATATTTTATTTGTTTCATTGCTCTGTAATATTTAATTTTCTAACAACTGGTATCAGAGCCGAAGGTCTATTTGGCTGATAAACTCGCAGGAAAGAAGGGTTCCTGGTTCGAGTGGGAGCAATGGCGGATGATGGTAAGTTTAGGGTCGAGAAATTTAACGGCCAAAACTTTGCGCTGTGGAAGATGCAGATGGAAGATTATCTGTATCAGACAGATCTATGCCTACCATTGAGCGAAAAAACAAAGAAGCCGGTGGCCATGACAGACGTGGAATGGAACATTCTCGATAGAAAGGCACTCGGAACAGTACGGTTGTGTCTTGCAGCATCAGTCACCTTCAATATTTCTAAGGAAACAAAAAAAGAGGGTTTGATGCAGATGTTAGCAAACCTATATGAAAAACCCTCAGCCTCAAACAAGGTATTTCTTATGAAACGACTATTTAATATGAAGATGTCAGAAGGTGGATCTGTTGCAGACCATTTAAATGAATTTAATACAGTTACCAGTCAGTTAAGTTCTGTAGGGGTAAAATTTTATGATGAAGTTAGAGCTCTGTTATTCTTGTGCTCATTGCCAGAGAGTTGGAATGGTTTAGTAATGGCCATTAGTAACTCTGTCTCTGGATCTAGTACTTTAAAGTTTGATGATGTTGTTGGTGCTATCCTTAGCGAGGAAATGCGATGGAAAAGCTCTGGTGAGACATCGGGTAATTTTTTTGAGTGCAGAGTCTAGGGGAAGAAGAATAGAAAGAGGAAAGAGCTCGGGATATCACAGTAAATCAAGGAAAGGAAAATCCAAGTCCAGATCAAGGATAGTGTGCTGGAATTGCAGAAAGAAAGGACACCTAAAGAAAGACTGTAGATCTCGGAAGGGAAAATAAGGAGACACACAGCAAGAAAACAATCATGAAGCAAATGTGACAGGTGATGTGTTACAAGATTCTTTGATTCTTTCTTTCGAAAATGTTACTGATTCTTGGGTTGTAGATTCAGGGGCTTCATTCCATGCCACACCTGATAAGAAATATGTTCATGACTATGTTCAAGGAGATTTTGGAAAAGTTTGTTTGGGTGATGATAAACCCTATAAAATTGTTGGAATGGGTAAAGTTCTTGTAAAACAACATAATGGAAACCAATGGCTACTAAAGGAGGTAAGGCATGTTCCAGATCTGAAGAAAAATCTGATTTCAACAAGGCAGTTAGGCGGTGAAGGTTGTGTGACAAATTTCACAGATAAAACTTGGAAGGTCACCAAAGGAGCCCTGGTAATAGCAAAAGGCAAAAAGGTTGGTACATTGTATTTATGCAATGGCATTTCTAACTCTGTTAATGCTTTAACTTCCAAAGGAGCAGATGAAGCATTATGGCATCATAGGCTCGGACACATGAGTGAGAAGGGGATGAAAATTCTTCACTCAAGAAATTTGCTGCCAGGTTTGAAGAATGTTGATTTGGATTTCTGTGAGAATTGCATTTATGGAAAACAGAAGAGAGTCAGATTTCTTAGAGTTGGGAAAGAAAATAAGAGCGAAAAATTGGAGCTTGTGCATACAGATGTATGGGGACATGCTCAGGTATCATCTCTCGGTGGCTCTCGTTATTATGTTACTTTTATTGATGATGCAACTAGAAAAACATGGATTTATTGTATTCAGAATAAATCTGATGTATTTGATACTTTCAAGAAATGGAAAGCTTTGGTTGAAATTGAGACAGGAAAGAAGTTGAAGTGTCTCAGATCAGACAATGGAGGTGAGTATTGCAGCAAAGAGTTTGATAGGTACTGTTCAGAGCATGGAATTCGTAGAGAGAAGACAGTTCCAAGAACACCACAAGAAAATGGTGTGTCAGAAATGATGAACAGAACAATCATGGAGCATGCAAGGTGCATGAGATTGCATGCATGATTGTCTTTACAATTTTTGGTAGATGCTGTAGATACTGTTGTTTATATAATAAACAGAGGGCCTTCAAGTTCCTTGGATGGTGGTATTCCAGAGGAAGCATGGACAGGTAAAAAGGTAAACTACTCCTTTTTAAAGCCACTTGGTTGTGAGGCCTTTGTCCATATTAATAAAGAAATTAGAACAAAGCTTGAGGCAAAATCAAAGAAATGTACCTTTATTGGATATGGTGCTAATGATTTTGGTTATCGCTTATATGATTATGAAAATCACAAAATCATTAGGAGTAGAGACGTAATATTCAATGAAAAGGTCTTGTATAAGAATCAGCTGCAGGAAAAGAAACAAGAAAAAGAAAGCAAGGAATACATGGTTCTTGATGAGATAACTGAAAAAGTAAAGGTGCCTGAAAATAATAATAATCAACAACCACAGCAGCAACAACCACCACAACAGCAACAGGCACCTCAAACACCTGAAAGTGGTGTTATAAGATCTACCAGGATAAGTAGACCCCCTGAACGATACTCTCCTTCATTATATTATTTATTGCTGACTGATTCTGGTGAACTTGAATGTTATGAAGAAGCAATGCAGGTTGAAAGCAGGAAGAAGTGGGAGCTAGCCATGGAAGAAGAGATGGACTCCTTAATGCATAACCAGACTTGGGACTTAGTCAGGTTGCCTGCAGGTAAAACTACATTGCAGAATAAATGGGTTTACAGGGTGAAGGAAGAAGATGGAGGAAAACAGAGGTACAAAGCTAGACTTGTGGTGAAGGGGTTTTCACAGAAGAAAGGTATTGATTTTGATGAAATATTTTCTCTTGTTGTTAAAATGAATTCAATCAGAACTATTTTAAGTCTTGTAGCAGCGGAAGATTTACATCTTGAACAGTTAGATGTAAAGACAACATTTCTCCATGGAGATTTGGAGGAAGAGATATACATGCAGCAACCATAAGGATATGAGGTAAAAGGGAAAGAAAAATTGGTGTGCAGGTTAAAGAAGAGCTTGTATGGCTTAAAATAGGCTCCAAGTTAGTGGTATCTAAAATTTGACTAGTTTATGTCCGAACAAGGTTATACTAGATGTCACTCTGATCATTGTGTTTATCTGAAAAGGCAAAATGATGGCAGTTATATTATACTGTTATTGTATGTAGATGACATGCTTGTTGCAGGGTCTAACATGCAGGAAATAAATGTGCTCAAAATAAAATTGGCAAATTCATTTGCAATGAAGGATTTGGGAGCTGCAAAACAAATCCTTGGTATGAGGATAACTAGAGACAGGAAAAATCACAAATTAACATTGTCTCAGAATGAGTACATAGAAAAGGTGTTGAAAAGATTTAATATGCACAATGAAAAACCTGTTAGTACACCTTTTTCTAGCCATTTCAAACTTAGTAAGGAGATGTGCCCAAAGACCCAAGAAGACATGGATTGTATGTCTAAAGTTCCATATGCATCAGTAGTTGGAAGCTTAATGTATGCAATGGTCTGCACAAGGCCTGATATTGCACATGCAGTGGGAGTTGTAAACAGGTACATGAATAATCCAGGAAAAGAACATTGGATGGCAGTAAAATGGATTCTCAGATATTTGAGAGGTACCACAAATCAAGCATTATGCTTTGGTGGTTCAAACATTGCTCTACAGGGATATGTTGATGCAGATATGGCAGGTGACAGAGATAATAGGAGGAGCACTACAGGATATGTATTTACTATAGGTGGAATAGCTGTCAGTTGGGTTTCAAAAATCTAAAGTGTTGTTGCACTTTCAACAACAGAAGCCGAGTATGTTGCTGCTACAGAGGCTAGTAAAGAAATGATTTGGTTACAAAGGTTTATGGATGAATTGGGTAAGAAGCATGATATGGGCACACTATACAGTGATAGCCAAAGTGCTATTCATCTTTAAAAGAACTCAACATTTCATTCCAGGACTAAACACATACATCTCAAGTACCATTTCATACGGTCAGTATTGGAAGATGGAGAGTTGAAGATGGAAAAGATACACACTAGCCAGAATCCTGCAGATATGCTAACAAAAGTTGTAACCAGGGATAAACTGAGAACATGCTCAGTTTCAATTGGTCTTCAAGGATGACAATGAAGATGAGGAACAACCATGTCCAAAGAGGAGTCATTGTCCAGCAAATGAAGCAGCGATGGAGTTGCTACAATCAGTCTCCAAGTGGGATATTGTTGGGTGTGGAGCCTGATTATCTTGTTTACTTTGTATCACAGCATTGGACCCCTGTACCTTAAAAAGGGGCGGCAACGCTGCTCGAAATTTAATCGCTGCCGTGGGGGGTCCAGGGGGGGCAGCGCCCCCGAAGCTAAAAACAGATGTAAAATTGCCTTGTAAAAGTATAGTAATTTCTAGTTAATCTAGGTCGTTCATTAGGCAAATGATCCGACAATAGAAGTTATGTTTAGATTAGGGTTTTTTTCCCTAGAAGGCAACCCCCTTGTATATATGAGGGCATTGTATTGCGGCTGTGGATTATGAGTGTATTCTCGGAGCGAGAAACAGAGAGGGAAACTGTGAGAGAGAACAGAGGATATTACAATGGATCTGCTGTAGGTTTTGTCTCTTCATTTGTTGTTGGATAATATAAAGGAAGGATTGGCTGTTCGGGGTGGACGTAGCCCAAACTGGGTGAACCACGTATATCTGTGTCTCTCTGGTTTTATGTGTTTTGTGTGCTTGTATTTTCCGCATATTTTATGAGTTTCATTGCTCTATAATATTTAATTTTCTAACAGACTTGTATCAATATTACAGTGTGGACATTTAGGAAGCATAAATGTTGTTAATGAAACAGGGGTACAAAGCTATACTTGTGGTGAAGGGGTTTGCACAGAAGAAAGGTATTGATTTTAATGAAATATTTTCTCCTGTTGTCAAAATGAATTCAATCAAAACTATTTTAAGTCTTGTAGCAGCGGAAGATTTACATCTTGAACAGTTAGATGTAAAGACAACATTTCTCCATGGAGATTTGGAGGAAGAGATATACATGCAGCAACCAGAAGGATATGAGGTAAAAGGGAAAGAAAAATTGGTGTGCATGTTAAAGAAGAGTTTGTATGGCTTAAAATAGGCTCCAAGGCAGTGGTATCTAAAATTTGACAAGTTCATGTCTGAACAAGGTTATACTAGATGTCACTCTGATCATTGTGTTTATCTAAAAAGGAAAAATAATGGCAGCTATATTATACTGTTATTGTATGTAGATGACATGCTTGTTGTAGGGTATAACATGCAGGAAATAAATGTGCTCAAAAGAAAATTGGAAAATTCATTTGCAATGAAGGATTTGGGAGCTGCAAAACAAATCCTTGGTATGAGGATAACTAGAGACAGGAAAAATTCCAAATTAACATTGTCTCAGAATGAGTACATAGAGAAGGTGTTGAAAAGAGTTAATATGCAGAATGCAAAACCAGTTAGTACACATTTTGCTAGCCATTTCAAACATAGCAAGGAGATGTGCCCAAAGACCCAAGAAGACATGGATTATATGTCTAAAGTTCCATATGCATCAGCAGTTGGAAGCTTAATGTATGCAATGGTCTGCACAAGGCCTGATATTGCACATGCAGTGGGAGTTGTAAGAAGGTACATGAACAATCTAGGAAAAGAACATTGGATGGTAGTAAAATGGATTCTCAGATATTTGAGAGGTACCACAAATCAAGCATTATGCTTTGGTGGTTCAAAAATTACTCTATAGGGATATGTTGATGCAGATATGGCAGGTGACAGAGATAACAGGAGGAGCACTACAGGATATGTATTTACTGTAGGTGGAACAGCTGTCATTTGGGTTTCAAAAATCCAAAGTGTTGTTGCACTTTCAACAACAGAAGCCGAGTATGTTGCTGCTATAGAGGCTAGTAAAGAAATGATTTGGTTACAAAGGTTTATGGATGAATTGGGTAAGAAGCATGATATGGGCACACTATACAGTGATAGCCAAAGTGCTATTCATCTTTCAAAGAACTCGGCATTTCATTCTAGGACTAAACACATACATCTCAAGTACCATTTCATACGGTCAGTATTGGAAGATGGAGAGTTGAAGCTGGAAAAGATACACACTAGCCAGAATCCTGCAGATATGCTAACAAAAGTTGTAACCAGGGAGAAACTGAGAACATGCTTAGTTTCAATTGGTCTTCAAGGATGACGATGAAGATGAGAAACAGCCAGGTCCAAAGAGGAGTCATTGTCCAGCAAATGAAGCAGCGGTGGAGTTGCTACAATCAATCTCCAAGTGGGAGATTGTTGGGTGTGGAGCCTGATTATCTTGTTTACTTTGTATCACAACATTGGACCCCTGTACCTTAAAAGGGGCGGCAACACCACCCGTAATTAATTTCTGTCGTGGGGGGTCTAGGGGGGCGGCAGCACTTTTCCGAGCCCCCTCCTGGCGGGGGTTTCGGGGGCAGCACCCCCGAAGCTACAAAACATATGTAAAATTGCCTTGTAAAAGTATATTAATTTCTAGTCAATCTGGGTCGTTCATTAGGCAAATGATCTGATGGTAGAAGTTATGTTTAGTTTAGGTTTCTTTCCCTAGAAGGCAACCCCTCATTTTTATGAGGATATTGTATTGTGGCTGTGTATTGTATGTGTGTATTCTCGAAGCAAGAAACAGAGAGGGAGACTGTGAGAAAGAACAAAGGATATTACAACGGATCTGCTGTAGGTTTTGTCTTTTCATTTTGCTGGATAATAGAAAGGAAGGACTGGCTGTTTGGGGTGGACGTAACCCAAACTGGGTGAACCACGTATATCTGTGTCTCTCTGGTTTTATGTGTTTTGTGTGCTTTTATTTTCCACGTATTTTATGTGTTGCATTGCTCCATAATATATAATTTTCTAACATCCTTAAAAAGGGATGTGAAGTGTGCAATTTCCTCGGGATTGCAATCTGCTCCAATCTAAATATTTTCCACGACACCTATTTTGACCGAGATATCAATGAGCACAGTCTTAGAAAGGTTTCCCAAGTTCCCTTCTGAATCGATAGTTTGAACAGCCGTGTAAACAGAGGGGATGATCTCAAGTGGGTCAAAAGATGGGATTTGAGTAGTTATCGCGTTCGAATCGAACATTGAAGCGCGATGGTGGAACTCTCCCCAAGGTCATTCTTCTAGATACATGATCTCTTGAATATGTTCATTCGTAGGTAGGAATTCATCGAGGATATACTTATAAAGAACCATGATGGGCAGGAGCTTTGTACCATTGGTCGAAACCATAGCTCTGGAGGGTTCAAATGCAATTTGTATGGCTTAATAATCCAACTCGGCTGGTGAAAGCGACATCTGATCTCTGTAGGAGTTAATGTCTGAAGGCGCTGATAGGATCCATGGGTCGATAGATCCATCCAAAGTGGTGGATATCATTGCAACTATATGTGGAACCTCAGGCGGCAGGAGAGGAAAGCAACCCATCAGGGAAGATGCCTTCAGAAGACTAGTACCAATACTAATGTATGAGTCATGAACACCTCCTATTTGGGGTACAGTGCTACTTGGTAATGTGGCATAATCAAGGGTGCAAAAGGATAACTGATCCACTGTGACTATTTTCCCATCCAATGGAAAGAGGATGAGTCGGAAAACCGAAGAAATAATGGTAGTCATTGCGTACGACCAACTGCGACCCAGAAATAGATTATAGTCAAGATGACAACCTACGACTTCTATGTCCATCGTTATTGTTTTCCCACTAAGGGAGATGGGAAAGCTAGCAAGGTATCCTTTTTGGATGAAAGTGTGGCCATCGAAAGCTTTAAGGGAATTCGATGGCAGGGACAAAGTAGGAGAACCCAAAGCGAGCCAGCAATTAGTTGACATAACGCAGGTTGAAGGACCTTTGTCTATGACAATACGATGGATTGGTCTCTCTTTTGACACAAATTTCACCTGGAATGAAATTTTGTGTGAGGGAAGAGTTTTATATGTCTCCATGTCAAATATAGCTAGCGTAGAATCCTGGGGGTCAATTCCACCAATCACCAAAAGCAAGGCTTTCCTTTGTGCTGGGAAATTTTTCAATACTTCAAGAGCAAACATAGCTGATGGTGCTTGCACCAAATATTCTACAATATTGCAGTTTTGGGAGGCACATGCAGAGGTGTTATGAGTCATGTGTCGAAGTGTCCCTTTGGGGGGATGAATCGTAGGGTTAGCAGCGGGCCGTTTGATATGAAAATCGTTGGGCAGCGGTGGATTTGAATTGGTACCAAATTCCTAAGTATCAATGACATGATTTCCATAAATTTTGGCTCTTGTTTGGATTTCAACACTTTCTATTCCATAAAGGGCGGATGATCCTTCATCAGAAGGATGTGTACCCCCATTTCCCCTTGTGGGGGTTGTGGTGGGTTTGCAATCATGTGTTTTTGCTGCTGTTGTGGATTAGGGAAGGGATTAATAAGGACGAAAGGTGTCCTCCTAGAGTCCTTGTTTGTGATAAAATCGGTGCATTCCTGCAGCCAAGGACATTTGTATATCAAGTGGTCCCCCGCACATATTCTGCAAGGAAATTTTATGGGTTTCTCTTTCCCTTTGTCGGTTTTAGCAGTGTTTTTCTAATTGGGATTATTCTGATGATCCGACTGCTCTTCTGAAGAAGTGGTCTTTTTCTTGTTCTTCTTGTTTTTTCCACTAGGTTTTTATGAAATTTTCATAAAATTTACCTCAGAAGTAGGAAGAGTAGTCGATTGGTTAGGGGCGATGGCAGCCAAAGATGGCTAGGAGGTTTTCCCATCAGGCTGTTTTATGGCTATACCAGAGATTGCACCAATGAGATCGTCAGCGTGTGCTCCAGGTTTCTGAGTAACGGGAGGATTCGGATTACGAGGGGCATGGGGGAGTAAATCATATAGCGTGCCAAATTACGAATAGATCAAATCTAAATTTTGTGCACAACGAATGGATTGATCTTTCGTGACCACACTGGACAGACAAATGTCCTTAGCTAGGGTTGGTAAGAGTGACTTACAAAACCAATTAGATAAGATATGATCTGGGATTGGCGCTTTTACCAGCCTCCTCCTACGTCTCCATTCATGAATGTGATCGAGGATGTGGGTGGCGATGTGTTGGCGCAACGAGGTTAAGAGTTTCATGCCAGTTTCGTATCTAATAGGTAATTGGAAGTTCTTAAGAAATTTTGTAGCTAAGGCACCAAAAGTGTTCACGGCTCCACGTGGTAATTCAATGTACCATTTGGCAGCATTGCCTGTGAGAGTGCAGGGGAAAATTCGAAACCCGATACTATCATCCACCATGAAGTTAGAAACAGACCATAAATGGAAGGTGGTGACGTGCATAGTTGGATCATCACCTTGTTTCCCATTGAATTTAGGGATGTCAGACGAAATCTTTTGCGGTACTGGAGGCCAGAGTGGGTTGTGATTGATGGGATCATTGGTCAGTTTGTAGATATCAGGGATGTCTAGAAATGCCAAGAATGGAAATTGCATGTTTTCCCCCAGATCTAGCCAAGGAATTATTGGCTGACTATTCGAACCATAGGGTCCACCCATCAATGTGTTACCAATAGGATAAGTAGAACTTTGTTGATAAAAATTCCCTGTGCGTGGGGGTGTAGGGATGTATGGTTGTTGTTCGTAGGGTATATTGTACTAGGGGGCTAATAGTTGGTTGCTCCTAGCGTAAAATTTTCCCCCTTGTCCAAATGGATTTTGGTTTGATTTTCCCATATGGACGCAATAGAGCTAGCCGAAGGCATGCTGCTATTTGCATAGTTAAACAATGACATAGATCCTATACCAAAATTTTGACCACTTAAAGGAACAGTGTTAACAATGGTCTATCCTATTTGTCTTGATAATTGCAGGGGTACCAAAGTGCCTCTTATCATCTATGTGTTGGTGACACTGCCCCCTGGCATGGTGGCCAAGGGGTTTGAACTCAGAAAAGGGTTCCAACCGAAAGGGTTGCTAAAAGGAATCGAAGTATCCCCGCTCATGGGAGTGGGTACCGTGGGTCCTGGCGTAGTCACCGTAGGAGTAGATCTCGAAGGATTCGGAGATCCACTAGCAGTTGTGGTGACCGTAGTGCTGGGACCAAGCATAGGATGGCTACTGGGGCTACTGATTATTGGCATAGAACTGACTACTGGTGGGGAAAATGGTGGTGAAACTATGTTGGTTTCCATCACCATCGACCCTATGGGTGTTGGTTGTGAAACAAATGTTGGTGCAGCCGAAGACATATCTTGGCTTGGTGTAATCTAAACTAACATTAGCACTGATGGATCAGTGAGTGGTGGATTGCAAGGAGGTACGACTCCTTCCGTGAAAGGATCCTCTGGAAATTCCGTGTGATATGGTGCTATGTGAAAATCAAGGGTTTTCACTGGAGTTTTCTCTTCCGAAGAAGGCACGGGCTCACCGAGACTCACCTCCTCCTCCGATTTCAACGGAGGGAGACCTCACTATCATCGAGATAGATGGCAAGGGTCGAAATACGCCACAGTGACCTGTTTATTTGTATCAAATTTTAATTATTTGTGATTTATTATAAAGTCTCAGTGATAGTAACCACACACCTAAAAAGAAAAAAGAAAAAGGACTTTCTAAAATCAATCAACAAGCAGCCAGAATAGGGTGGCCCTATCTAAGTACTACCTTTTTCTAGAGATGAAACCCAATATCACAATATCATACATAGAGGGTTAGTCATAAACACAGTTACAGTTACTCTAAAGCTTTGCCCGAACCTCAGACAATAGGTGTAAGCACTTTCATGAAGACGATTACCCTCCCAAAGACCAAAGATAGAGTAGGTATATTTGTTTTAGGTACTAGGACAACCCGTCCCAGTCACCTCGTGTAAGTCCCTAAAATTTTTGACCACTTAAGATACCTCAAATCTTAGACATCATCAGGGGGGTCACGGTCGTAGACAAAATTATATATGGGTAGAACACCTAGATCCTCGATCTATTTTCGACATCCCCGAAGGGAACCCCAATATATAGCATGCCCACTAAATGCACTCGAAGGTGGGCTACCTTGTCATGCACCCTAGTGTTGTCTCGTGCTTAACTCCGGTGGTATTGGAGTGGTCCTGATAATATGAGTGTAGTAGGATTTCACTTATTAATGACTCTAGTCTCAAGTTTTGAGATCTTGGGTGATTTTCTGACTTCTCCTACCCTAAGATCCTAGCCTGAACTACTGTTGGTGTGAGCTCAGAAAAATTTATATGATTAATTTTATTATTTCTTGATTATTAGTGTACTTTATTATTAGTCTTGCGGACAGGGAGTGGACGAATGAAATGTGATGAGACTCTGACTAAAAAAACCATGCAAAAAATATGCTCTAAATATTCAATTTCAATGAAGAGTTTTTCTACAAGGAGAGGTTTCTTTCAACATCTGTGCACCAAACATTCAAATAACACATTTCAAATTTAAAGATTCAGATATCTATCTATCTTCTCTTAACATCTTTTTAACCAAAAAATTTTAGAATTATTTCAGCTAATTTTAGAAAACTAAAAGAAAATTTCTTCTTCAAAAAGTAGATGCGATTGACATTAAATTTTCAAAATAAGAACAAAAGACAAAAATGCTGGCTGGTAAACAAGCATAGGGATCCAACAAGAGAAGCTATTCTGATGGCCAATAACTCCACAGGCAAAGGGAAACACAAAAGAGGTGTAAACAACAGATTTGGTTGGGTAACGTAGGCAAGAAGAGGCTACATAGCATTAATATTGAGACTAACACATTGTATCTGAGCATAGACCACGTTATAATGATCTTAAACACTTACAAGGGAAGCATTACTCAGGGTAAAGTTACACATATGGCTAAGAAGGGTCTAATCTGGACTCTGTGAGCTTTTGAGATGTTCACTGAGCATATAAGTTGGTCGAAAGGATATGTGAACAGAAGGAACAATGGAAAGTCATAGGAACAATCCGAAAACTTGGGGTTTACTTCCCAGTGGAGTAGTCAATTCTGCTATAGGGTAATATGCTTGGGTGGTGGTAATATCCCTCTCAGGGCTTTCCAGTGCCCTAGACATACAGTCAAATTAGCTGTAAGGTTCACAAGGATGATGCATACATTTTCATGCTAATGTCTATAATTGACAAAATAAGATGGAGAGATTACCTCTTTATCGATAGTGGATCCTATGGAGAACAACAAGCAGCGAAGTAGAGATTCTTCTTCACCAGCTCCAAATCTAGATCCTGCAATCAATCAAAGCACCCATGTAATCTCTACAATAGTATAGTTTGTTATTGATTAACCTAACATATAAGAAACATGAAACAATACAGATCTAAGCCATTCATATCATGCTACATAGATGATTGAAAAAAAATTGTGACACTGATGCATCGAATGGACAAAACAGATACAGTTCTATTGATTTATAAAAAGGAGGATTACAACCATTGGTTGTGTTGTACAAGTCAGCCCCTCCATTCAAATTTTGGCCAAAGTCTCCTCTCTTCCCTTTACCGCTGCCCTTTCCCGCACCAGAAATACATTGAAAAAGGGCTAAAGTCCGCTTTAAAAGGTTATATAAAGCCTAGCCCCTTTCTCTCCTAGCTTCGCGCCTCCTTTCTTCCATATAGCCAAGCGCTGCCCCTTAGAGCGTTTAACGCAAGTCGCATGATCGCGCCATCGCATGTCCGCCTCATCGCAAAAGCGCAGTTTCCCGCTCACGCTATCCTCCGTCATCGCACTTTTCATTTTTGCGACCTGCACCCGACCGGTCACGCCCATCGCACAGCGCAGAGCGCAGAATCTTGTTATTTCATCATTCCCCTCCATCACATTTTCTCCTCTTGCAATTTTGCGATATATGCTCCGGGCCCCACCTCCAAAGCCTTTGCTCCGTTGTTTTGTTATGTCTTTCCTTTGTAACCTCCCCAAAATTTAATCTTTAAAGTCTTCGTACCATCAGCATTCTTCCGCCATTTTTCGTCGTTTGCCTACATGTCATCCACTTTTCCTCCATTGTTCACATATTTCGGTTATGTGTCACACCTCAGCGTTTTTTGTTTGAAGTCTCCGCCCCGCGTCATTCCATCATCCTCTCAAATCTATGCCACCACTTCCGTTAGCCTCACTATGTCCACTATCTCTGTGATTAGTTTTATTCAACAGGCTTTTGTTTTTGCAAGAACTTGTGGTGGGAACAAAATTGGCAGAAAGGATCCGGAAGTCACTATGATGTGACCTCTATTAAAGAAGGGTACTTCGATCTATAGAACTCTCCGGAGAAAATCAAAAGGGCACATTTGGGCTGTTGAGAACATTAATGCAGTAACAGATTATTAATGAGGAAGCAATGAATTCAGTATCCAGTTTGGAAAAGGTTTCAAATTTAAATTCAAAATCTGAAGATCGAAAGTACCATGTACAGAGGCAGGCGCCTCAAGGTTTTATTGCCGCAGATCTTCCTCCTCTAGAAAAGAGCTGAATATTTACATACTTTATTATTTATGTCTTGTATATAAGCACATTTTCATTTCCAGCATTCATTTCCAGAAATAAATTATAAAGTACAGTCATTTATGTTCAGTCATTCATAGCATGGGCGCGAATGTTTTCCGCCATCTGATTCAAAATAAGTCATTAAATGTTTTCCATCTACCTCCTCCTCTATAATTCTCTATCTCTTCTATAAAAGCTAGATGGAAAGACATTGTAAGGGTTCCAGATTTCTATCAGCAAACTGTGCAGTGAAAAAGCTTTTGTATACATTTTGTAATACTTCTGTATGAAGGTTCAGAGCCCGTAGGGTCTCAGTGAGGAGGAGTTATAACTGTAATGAGGATTCTAGTCTTTGGTATCTCACAGTATGTAATTTCTCTTATGTGTTAATACAATATCTCCTTTCATGATATTTATCTTCTTGTATCATGTTCTAGAATGCGAGTGGCTCACTAGTTTGCAGTAAGGATTCATTCTTGTTGATGCCCTTTCTGGAATTAGTCAAGCGCTTTAAATAGGCCTAGTCATGATATACTGTTCCATGTTCACCTCATCCATGTTTTCTGCTATATTAGTTGCTTGAGGAGGGTGCTTTTAAAACGCCAATGTCATATAAGGATTCATAAATTAATATGCCCTTATGTGGTTCTGTTGTGTATCTGGGTATCAGTCTCATGTCAACTAATATCTTCTCTATGTTTCCTCACTGCATTCACTTCCTGATATTTGATTTTTGTGATATATTATTTGAATCGGCCCTCTTTACAGTAAGTTGTCTATTAACTGTCTGATGCCTTTGTATTGGAGTTTTACATGATGTCCCTACACTATTCCTATCTTTGTGTCAGCTTCTGAGAGAGATTGGTCCCATTCAAAACTTATTTCCTCGTTCAAACGAGAAATAGTAGGAAGGCATTTGGATTGACAACCCAAGCTATATTACGTGCCTCCCTGCTATATTAAGATGTCCTAGGCACTGGTCTATGGCAACTCTAGACTGTCTCTAGGGGGTGACAAAATCATCCACAACATCTTTCTGGCGTCGTTTCCGGGGATCAAATTCAAGAATATTAGTTTCCCTGGGTCTTGACAAATTTTTTTCACTCTCTAATCAGGTGAGCACAGAGAGTTGAAGAGTTGCGTATCTCGAGAGAAGGCAATGGAGCTGGGGTATTGTTGATCTCTCCTATAGGAAAATGGGTGCCACTGTCCTTGAAACTGGAATATGAGGCTACTAACAATGTAGCTGAATATGAAGCACTATTATTGGGATTACAGACATCCAGAAACATGCGCATCCAATGTTTAAAAGTCTTGGGAGACTCTGAGCTGGTGGTAAGAAAGATCAAAAATCAATGCCAAACCAAGCACCCTCGGCTCAGAGCATATAGAAATGAAGTATGGGACATGATAGAAAATTTCTTCTCAGCATTTAACATACAGTTCATGCCTCGGGAGCAAAACCGAATAGCAGATTCTCTTGCTGCAGCTGCCAGTACATTTCGTCCTCCTCAGAATCCACTTTTAAGATATGAAGTGGAGGTATGTTATAGACCATCTATTCCAGATAATATAAGGCAGTGGCAGGTATCTGAAGACGAGGAAAAAATGAGGAGATTCATGGAGACAGTGGGAGAGTTCTCTAACATGGAGATTGATGATGAGAGGGAAGAGGAAGCTGAAAATATTGCAGAAAATAAATGGGAAGAAAGAATAGCAGGTAATAAGGTGCTGCAGCTGAAACGCAATGTTATACCTAGAGGTCTGGTGCCTCTAGAAATATTATTTAACAAAGACGATATTCCATTGTAGCCTAGCAAAATAACAGAAGAAGATCAAGTGGGAGATTTGAATTTGGGTACTTATGCTGATCCCAAAATTGTAAAATCATCTAAAAGAGTCCCAGAAGAATATAAAGAAAAGTATTTCAAGTTATTTCAATCTTATAAAGATGTATTTGCTTGGTCCTATCAGGACCTAAAAAATTTTGATGTTAATATAATGCAACATAAAATTCCTTTGAGGGAAGATGCAAAGCCTTATAAGCAAAAACTCAGATAGATAAATCCGTTGCTGCTTCCCTCTATTGAAAAAGAAGTCAAGAAGCTACTGAAAGCCAAAATAATTGTGCCATTGAGATACTCGGAATGGATAGCGAACCTTGTTCCTGTTCGAAAAAAGAATGCAGAAATAAGGCTGTGTGTGGATTTCAGGAATCTGAACAGAGCATCATTAAAAGACAATTATCCACTGCCTAAGATGGACCACATCCTGCAGAAAGTGGTGGGAGCATCCAAAATTTCGATGATGGATGGTTTTTCTGGTTATAATCAGGTAGCTGTGTTCCCAGAAGACCAGAAGAAAACTGCATTTACTACACCATGGGGAACCTTTATGTATGCTAGGATGCCATTCGGATTAATTAATGCAGGAGCTACTTTTCAGAGGGCAATGGACATAACCTTTGTTGGAGAACATGACAAGTTTTTGGTGGTTTATATTGATGATATCACTGTGTTTTCAAAGAATGATGATGAACATATTGAGCTTTTAAGAAGAACCTTTGAAAAATGCAGAAGGTATGGCCTATCCCTCAATCCTCAAAAATCTTTATTTGCATTAGATGAGGGAAAACTCTTAGGGCACATTGTAACAAAAGATGGTGTGAAAATAGACCCTAAGAGAGTTGAAGTAATAAACAGCATTCCTTTGCCCAGGAATAAGAAGGAAGTATAGGTATTTTTAGGCCGAATTAATTTTCTAAGAAGGTTTATTCCTAACTATGCCGAGATAGTTAGGCATATAACCAATATGTTGAAAAAGGATAGTGAAGTAAAATGGTCCCAGGAGTCTAGAGATGCATTCACAAGGATAAAACAGGCATTTGCTAAAGCTCCTATGTTAGCTGGACCAGATTACAGTAAGCCATTCATGATCTTTTCATTTGCTTCACCTCATACAATTGCTGGAGTATTATTACAGAAAAATGAAGAGGGATATGAACAGCCTATAGCTTTCTTCAGTCAGGTGCTTTATGACGCTGAATTGAGATATAATATATTGGAGAAGCAGGCATATGCCCTGGTAAAGTCCCTTAAATCCTTTAGAGTATATGTTTTGCAATCTCATATTACTGCATATGTCCCCACAGCAGCTGTCAAAGACATTCTGGTTCAGGGAGACAGCGAAGGTAGAAGAGGAAGATGGATTGCAAAAATCCAGGAGTATGATTTAGATATAAGGCCTACTAAGTTGATTAAAGGATAGGGACTTGCCAAGATGTTAGCTGAGTCAAATCATCAAGCTCTGGGCATTAATCTATCCATGATAGCAAATGAAGAATCTGAAGAAGAAGAAGAGCAGCAAGGGCTGGAGATGGCCACTCAAAAGATACATATGAAATATCTAACTAGTCCTTGATATAAAGAAATAGTTGAATATCTTTTAACACTTAGCTGTCCTACAGGTTGCGATAAGGTAAAATACAGAGCTGTAAGAATGAAATCACAGAAATATGTAATTGCCAATGGACAGCTCTATTGGAGAGACCCTCTAGGTATATTATTGTTATGCCTCACAGAAGATGAAGTGCAGAAAGTTCTGACAGAATTTCATGAAGGAATTTGTGGAGGACATTACAGTTGGAGGGCTACAACACATAAAATCTTGAGGGCCGGTTTTTACTGGCCAAAACTATACTCAGATACTTTTTCTCGGGTCAGAGCATGCGACAAGTGCCAAAGATTTGCAGAAAGACAAAAATTAGCGGCTTTGCCCCTGATTCCTATTCATGTGAATGAACCATTTCAGAAATGGGGATTATACTTCATAGGAGAAATGCATCCCCCATCGAGTGGCCAACATAAATGGATACTAACAGCCACAGACTATTTCACGAAATGGGTGGAAGCCATGCCTACCAGAAATGCTACAGATGCCGTAATAATGAGGTTTATGGAGGAAAATATCATATCTAGGTTTGGCTGCCCTGCTAGAATTGTAACTGACAATGCGCAGGCTTTCAAGTCTGCCAAGTTTGTAAAGTTCTTTCAAAGGTATAGCATTACATTGACTCACTCCACAGCTTAATATCCCCAGGGAAATGGCTTAGCAGAGTCATCCAATAAAACCCTGGTGAGGGCCTTGAAGAAAACAATAAGTGAGAATCAGAAGAATTGGGACTCTCAATTAAAGTTTGCTTTATGGGCGAATAGAATAACCAGCAAAAGAGAAACAGGGAAATCTCCCTATGAGCTGGTGTATGGGCGAGCTATTGTGTTTCCTCTGCAATTGACATTCCCAGTGGCACGTTTTATGCAGGAGAATCTGGAGGAACCAGATGACATGATCAGAAGAATTAATCAGTGGTAGAATTGGAAGAAACACGCAACCAGGTAAAGGAAAGACTGGTAGAGTATTAGGAAAAAATGAAGGATATTTTTGATCGCCATGCAAAAGATAGGAATTTCCAAGTGGGAGACCTGGTTCTCAGGTGGGATGTTTGCAGAGCAGAAAAGGGCAAGCATGCTAAGTTTGATCTGCTGTGGTTGGGCCCTTTCAAAATAGTGAACCTAGGGAGAAATAATACTTTCATGTTAGAAAACCTACAGGGTGATCTGCTGGACGCCCCTGTGAATGGACAATTCCTTAAACACTACTTTCAGTACTGACTCAGGCAGACCAGGCTTGAGGTATTTTATGTATATAATGTATGTAAGTGTGATTTCAATTTTGGAATGTAAATAGTATAAATAAGCTGATAAGTTTTGAAAAAAGGCAAAAGGGATTGTAGAGTGAGATTCACGCACAAGAGGGTCTGAGGTCTGCGAGTTCTCGGCATGCCCGAGGATGAACATGCCATCCCCAGTTGGAGCCGATGTTGTACAAGTCAGCCCCTCCATTCAAATTTCGGCCAAAGTCTCCTCTCTTCCCTTTACCGTTGCCCTTTCCCGCACCAGAAATACATTGAAAAAGGGCTAAAGTCCGCTTTAAAAGGTTATATAAAGCCTAGCCCCTTTCTCTCCTAGCTTTGCGCCTCCTTTCTTCCATATAGCTAAGCGCTGCCCCTTAGAGCATTTAACGCAAGTCGCATGATCGTGCCATCGCATGTCCGCCTCATCGCAAAAGCGCAGTTTCCCGCTCGCGCTATCCTCCGTCATCGCACTTTTCGTTTTTGCGACTTGCGCCCGACCAGTCACGCCCATCGCACAGCGCATAGCGCAGAATCTTGTTATTTCATCATTCCCCTCCATCGCATTTTCTCCTCTTGTGATTTTGCGATATATGCTCCGGGCCCCACCTCCAAAGCCTTTGCTCCATTGTTTTGTTATGTCTTTCCTTTGTAACCTCCCCAAAAGTTAATCTTTAAAGTCTTCGTACCATCAGCATTCTTCCACCATTTTTCGTCGTTTGCCTACATGTCATCCACTTTTCCTCCATTGTTCACATATTTCGGTTATGTGTCACACCTCAGCGTTTTTTGTTTGAAGTCTTCGCCCTGCGTCATTCCATCATCCTCTCAAATCTATGCCACCACTTCTGTTAGCCTCACTATGTCCACTATCTATGTGATTAGTTTTATTCAACAGGCTTTTGTTTTTGCAGTATCTTGTGGTGGGAACAAAATTGGCGGAAAGGATCCGGAAGTCACTATGATGTGACCTCTATTAAAGAAGGGTACTTCGATCTATAGAACTCTCCAGAGAAAATCAAAAGGGCACATTTGGGCTGATGAGAACATTAATGCAGCAACAGATTATTAATGAGGAAGCAATGAATTCAGTATCCAGTTTAGAAAAGGTTTCAAATTTAAATTCAAAATCTGAAGATCGAAAGTACCATGTACAGAGGCAGGCACCTCAAGGTTTTATTGCCACAGATCTTCCTCCTCCAGAAAAGAGCCGAATTTTTACATACTTTATTATTTATGTCTTGTATATAAGCACATTTTCATTTCCAACATTCATTTCCAGAAATAAATTGTAAAGTACAATCATTTATGTTCAGTCATTCATAGCATGGGCGCGAATGTTTTCCGCCATCTGATTCAAAATAAGTCATTAAATGTTTTCCATCTACCTCCTCCTCTATAATTCTCTATCTCTTCTATAAAAGCTAGATGGAAAGACATTGTAAGGGTTCCAGATTTCTATCAGCAAACTGTGCAGTGAAAAGGCTTTTGTATACATTTTGTAATATTTCTGTATGAAGGTTCAGAGCTTGTAGGGTCTCAGTGAGGAGGATTTATAACTGTAATGAGGATTCTGGTCTTTGGTATCTCACAGTATGTAATTTATCTTATGTGTTAATACAATATCTCCTTTCATGCTATTTATCTTCTTGTATCATGTTCTAGAATGCGAGTGGCTCACTAGTTTGCAGTAAGGATTCATCCTTGTTGATGCCCTTTCTGGAATTAGTCAAGCGCTTTAAATAGGCCTAGTCATGATATATTGTTCCATGTTCACCTCATCCATGTTTTCTGCTATATTAGTTGCTTGAGGAGGGTGCTTTTAAAATGCCAATGTCATATAAGGATTCATAAATTAATATGCCCTTATGTGGTTCTGTTGTGTATCTGGGTATCAGTCTCATGTCAACTAATATCTTCTCTATGTTTCCTCACTGCATTCACTTCATGATATTTGATTTTTGTGATATATTATTTGAATCGGCCCCCTTTACAGTAAGCTGTCTCTTAACTATCTGATGCCTTTGTATTGGAGTTTTACATGATGTCCCTACACTATTCCTATCTTTGTGTCAGCTTCTGAGAGAGATTGGTCCCATTCAAAACTTATTTCCTCGTTCAAACGAGAGATAGTAGGAAGGCATTTGGATTGACAACCCAAGCTATATTACGTGCCTCCCTGCTATATTAAGATGTCCTAGGCACTGGTCTATGGCAACTCTAGACTGTCTCTAGGGGGTGACAAAATCATCCACAACAGGTTGCACCAAGCCCTCCTCAGTCTTTCAATTCCTCTCCCTCTTTCTCTATCTCCGAGTGTGATGATGCTCAAGGCAGAAAGTTCTCAATGAACTTTTCCAATATTCAAACCTCACACTACAACAATGAAATTCTGCTCCACATGTATTAAATCCTTCGACCATAGACCAAGAGCCCACAACTCCATTTTATAGGAGATGGAGAGGGAAAAATTTTCCAACTTATTCAACCAGTTTGTAATGGGAAAGATCAAGATGTTTCCATGTTCTTCCATGATTTTGCCTTCGTTAGGAGTCCAATTATATTTGGAAAGGCCTAATAAAAGGTTTGTGCCTTTTAGTTTCTATTTTGAACTGGCTCTTTATGAGAAAAAGCTGGAATTTCCAGTCACTTTTCCTCAAGATATTTTCCCATTTCACACTTAAACATGGATAACGTTACCCCTTGGGCAAGACAGAGTGTTACCCTAGGTACTAACGCTCCCTTTACATGTCTCAAGTGCATTATAACGTTGTCTAGCTATTTCTGGGGTGCGTTACCTTGGCAGAAATGGGTCTTATCTAGGCCATTTTCTTCCTACCATGTTACCTTCTCATCTCAGCTGATGAGGAGGTCATTTGTCTTATAACACAGAGCTAGAAGCACTTGCTGATGTAGTTGCAGAACTTGCAGATGAGACTTGTATATAAGAATATGTATTGGAAAATGTGGTTGAGAAACCAAAAGATGAATTTGGGAAATATGAAGAGGTGCTAGGAGATGAGAATGATGTATTGGAAAATGTAGAAGGAAAACTAGTGGATGGAGATGAGGTGGTGGAGGCTGGGAATAATACTCTAGGTTGGAATGGTTGTTTAGGAATAAATGGATCTATGGAATGAAGTGTGGTGGAGATTATGGATGATGTGGTAGCAAATAGAGATGAACCTTGAGACTCTAAAAGGCTGGTATCTAAATGAGTGGTAGAAGGTTTAGAGGTATAAGTTGATAAAGAAGCTAATTCGACTGAATGCTGAAAAATAGCTTCATTTATTTACTTAATTATAGTAGCATTTATTTCATCAAGTTTATCATAAGCCTCAAAGATCTCTGATTTAGAATCTACTGAAACAGTTTCCTGTTTAATTTCAAGGGATGAAATAAAATTAGGATCTATAACAGTGCTATTTAAATCACTTTCTGATTTGTTTCTGAATAAAGAATGTTCAATATTTAATTCAAAATCAATGTCTTGTATAGCTGTTAACTGTTTTGGAAGGGAATTTACTCTAACTAAGGAAACTTTATTACCTAAATCTTCTACTTTTTTATTCTTTTTCCCAATTCTGTCAGGATCATCTACTACGACAACAAGTTGTGGATCTAAATTTGAACTGGTATAGTAGACTTTTCTGGAAGCCAGAATTACAATTTTTAATGAAAATATACTCACAGCTTATTAAAATAGTCTTAAGGTGAAAAGATAATGAAAATATTTCCTTTAGGACCTATTTAAAAAATTGAGGATTGGTTAAGTTCCCCAGTGGAGTCGCCAATATGTTATCACTCTAATAATTCCCAAAGTTGTGAGATTTTGATTTTATAGTTTAAAGAATATTAGAGGTAACCACAGACCTACTTTTAAGCTTTAGGATCTAGCCTTCCTAAGGCTCAAAGAGGGCTCTCTCTATAAGATTTAACTTTGTTTTTATTTTTTATTTTAGGCTAGTTATATAGGAAAAATTGGTTTTGGGGTTTTGATTTGTTTTGGTGGGAAAATCACTTAATGAGATGGATAGTTGTGAATCGGTAATAAATTGGGCAGATGGAGTCAATGTGTCAAGCATAAAGATCAAGATAAAGATCTAAAGTCAAATATTTTCAGGGCAAGAGTCACTCAAGATCATTGAGGCTGATTGTTGAAGTGATTTAATCAGGATAAAGAGCAATCACAGATTCTTTGATCCAGATAAGGAATGAAGAGGTAGGGTTCAATTGAAATTAGGGAGCAATTAAGGGTTCCCTAATCTAGATATCAACAGAAAACATTAAAATGAAAACCAGTAAATAACAAAGTGCTTTTAAAAAATTTTGATATATCACTTCCTGATTTCACATTAAAATTTAGAACACATTTATGTATGAATGGAAAACATAATAAGATTTAACAAACAACAAAATAAAGTACTTCACTTAAGTGTCCCAATACATGAATCCTGAAATATGATGCTTTATTGCTTTGATCCAACCTACTGACTTGAAACTTGGTACAAAAACCCTTCAGGTACAGAAAAATTGACTATAGAAATCTTCAGTAATTTATTCCACACTAATACTTCAAAGGTTGAAGTACTTATACAAAAATTAATACGAAATATCCTAGAAAAATCATAGGAACATTCTATGGAAAATAAAATATCTTTTACAAAAAGATAGTGATAGCTACATAAAAAACTTGCAAGTTGTCCTATTTATTAAATAAAATATCTTTCTTGTTGGACTTAGGCTGCAGCTGGCTGTTTTAGGTGTCTTTAACGCTGGCACTTGATCTTCAATCAGTTTTGAATCTTTATCTCTCATCTAATACTCTTTAACTGATACACTTTAACCACTGATACTCTTTAACCTGCTGTTTTATTGTTTTACTTCCTTTAAAAATATGTTTTTACTATGTAAAAACAACACTCTATTTTTTTATCCTTTTTCATTGTAAATTGTCTTCTTACAGTAAATCTATGAGTTTCTGCCAAAACTCTTCAGATGGTAACTTAATCTTTGTAAGTTTTCTGAAATTCTCATCATCCTCTATGTATCTAACAAAGGTTGGCTTGACTACAAAGATATGTTTTATCTCATGCTGTAAATAAAACAAGTTTTCTACACTTTTATGCAACACTTTACCTGTGCGAAATCCTTGCCATTCTGCCTTGTTCACTTGATATCTAGTAAAGTCTCTTATCTTCTTGTTGTAATCTTATTGCTTCATCAGTTTATCATTGATAGCAAGAATGTTTGGCAAGCCTTTTTGTCTCAATGTGTCAAACTTAACCATGAATCTAGTTATGGCCATGTCCATGTTTTGACACTTCTCTTCTAGCTACTTCATCAAGTTTTTCTTTGAAATTACCTTTCTTACCTCAAGAATTGTTTCAGTTCTGTCAATAATTCCTATCTCATCCAATTCTTGCTTGTTTTTAGTGTTGAGAAACTTGATTATTTCTTGGGCTTCTTCAGGTTTGGCACCAAGCTCTTCTTTAGTCTTCAATATTTCTTCTTTGGTTGCCTTAAGAAAGTCCTTCTGCTCATAAATTACTTGAATTGATGGCGAAGTATCATTACATGACTCAATGATCTTGGACCATAGATGATTCTTTATGTAGGCCATGGGCTCTTTCAAGGTTAATTTTGTTTCTACCTTTTTAAGTTGTTCACTTAACCTTTTGGCTTTCTGTTTCTCTGCTTTGCAGTCTTCAAAGTATGACTAGTATCACCTTGTTTGACTATTTCTATTAATGTATTTTCCAACCATTTTGTTTGGTTGGAAAACTGTTCAATTTCAAGCTTTTATCATGAATATATGGGGTTAATTTGCATTTCACCCTCATCTTACTGATAATTCCATAAGGATCATCATTCCACAAGAAAATTTCATCAAATTTATATTCCAGCAACTGTTTTGCTGCCTCTACACCTGCTTCCCTATGATTGCATATGAAAGGACCCACCTGGTTTTTCAATTTGAACTTAGTCTTCTTTTTAGCAGCTAAATTTTTTATAGAATCTGAGTTTAGAATTTGTCTTATGTACTCTAAGGAAAACACTCTCATTGGCAAGTATTTTGGCAATTTATAAGGCAAGAGGTTTGACCCATAGACTCTAATCTCTATGTGATTTTGATAAAGGTACCAATCACCAGTTCTTCTCTTCTCTGATAGCTATAAAACTTTCAAATTTTGTCATACCGAACTAAAATGTTTTAACTTTATTTTTATTTTTTTTTGGGGATTGCGATGGCGACAGGAGCATCTAGGGTTTACAGTTTCGCTTCTCTGTTCTGTGCCGGCTCCGCCGCTCCAAGAACTGGCCGCCCTCTGTTCCAGAGCCAGAGTGCAGACCTGAATCTGCAAGAATGCTTGCTCTTGCACAGGATTTCTCATGGAACCAATGATGCCGCCATCTGGGCGGTAAAACTCTCCGCATATGATCCCGACTGCATTGATGCCGAGGCTTTCTTCGCTATTCACAATGATTTCATCTCAGCAGCAAGCCAGCAGCGGATCTGCCTTTCGAATCCGCCAGATCTGCCTGCTGAGGTTACATTGCTGGAAATACGCATCAGCTGGGTTCCAAAAGATTTTAAATCAGCGGCCTACGTCTCGTTCTCGCCAGATTTATTTGCAGAAACACCAAGATTGGCAGTTCAAAACGTCAGTCAGAGAGCCCCTCGTCCAGATCTAGCCAACGCTCAAATTTTGGCGAACCTGGACTTGGATCCGTCTCTGTTCTCATGGGATCGGCTACTCTTGCAGGAGAAATCTCCTTCCCGTCCTCGATATGGCAAATTTGCTCTCGGATGTGCAAGAGACCCCGGCACTATGTCTAGCTGCTCAGCTCAGCCTGATGGACGCGTAAGGGATTTCTTATGGGCGGGTAAAAATACCCTTCTCTATAGCTATATGCCTCACGCCTCACCTTCTCTCCTGCCCCAGCAGCAAGTTCTGAAAACGCTGGACTACCAGAATACCAGTTTGCTTTCATCCAAGATATGCAGAGGCAAGCAGAAGTCAGTTGAACTCCCTGCCTCTTATCAGATCCAGATCCTGCTCCTTTCTGGCAAAACTTTGCTGCAATGGGTGAGCTCCTCGGACCTAGTGCAGGACCTCAAGCAAACCCTTGAAGATAAGCTGGGGATTCCTAACGCATTACAAAGACTCCTCCATGAAGGTAAACAGCTTGAGGATCTTTATCCCCTCTCCTTTTACAATATCAAAAGAAATGCATCTATTGTTTTTACCCTTCGTCTCCGAGGAGGTGCAGTTGGACAGTCATCCACAGCTCAGGGTTTCTCCTACAAAGATGCTGTCCATGCTCAGAATCTCAAGAAATCTGATCCACCAGCTTCGGCTCCCAAACCTTTTCTAGTGGACAAACTTGAGGAGATCCCCTCCATTGAAATATCGCATCCAACGCTGGATGAGCAAGGCCAAAAGTTTGCAGAGCATGCCATTATTTGCAGATTTAATGGACTCTGGCCACGCACGGCAGATCTCTACCAATGGATTCACTCCAACTGGACCAACAATTGCAAGGTTTTATTCTGCTCAAAGGGCTTTTTCATTGTAGTGTTTGCTTTCAGCGAAGACTACCAAAAAGCTCTTATAGAAGGGCCTTGGTTTTGGGGCACAGCAGGCTTATTCTTCACCCCCTGGTTTCCAGATTTTGATCCATCTTCTGCAGTGATCACAAAGCTCCCCATTTGGGTCAGGCTGCCTAATCTCCCGGCGCATCTATGGCACTTCGCTGTCTTCGAAGGGATTGGAAATACTCTAGGTCGTTTTCTTGCCACAGACCCCTCGAGGGGGGAAAAAGGCATTTACACCTTTGGCAGAATCTGCGCAGAAATAGATATGAGCAAAGGTCTACCCGATCAGATTAATCTCAAAATTGGAGACTTTCACTGGACTCAGACCCTGGACTACGAGAACACAGCATTTCGCTGCCGGCATTGCCATCAAACAGGCCACCTTCAGAGCTCTTGCCCCTCGATTCCTGCCCAAAAGAAGAAAGCCAGTCATAAGCCGAAATCCAAAAGCTGGAAGCCGCATGATCCGCCCCCCATGGATGATATGGACTTCAGCTCGGATGAAGAGGAAGGGGAAGAAGAGGGGGAGAAAGCAATGCAGCCACAGGATCCGCCTACGGCAAGCCTCGAGGAATCTAATGCTCCACCAAACTCACAGAAAAGAACTCATGAATCTTCTCCCTCGGATTCAGACAAGGAGACCTCACCGACAACCCAGCTCAGTCTACAAGTTGTTCCAGATCAGCCGCATCATCTTGGCTGGGTCAAAGTTGGTAAAAAGAAAGGGAAAAAATACCGAATGGATGATTCGACCCATGCAGGGTAGAATCCATTGTTCAGCTCTTGTTTCTTTGTTATTTCTGGTTCCTTTTTGAAATGGTTTCTCTCAGGAGCCGAGGTGGATAGTTTATCCTTTCCGGCTGCCTGTTTTCTAGCTTCTCTTGATTGTAACTTCATTTTGTACCATATCCTCTCTTAATAGAATTAGTTTTACGGAGAAAAAAAAAAAAAAGATAGCTATAAAACTTTCTTTATCTCATCACTTATCCTTGGTTGTACACTGTTTGTAAGCATATTTATCAATGGGTAAACAAAATAGTCTGTGAAATCCACATAAGTGAACTCAGTCGACTCTTTTCTGATTAAAGAAGTACAGAAAATAACTGACAGTGGATTACCTTCTACATCCAACTTCTAAAGGGATATTGGTAATTTATCTACTTGGAAGTAAAGGAACAATGAAAGAGGAAGGATGTATATCTGAAAACATCTTTAGTGAGAATTTTTACAAGTTGATCATGGATACTATCAGCTATGTACTTAGTGTAGCTATAAATAACTATGAGGGGATGACCAAGCACAAAAGTGCATATAAAACCAAGTATATACTCATCAGTGTGTTCATCAGTAAAATAACCAAGAATAAAGGACAACATTGAAATAACATGTCTTGATCCTTTGGGGAATTTCAAGGATGAATATGGAGGGTTAATATTTGGGATTTCAATATATGTAGGCATGAATGTTTGAAAGATCTGAAATCTTTTAGGAAATTATAACTCCAAATAAATCTTTGTAAGAGCTTCTATAGACAATGGGACTGCATTTGGCTCTGGTTGTAACTGAAGCATTAGGTTTATGGATTCTGCAGTGATAGTGAACAATACTTCTTTTTCAGCATTAACAATAGCTCTTAGGTCAGGGGAATAGTGAGATTGACATAATATAATGACCTCTGGACACTGATGGGTATGGGGAACTACATATTTGGTTAAATTGGACTCCCAAATTTGAACTTCATCTCCTTGATCCAAATATTTTTCTAGACTCCAGCAGTGGAGATCAAGGAGATTGAATTCAATTACTGGATTAGTTATTTTATAATCAACATCAGCTAAAGGGGTATGCTCAACATCTACAATAGGAGGTTGTAGTGTATTTATGACAATGGTTCTTTTAGAAGCCATTTCTGGATTTGTCTTTTGACAATTTAGCCCTCTAAATCTTAAAAACTCTGTTTTTTTAGGTTTTTATGCACTTATGTAAGCTTATACTATTTACAGAAGGTATTTTTTGGTTTGAAAAAGGTATTTTTGAATATAAATAGGTAAAATTATGGTTTCTTATGGTTCAAACTTTCAATTCTACTCCAAAATCAATCTTTTAAACTTTTTACAGACTCATGAAAGGTTTAACAAGGGCTTCCTGCTCTTTTTTGGATAAAACAGACTTAAAACAATTTAATTCATGCAAAAAGGGATTCTGAATATTTGCAAAGGATTTTGAATCAATCATAGGTTCTCTAAGTGTTTGTAAATACCTAAATTTCTTCAATTTTCTTAAAACAAGTTGTAGTCTTCACAAAACTGTGAATTTATTAGGGTTTTTAAAGAAAATATGACTTTTGAAGAAAATTAGGGTATTTCGTTTAAGAAAACAGGCTTCACAAGGTTTAAATTTAGAGTATGCTTCTTTTCAAATGACGGGAGGCTATTTTTCTTGAAAAATACCTGTTATTTTAGGTATTTAACTTGAAATAGGGTTTCTGAAGTCTGGGAGATTTCAGAAGATAGTTGAAGTCTTTTTGGATGAAAACAAGAGGGTCTAAGCATTTGCAGCAATGAATTGGGCTGAATTCTAGTTTTTTGTGCATGAACAGGGGGTAGCATCATCATTTCTTCAATCAAAGATAGTTAAATGAGCAGAAAACGCAGAAAAAGGTTTAAACGCGTGAATATTCAGTTTTATAGAAAATTTGGGTTTGAAACAGTATCTGCATTCAATGCGGGTTAAGTCAAATGGGAAGTGGTTTGGCGTGGGGAAGATATTACCGCCAAGTGGTTATCGCATGATCTGAGGGTGGTTTATGGTATTTTTCAAACGAATGCGATCCAGTGGAAAGACGATGCGTGGAGGAGACAGGGGAGGGAAATACCACCCATATCGCAAATCCAAAATGGATTATCAATCATGCTATTTGTTGGAGTTCCAATGTTTTGGCTAGATTGGCAAGACCAAAAGACCAGATCTAGCCCTCCTAGATCCAGAGAGGCATCTCTCTATAAATACTTTGGGATCCTAGGATCTAGCCCTCCTGGATCCAGAGAGGGATCTCTCTATAAATACAAAGATTGATATGTATCTTTGAAGCTCAAAATGAGGTATTAGGCTAGGTAAGAAGCAGAAAGGGTTTTTAAATGATTTTTTTGTTGGGATGGAGATCATTAACTGAGAAGGCTATGGGAGAAAAGGAACAAAGTAGTAGGATGTTTCGGCAAAAGAAGATAGGCCAAGAAATTGCCAATCCATTGGGATATGGAGTCATGAAAGAGTTTAATTTACAGAACAACCGACCAAGGTTTCCATAGGGCAAGTCATATATACTAAAGGATCTTTCAGATAGATGGTGAAATGGAACATTAGGAGTGAAAGTGAAAGAAAGAAAGAAACCCAATTTCTATCTGGAGATCAGGTCAGATGTCATTTAAATCAAGACCTGCTTTGACATACTTAGAGGAAAATCTCAATGAAGACACAAAGGGTAGCTTAAGATTAGGTCAGAGGTCATATAACTCCAGGCCTGCTTTCAGCATACTCTCAGGGAAAAACGAAGTTAAGATTTAACACAAAGCAAGGCCTAAGATCAGAGAAGGACTTTTAACCTTCAATGCTTTTGACACTAGCTCAAGAGATCTTAGAAAGGCCAATCTGTCGGAAAAGGACCCCAGTGGACAGGGCTTACACTAAATCCCCAGTATCCCAATTATTCTAGCTTAAACCCAACAAGAACATCTACGCAAAAAACTCAAAATTCTATACATCAGTAAGAATGGGCTAGACTAACATCCTTGACTGGTTAAATTACATAAATTTGTTCCTAGATAGACAATCAGCAGAAAAAATCAAAGATAAGAAGAGCAAGAAAGCATTAGGGTACCATGTAGGGGTATATCCTAAGCCTGATTTACTGATTCTTATCAGAGAATAACGGACAGTATGATTAAAATGAAATAAGAAAATGCAATAAGAGAAACATCACCATAAATATAGACTAGGATCCTGTGAAGTTTGTTTGTTCAATTGATGTGCGAAACCAGTTACATAATTTGAGCTCAATGGCTATTACAGTCCAAAATTCTCCTCCCAGCCTACTAAATTACAAACTACTAAGCTACTTCCCCTCAATAACTGTTCTAACAGTCAAATGAATCCCTACAACTAACAACAACAACAACCTTTTCAATGAATTTTACAGGGGTTCTTATAGGAGAATGAGTAATTGTGGTAGTAGATGTAAACTTAATTGATTTCATTAATAAAGAGTGGAGGAAGTGTTCATGCCCACTCTACTTAATGGCTCTGCACTATAATCTATAGTCTGGTTCAAAGTCTTTGTCAGGCTAACAACATCTTCAGTTATTTTCTTTGAATACCCTCTGACTATATGGTACTCTTTTTATCGTATGAAATAAGTAATGTGACCTGAAGGTCTCCAGGTTTCTCCATACTTCCATAACTGCGGTCCTGACAGCTTTAGAAGGGCTTGAGGAGGCATGGAGAACGTTGTAAGAAGGTTTCCTTTCAGGAGAAAATACGATATGCTCAGGCTGAAACATTGATATTGAATTATTAGTGCGCTTAGGCTTCATTAAGCCTCTTAATTATTTTCATGATCTTTAAACTGCGTCTTCATCCTTTGAACATGAGGTTGCAATCATTAATCTTCAATAATAGACATTAATCCTTTGATCTATCTCTGCTGATACACTTTTCCGCTGCTACGGTGGTCTCTCTGCGCTCTCAGTCAGAGTGACTGTGACTGTGGGGACAGAGTGAATTTCTTCGCTCTGTAATCCCTGCAAAACATGATAAACCTATTATAAAATCCAGGGGAATGAGTGGAGGAATGCTATGGAGGCCTGTGGAAATGGTGGCAAAAATGGTGTATGTAGCAGAAAATTGATGAAAAACATGCGGAATGGGAAGAAACAGAGCTAATGAAGGTTTGGTGTGAAAATGGTTCCAGGCCGTCCGATTAGATAAGGCACCGGTGATCAATTGTCAGGATTGGCTGATGAAGTTGTTTAGAGGAGTTAGCCGAAGAAAAATGCCTTTAGTGTAAAACATAAAGGTTTAACGTTTGGCTGATTTACAAAGGAAAAGTGGTAAAATGTATGAAGGCAGGGGCCTTTAATGGTGGGTACTGGTGGGCGGAGGGTGATTAAACGTGGACCGTTGGATCTCAGGAGGAGATCAACGGCAGGGATTAAAGGATGAAGCTCTATGGAAGCCCGGCGAAAGGAATAGTGGATGAAGACGTGATGAAATATGGGCCATAGATCTAATCATATGGACGGATGATATTAATGATGAAGCTTTCGGGGGCAAGAGGGGAAGAGTGGTTTCAATGAAAAAACCACTATTTTCACGCAGTTGAGGAGTGGTTTTTAAAATATCCAAAAAAGACGTGATATATGTTGCTGCATGGCACGTGTCCTCTTCAAAGCTGCCTATTTCGCATTTTTTTGGGATGTTAACCCTCGGATGAAAAAATTATGCGAAACTCATTCTCAGCCGTTGGATGAGGGCACTCTAATCGGACGGTGCAGGTTTCTCGAGATAACAGATAAGATGCACGGGTGATTAGGTGGGATGAGGTCAAAGGCAAGTTAGATCTCAGCCACCGGATCTATAGGATGGACGGTTAGGATTAAAAGAGGGAGTGGGGAGGCAAAGGGTCAAGTGAATAGGTGGGATGAACGATAGCCGTTGGATCAAAGGGAATGAGGGGTGGGGATTGAATTGCATTGGAGAAAGGCAGGGGGCTGAAACTCTGAGGTCTGATGTTTCAATTATGCAATAGCCGTCAGATCTAGCGGGAAGATCAATGGTCCACATGTAATCGGAGGGGAAAATGGAGAGGAGCGATTTGTGAGATGCGATCTTTGCGTTGGCTGTTATATCTGTAAAGATCGACAGTGGAGGTTGACTCTGAGGCTGATAGTGCAAATGCCATCGCATTAGAACATTTTCAATTAACAAAGGGAAAAGCACTCACGGAAAGCTCCGATTGTGATTAGCGCCCGGGACTTTAGCGCCTGGTCTCAGGTGCGGGTCATATGTGAGGAAGTGGTTAGGGGCTTAGCCAAAAGGGGCTTAAGCCCTCAAATGTAAAATGAGTTTTTTTTAGCCAAAATGAGTGTTTCAAGGAATTTTTTGGCTTTCGGTAGAGAGGAAAAAAGGGGTTTTAAGCCTGTAAAAGGGATTTTAAGAGGCTTAGAAGGATTTTGGAGGTGTTTAGAGGGGAAAAAATGGAGTTTAAAAGATGAAATAAGGCTTAATGAAAATGAGGGGAAATGAGTGAAAATGGGCAATTACAGAGGCCTTTCGAAGCATTCTTCTTCATGAAACAGCAGGGCTTTAATGGAAATAGTAGTGAAGATTGTTCAAAGGGAAAAAGACACATGGAGGCTTCAAGAATGATATTTTTTCAGAGGAAATATATTTCTTGAAGGCTCAAAAAAAATTTAGCCACCTATTTTCTTGTCAAAAAATTCATAGGTGGCTAACACTATTGAAATTGTGATATGGGTTATGGTTCGTCGAATCGGGCGGAGGGAGTGTGAACAGTCGTGATTTATCAGTGGAGTTGCTGGGAAAATGGGCATGGGGCCTGGGATATTTTGAGCGGCGGGTTTCAATTTATATGTTAAAATAAGGTTCTAACATATAGTTTTGATGTTTTAATGGGATATGCGAAATAAGCGGATTACACAACATCTAGGCTCTATACATGTGTAAGTGAGTTAATATATATAATGAAAGTTTAAACCTATGGGGAGCGGAAATATTATCACGTGGGGTAATACACCATAGGATAAAAAATAAAATGTGGGTTATTTGATATAAAGGATTTAATATATTATGGGATGGGGGGTTATAGTGGAGTTAAATAAATAGGTTAAATGTTAATATGAAAGTAAATACGAGCGAAAAAATAAATGCATACACTAAGTAACACGTGCTTTAAGTGTTTTTGGTGCAATTTGCATCATGGTGGTGCCATAATTAACTTTTTACACTTAATACTTAGGATAATGCAAATTTTTGTTGGTTTTTTTGAGCATTTTTGTATGAAATAAAATTAGTTAAGGGGGTTTTTACTTTTCTTAAGCAAAAAAGGTGTTTTAACTTAGGAAAAGGGATTTTATCTTAGGAGATGGGTTGATGATGAGGAAAAGGGTTTTGATGAAGGGAATCCAATTCTTAGTACCAATTAGTCATTAAGCCTTGGGTCCGATCCCAACAAAAGTCAGAAAAATGCTCCGAGCCTTTATAACTGAAGGTTTTGAATACTGGGATACTTTGAGGGCAAGGAAGTTAGTAATTTTCTAGATGATGTTGTATTCATGCTTTTTGTAACTTCTTTCTACCTACCCATCATTTATTCTACCATTTTTTCCTTTATTTGCATGGGTGCATTTGAGCTTTCAACCCTAAATCCATTTTTCTTTTAAAGCATAAACTATCTAATTCTAACCTTATTTCATCTGAGGGCTCAGATTAAACTGTTGAGCTCCTCATTCATTCTCTAAATATCTACTGATTTGTCAAGTTTAAACTATCTGATAGATATTTATTCTCTATCTATAAACATGAAAAAGTTAAGATTAAACTATTTAACTCATCATGGATTATGGCATTTTGAACAAGCTGCACATAATAATTTATTTGTGGTTGTTAGCCCCCTATGAATTTTTTGACAAGCAAACAGGGGCTAAAATGTTTTTTGAGCCTTCAAGGAATGCATTTCCTTTGAAAAACGCATCATCCTTGAAGCCTCCTTGTGCCTTTGTCCTTTGACAAGTCCTCATTGTTGTTTCCATGAGAAAGGTCTCTCTATTTTGAAGAAAATGCCCAAAAGGCCCCCTTTTCCCCATATTTCATTCCCCCTAAACCTCTATTTTGTTCACCTTTTTCCCTCCCCTAATTCCTCATTAACCCTCATATCCATCCTAAATCCCCTTTTAAACCCTTCAAATACCCTTTTTCTGGTTTAAGAGTCCCTTTCTCCCTTTACCGAATCCCTTTTCAGCCTTAAAAACCCTCTGTTTTGACTTGAAATCCCCTTTTTAAATTTATGACAGGCCTAGCCCCTTTTCGGCCAGCCCCCTTAACCACTTCCCCATATTCCCTGCACCCAAGACCAAGTGCTTAAGCCCCGGGTGCCAATTGGAATCGGAAGCTATCAGGAGCACATTCTCTATGTTAAGTTAAAAATTCCCGAAGCGAGGTTGTTAACTCTGTGGACCCCCGCCACGATCCGAACCATCAATATTTAAAGGGTCTGATGGTCAGTTCTCACTCCGATGTGCCCCCGCCTCCTCTCTCTTACCACCTCTGATTGCATGCCGACTGCGATTTGTTCTCTGATCCGACGACTATCACACAATCACTCGCCGCTGATCGCGCCAATCGCACTGCTATTGATCCTCCCCGATTGGCGAGCTTCGATACAAGCATAGTTGTTGATCTGAAGCCTATTCAATGGCCCTAAGCCAATCGCACCATTTCCCATCGGATTTTTTCCCCTCCCATCGCTCCCCTCCGATTAGATCGTAGTCGTCCGTCCCTTATTATCTAACGGCTCAGAATTCTCCCACCTGCTAACCTTAATCCTTTGCCTGTGTCTCTCTCTCCAGATCTTAGCCGTTCATCTGCATAATCCAATGGTCCATAGTGAATCCGATGGCCCACTTCGCCCGTGCAACTTCTCATTTCGAGTGCCATCTCCCACCATTCGATATTCCCACTCCTGATCCGACGACAATCAGTTATATCGCATTCGTTTTGTGTCCGAACTTTAACACCTAAAAGTTATGTGATATAAGCGATTTTCCAGGGCCACGTGTCACTCAACGACGTATATCGCGTGATTTTGGGCCATTTTATAAACCACCTTGGAGCCACACGATACCGATGGATTTCCCATCCAAAACCACTTTTCCTCTTCTGACCCTGCACCTCCATTAGCCAATCTCGGCCGTCCATCTAAACTAGATCAACAACCCATATTTCATATCACGTTATGTTCACTGTTTTCATCTTGCAACTTCAGCATTCCTTTGGACCATCCCAACCGTCGATCTCCTCCTAAGATCTAACGGTCCAGGTTAAATCTCCCTCCACCATTGCTGGGTCCCACCATATTATCTCATTTCATCACATCTTCGTGCATTTCATTTGTATTCCAAAGGTTGAATCTGATGTTCTACATTGACAACCTTTGTAATCCACCTGCATTGAACTTTAACGTTTCATATTAAAGTTTATTTCATTTCTCTGCCTAACTGCATATTGACACCTCCACTACAGCCATTGTTGCCACAGTTGTGCCACCATTCCTCCAGGCCTCCACATCATTCTTCCGCCATCGCCCTGGATTTTATGACATGTTTATTTTACTGTGCAGGGTATACAGAGTGATAAGATTCACTCTACCTCTGTCAGCACAATCACTATGATTCAAAGATATAGAAAAGCCATTACAGCAGCGGCTTGTGTAACAACAGAGACATACTAGAGGGATTCGGGCCTGTTTATTGCATATTTAGCACCTAATCCCATGTCCAAGGAATTAAGGCACAATTTGAAGATTAAAAGAGCATACGAAGCAAGCCATATCTGTGCTTCAATATCAGCAGTACTTTTTCTCAGACAGTACAACCTCGACATAAGTCTCCATGCCTCCCCGAGCTTCCAAAGGCCATTTCTCTGACAGAAAGCTTCCACAGACTGTCAAGACAACAATAATGGAGGCATGGAAGCACAGAAGACCTTCAGTCACCTTACTTGCTTTAGAAGACAGAACAGAGTGCCTTACAGCCAGAAAGGACGCCAAAGAAACATCAGAGGCCATTCTCGACCTGACAGAGACTCTGAACCAGACTACATACTACAGCGCAGAGCTATTAAGCAGAGTGGGCATAGACACTTCCTCCACTCTGTCTTAATGAATTGATTTAATGTGTATCATCCACCCCTGCTATTCGATCTCATATAAGAACTCCGAAAGAAAATTTGTAAAAGGTTGTTGTTGTTGTTGCTCTTGTAGTTGTAGGGATTCATTTTTTACTGTTAGAAACAATTTTGGGAGGGAGTAGTAGAGTAGTTTTTAATGTAGTAGGATAGGAGGAGAAAGTTTGGACTGTAATCAGCCATTCATCTCAGTGTATGTGACTAGTTTTGCACATCAATTAATCAAGCGAATTTCACAGGATCCTGGTCTATTACTATGGGTGATGTTTCTCGTATTACATTGTTTTATTACATTTTTCATGTTGTTCGTTGGTCTTCTGGTACGCATTAGAAATCTGGCATAGGATATAACCTCGCATGGTACCCTATGTTTCTGCTCTCCCTACCTTTTATGTTTTCTGCTGATGGTGAATCTAAGGGCAAATTCATGTAATTTAACCAGTGTAGTAGCTACTTACACTGCTAGCTGGTGTGTGAATTTGGGGTTTGCTGCTTATTTGTTCTTGTTGGGTTTGAGCTGCAAGAATTGGGATACTGGGGATTTAGTGTAAGCTCTGTCCACTCGGGTCCTTTTCAAACAGATTGGCCTTTCAAAGATCTCTTGAACTAGTGTCAAAGCATTGAAGGTTAAAAGTCCTTCTCTGACCTTAGGTATAGTTCTATGTTTAAATCTAAAGTGTTTTTCCTTTGAGAGGATGCTGAAGTAGATCTGTAGTTAGATGACCTCTCGTCTGATCTCAATCTGCCCTTTGTGTCTCTTCATTTCTCTCCTTATTGTCCATTCCACCATCTATTTTAAATATCCTTTAGTGTAGAGGACTTGCCCTATGAACCCTTGCTTAGTTGTATGCAAGTAATCTTCTTTCATGACTCCATAGCCCAATGGATGGAACATTTCTAACCTATCCTCTTTTACCGAAACATCCTATTGCTATACTTCTTTCCTTCCATCACCTTCTCAGTCGATGATCTCATGACCAACCCAACAACCAACCAAATCATTTCAAACCCCCCTTTGTGCTTCATACCTAGCCTAATACCTCATTTTGAGCTTCAAGGATATATCATTCTTTGCTTTATTGGATAGATCCCTCTCCGGGTCCAGGAGGGCTAGATCCTAGGGCCCAAAAGCGTTTTTGATGTTGTCTCATATTTTGGTATTGCCAAACTTGCCAAAACATGGGAACTCCAACATAATGGTGACTCCGCTGGGGAAAAATTTGAGAGTCCTTAACTACTAACATTGGTCTATGTCCCATTGTAGTCTCCAACATAATGGTGACTCCACTAGGGAAAAACTCAGACCAATTCCTTTATATTGGTATTTCATTGTTGATGGTGGACAACAGCCTATTTCAAAATTCCAAATTCATCCACCTGGTGACTCCACACCCTATAATTCCTAAAAGACCAAATGACTCCACTGGTAGAAGAATCTGAAGTGGTTGAGAGGATGCAGTGACCTTCTTTGTAGAAAACATGGATCCAAACATGGACAAAGATGCAAAGTTAGATGCTTTGGCAGATCAATTAAATGGAATGGCGAACATGTTTGGTAAAAGTGTTGGAAATGTATATGGCTAACCTGAACGCAAATGATGATTATTCAAAACAGCCCATGCATTTTCCAGAGCAAGGGCCAAATCTAGACCTGGACAATGAGCAAGACATGTATGATGATCCTGGTCTAGAGTTTGCTCTTGCTCTGGAAAATTCTCAAGATTAGGCTCACAAAGATATCCAGCCTCAAGATCATTTCGTACAAGAAGCAGAGGACTGCGGCTCTTCTGTCTGTGTTAAAAAAGAAATTCCTCCGTTGATAGAAGAAGAGATGGACCGAATATCAAACACACAATCCACCTCTGAAATATTTTATAGAACTAATACAGATCTAGAAGATTCCTCTGTGGATTAGGACGAAGAAAGACCTGCTGAGAACCCGACAGGTTTGATTGGTGACATTGCTTATGATTATGACTTTCGTAGTTATGATCTATTTGATGATGATTGTTTCCAGAGGGAATTTGAGCTTGCAGGACCATCATCAGTAGTCTCATGGGAGGAAAATTAGGACCAACAACTCCAGAGAAGAAATGAACCAAGTCAGCCTATCTATGACACTGATGGGGAAAGTTATGAAAGCATCAGTGATGATTTTCATGAGATTGGAGATCAGCAGTCTTTCCTTTCAGAAGATGAGGAGGAAAGCAAAGAAGAAATTCTTGAGCATGATGAAAGTAAAGAGCCTTCTCTTGAAAAAGAGGAAGTAATGGAAAATACCCTTGCTCAAGAATGCATGGACCTTTTCATGGAGCTTGGCCCAGCAGACCAGAATATATCAGAGCTCCAAGAGGACTCTGCTGCAATATACGAAGAGTCCTCCAGTTCAGAAGATGAAGGAGACACTCTGACTCAAGAGAGTCTTCTCCTTAATCCAGTGGTAGAAGAATAAATCTTGGTTGAAGCCTGCCTGCCAAATATTCATAACCAGGTATCATTTCATGATCCTTACGTTCATTTTTTGCAAAGATTTGAAGAAGGATCAAAGGTATTTTTGAGCAGCATGTTGCAAACAGCAAGAAATTTTTTTAAAGCTTCTATTAAGGAACAGAAAGAATGGGAGTGGCCCTACCTATCCAGCATGCTCAAGGAGTTGAGCAAGAAAGACTAGTCATGGGATCACTTGATGGACTGGTTGCATTGGAAAACAATGTTTGTAAGATATACATGTGAATATTCTAGTTAGATTAGGGTAGGTAGGAAAAGCTCAATAAAGCTTAGTCCATGAGAATTTAGTCATTTGCTTCAATTTCTACAAGGTTTATAGTCCATGAGCATTTTTTTCTACTATGCCATGGTCCGCAGCAAGCCAGACAGTCTAATCCATACTTGACTATTTTCAATTTCTGTCTTAGAATGTAGAGAAGAACTCTGCTAGACAGTTTAATCCTAGTAGACATTAGTTTAGGTAGAGAAAGTATGAGGCCAATAGTTTAATCTAGTCTCATGGAGTAATAAGGGTAGAAGTAGAATAGGTTTCTTTTTCTCTTTGAAAAAATTGATGATGTAAAGGGTCTGCTAGTCCAAATGCACCCAGAAGAAAAATATTATGACTCTAGTTTGGTAGGTAGTTGTTTGGGAGAGCATTTCTGCTGATATAATGTCTTCATGATTTGTGGCAGTTGATCCAAGAGAGAACATGGATGAATCAAGTACCAGGCATCTGCCCAACACCAATGGTCATTCTCTGAATTCTTGACTCCTTCAAGAAGAAGCCATGCTTATGTGGAGCCACTGTTAGCCCCCTATGAATTTTTTGACAAGCAAACAGGGGGCTAAAATGTTTTTTGAGCCTTCAAGGAATGCATTTCCTCTGAAAAATGCATCATCCTTGAAGCCTCCTTGTGCCTTTGTCTTTTGACAAGTCCTCACTGCTGTTTCCATGAGAAAGGTCTCTCTGTTGTGAAGAAAATGCCCAAAAGGCCTCCTTTTCCCCATATTTCATTCCCCCTAAACCTCTGTTTTGTTCACCTTTTTCCATCCCCTAATTCCTCATTAACCCTCATAACCATCCTAAATCCCCTTTTAACCCCATCAAATACCCTTTGTCTGGTTTAAGAGTCCCTTTCTCTCTTTACCGAATCCCTTTTCAGCCTTAAAAACCCTCTGTTTTGGCTTGAAATCCCCTTTTTTACTTTATGACAGGCCTAGCCCCTTTTCGGCTAGCCCCCTTAACCACTTCCCCATATTCCCTACTCCCTAGACCAAGAAATTAAGCCCCGGGCGCCAATCGAAATTGGAAGCTATCGAGAGCACATTCTCTGTGTTAAGTTAAAAATTCCCCGTGCGAGGTCATTAACTCTGTGGACCCTCACCGCGATCCAAACCATCGATATTTAAAGGATCTGATGGTCAGCGCTCACTCCAACACGCCCCCGCCTCCTCTCTCCTATCACCTCCGATTGCATGCCGACCGTCGATCTTTTCTCCGATCCGACGACTACCGCGCAATCGCTTGCCACCGATTGTGCCAATCGCACTACTATTGACCCTCCCCGATTGGCGAGCTCCGATAAAATCATAGTCGTTGATCTAAATCCTATCCGACGACCCTAAGCCAATCGCACCATCGCCCATCAGAGTTTTGGCCCTCCCATTTCTCCCCTCCAATTAGATCGCAGCCGTCCGTCCCTTATGATCTAATGACTCTGAATTCTCTCACCCACTAACCTTAATCCTCTGCCTGTGTCTCTCTCTCTAGATATTAGTCGTTCATCCACATAATCCAATGGTCCATAGTCAACTCGATGGCCCACTTCGCCTGCGCAACTTCTCATTTCGCACGCCATCTCCCACCGTTTGATCTTCCCACTCCTGATCTAACGGCCATCATCTATATCGCGTTCGTTTCGTGTCCAAACTTTAACGCCTGAAAGTTACGTGATATAAGCGATTTTCCTGGGCCACGTGTCGCTCAGCGACATATATCGCATGATTTTGGGCCATTTTATAAACCACCTTGGAGCCACACGATACCAGTGGTTTTCCCATTCAAAACCACTTTTCCTCTTTTGACCTCGCACCTTCATTAGCCAATCTCAATCATCCATCTAAACCAGATCAACGACCCATATTGCATATCGCGTTCCGTTCATTGTTTTCATCACGCAACTTCAGCATTCCTTCGAACCATCCTAGCCGTCGATCTCCTCCTGAGATCTGACGGTTCAGGTTAAATCGCCCTCCACCATTGCCAGGTCCCACCATATCAGCTCATTTCATCACATCTTCGTGCATTTCATTTGTATTCCAAAGGTCAAATCTGATGTTTTACATTGACAACCTTTGTAATCCGCCTGCATTGAACTTTAATGTTTCATATTAAAGTTTATTTCATTTCTCCGCCTAACTGCATATTGAAACCTCCACTACAGCCACTGTTACCACAATTGCACCACCATTCCTCTAGGCCTCCACAACATTCTTCCACCATCGCCCTGGATTTTATGACAATTTTATTTTACTGTGCAAGGTATACAGAGTGATGAGATTCACTCTACCTCCATCATCGCAGTCACTATGATTCAGAGATATAGAAAGGCCATTACAGCAATGGCCTATGTAACAACAAAGATAGAATAGAAGGATTCAGGCCTGTTAATTGCATATTTAGCACCTAATCCCGTGTCCAAGGAATTAAGGCATAGTTTGAAGATTAAAAGAGCACACGAAACAAGCCATATTTGTGCTTCAATATCAGCAATACTTTTTCTTAGACAGTACACCCTCGACAGAAGTCTCCATGCCTCCCCAAGCTTCCAAAGACCATTTCTCTGACAGAAAGCTTCCACAGACTGTCAGGACAGCAATAATGGAGGTATGGAAGCACAGAAAACCTTCAGTCACCTCACTTGCTTCAGAAGACAGAACAAAGTGCCTTACAGCCATAAAGGACACCAAAGAAACATCAGAGGCCAATCTCAAACTGACAGAGACTCTGAACCAGACTACAGAGAACAACGCAGAGCTATTAAGCAGAGTGGGCATGGACACTTCCTCCACTCTTTCTTGATGAATTGATTTAATGTTTATCATCCACGCCTGCTATTCGATCTCCTATAAGAACTCCCGAAGAACATTTGTAAAAGGTTGTTGTTGTTGTTGCTCTTGTAGTTGTAGGGATTCTTTTTTTACTGTTAGAAACAATTTTGGGAGGGAGTAGTAGAGTAGTTTGTAATGTAGTAGGATGGAAGGAGAAATTTTGGACTATAATCAGCCATTGAGCTCAGTGTATGTGACTGGTTTTGCACATCAATTAATCAAGCGAATTTCACAGGATCCTGGTCTATTACTACGGGTGATGTTTCTCTTATTACATTTTTTTATTACATTTTTCATGAGGTTTATTCGTCTTCTATTATGCATCAGAAATATGGCATAGGATATACCCTCGCATGGTACCCTATGTTTCTGCTCTCCCTACCTTTTATGTTTTCCGCTGATGGTGAATCTAAGGGAAAATTCATGTAATTTAACCAGTGTAGTAGCTGCTTACACTGCTAGCTGATGTGTGAATTTGGGGTTTGTTGCTTATTTGTTCTTGTTGGGTTTGAGATGCAAGAATTGGGATACCGAGGATTTAGTGTAAGCCCTGTCCACTGTGGTCCTTTTCAAACAAATTGGCCTTTCAAAGATATCTTGAACTAGTGTCAAAGCATTGAAGGTTAAAATTCCTTCTCTGACCTTAGGTCTAGTTCTATGTTTAAATCTAAAGTGTTTTCCCTTTGAGAGTATGTTGAAGCAGATCTGGAGTTAGATGACCTCTCGTCTAATCTCAAGTTTCCCTTTGTGTCTCTTCATTTCTCTCCTTATTATCCATTCCACCATCTATTTTAAAGATCCTTTAGTGTAGATGACTTACCTTATGAAGCCTTTCTTAGTTGTATGCAAGTAATCTCCTTTCATGACTCCATAGCCCAATGGATGGCACATTTCTAACCTATCCTCTTTTACCGAAACATCATATTGCTCTGCTCCTTTCCTTCCATCACCTTCTCAGTCGATGATCTCATGACCAACCCAACAACTAACCAAATCATTTCAAACCCCACTTTGTGCTTCATACCTAGCCTAATACCATATTTTGAGCTTCAAAGATATATCATTCTTTACTTTATTGGAGAGATCCCTCTCCGGGTCTAGGAGGGCTAGATCCTAGGGCCCCAAAGCGGTTTTAATGTTGTCTCATCTTTTGGTATTGCCAAACTTGCCAAAACATGGGAACTCCAACAGCAGTAAAAGTAAAAAGTAGTGGAATTTTGACTTACATCACTTTCATGTCTTATTCGTATGTATTTTTTGTGTTTCAGTTCCATTTTTATTCTTTTTGATATTTTTCTTTTCAAGTCCTTTGATTTTTCTTTTAGGACTTTTTATCCTCTTTTCATTTTTTATTATTTTCAAATATGTGAAAACAACTTGCAAAAAGCATGGTATGTAAAAATGTTGTGAAACTAGGTCCAAAAATAGAAGAAAACAGATATCAATGCCTTAGAAATAAGCCACTTCGAGGGGGATACCTCCAATAAATTACATGAATGAACAATTCTTGGATGATTCAAATTACAAAACCTCCTTTCTATATATAGGAGTCCATGGGATCACAATGTAATCCTAGTGGGGCCACAATGTAATCCTAGCCAACCTAACAATAATAATTTAAGGGCACAATAATAACAATATGGGGGTTACATGGGTACAATAATAACAATAAGGGGGTTACACTAACAACAATATGGGACTATACTAGTAATATAGGGACCTAACATGCCCCTCTAATTCAAAAAAGTGTTGTCCTCAATGCTTGAGTACCTGTGGGTGCTTCTGTATAAAATTCTTATCCTCCAATGTAGAATCTTCAGTGGGTAAGTTCTTCCACTTGATGAGATACTCTGAAATTGATCGATTCCGTAGCTGTCGAGTTCTTGTTTCTGTGACTTCTTCAGGTTCCAATATGATTTTTCCTTCCTCATCAAGTTCTGGAAATATTGTTTGAACTGGAAGATTTTCACCTATAACCTTCTTTAAGCATGAAACATGGAAAACTAGATGCAGTCGTGAAGAAGCAGGAAGCTCCAATTTGTATGCCATAATACCAATATTTTGCTACACCTTGTAAGGACCATAGTAATTTGGTGATAATTTATTATCCTTCTTAGCTTGCTTGAGGGACATTTTTTAGTATGGTTGTAGCCGTAAACTACCCAGTATCCTACATCAAGACTTCTCTCGCTACGATGTTGATATGCCTATTGTTTCATTCGATTTTCTGCCAAATTCAGGTTATCCTTTAAGAGTTGGAGAACTTCTTGTTGATGCTTGATGTGATCTTCCATTACTTGAACCTTTGAATTTTCTCTTAAAGATGATGTGATGGATGGTGGATGATATCCATAAAGTGCCATAAATGGGGTCATTTTTGTTGCGGTATGGAAGGAAGTGTTATACCACCATTCTGTGAGAGGTAACCACTTGACCCATTGTGTTTGTTTATCAGATACAAAACAACGAAGATATCCTTCCAAACATTTATTTACTATCTCTGTTTGACCATCGGATTGAGGATGATAAGACGACCTATGAGCTAATTGAGTACTCAAACAAGAAAATAACTCTGTCCAAAAATTTCCGGTAAAAATGGGATCTCTGTTGCTCACAATAACCCTTGGTTTTCCATGTAGCTTTTGAATTGTGTCCATAAATGTGGTAGAAAATGTAATTTCTTTAAATGGATGAGATAATGCACAAAAGTGTGCATACTTGGTAAGTCTATCAACTACCACCATGATGACACTCTTTCCTTCGGACTTAGGTAAACCTGTGATAAAATCCATTGAAATCTTCTCCCAACGTTGACTTGGAATGGATAAAGGTTGTAGAAGTCCCGGGGTCTTAATTTTTTCCACTTTATTCTGCTGGCAAACCAAACATTCCGCCACAAACTTTTGAATATCAGATTTAAGGCCATCCCAAAAAAATTCTTTCTTCACCCTGTGGTAAGTTTTTAAAAATCCCGAGTGTCCTCCTAAAGGAGAAGCGTGCAATTCCAGAAGAATATTTTGTTTTAGTTGGGAATTCTTACAAATATATAAGCGATCTTTGTACCATAAGGAATCATTTTTCCAACTAAATGTATCAGATGTACTAGGATCTTGCTGCAACTTTTGAATGAGTGTCCATACATCTTTGTCCTTCTTCCATTCATTTCTTGCTTCAGTTATCCAATCTGGTTGGATAATAGAAATGGCAAAAAGCAATGCTTCCACCTCTTCATTCTTTCTTGAGAGTGCATCTGCAACAACATTAAGCTTTCCTTTTTTGTAGATTATTTCAAAGTCATAACCCAACATCTTTGTGATCCATTTTTGCTGCTCTTCGGAAGATAGTCTTTGTTCCAAAAAGTGTTAAAGACTATCATGATCAGTCTTTACCTTTAAGTGTCTTCCCATTAGGTAAGTTCGCCATTTCTTTAGTGCATGCAGTATTGCTAACATTTCCTTCTCATAAATAGGTTTCTGTAAATACTTTCCTTTGATTGGACGAATTTCAAAAGCAATGGGTCTTCCTTCCTACATTAAAACTGCACCAATTCCATTTCCTGAGGCATCACATTCCACAATAAAGGTTTTTGTGAAGTCTGGCGTAGCTAAGACCGGTGCTAGGCACATTACCTCTTTAAGCCGTTCAAAGGCCTTAGTTGCTTCAGGAGTCCATGAAAATGCATCTTTGTTCAATAATGTTGTTAGAGGTGCTGCTATTCTCCCATAATTCTTAACAAACTTGCGATAATACCCTGTTAACCCGAGAAATCCTCGCAACTGCTTTATGGTTGTGGGGACTTTCCATTCCTTAATGGCTTTAATTTTGTTAGGGTCTACCTTAACACCCTCGTGAGATACAATATGACCCAGATACTCCACCTCTTGTACTCCAAAGAAACATTTGGATGTTTTTGCATATAATTGTTTCTCCTGCAATAGTTTGAGCACCCTGTGAACATGTTGAACATGATCCTTCCAAGACCTGTTGTAGATTAGTCTATCATCAAAAAATACTAGCACAAATTTTCTAAGGAAGGGTTTGAAAATGGAATTCATCAACCCTTGAAATGTAGAAGGTGCATTGGTAAGGCCAAAAGGCATGACCAAAAATTCATAATGACCCTCATGAGTTCGAAATGTTGTTTTTGGAATATCTTCAGTCTTCATTCCAATTTGATGATATCCTGAATGAAGATCCAACTTGGTAAAATAAATTGCTCCATGTAATTCATCCAATAATTCATCAATCACAAGAATGGGAAATTTATATTTAATGGTGAGCTTATTGAGCTCCCTATAATCCGGACGCATGTGCCATGATCCATCCTTCTTGTGTACCAACACTACAAGAGCAGAGAAATAACTTTGCCTAGGTTGAATTATACCCGCCTCTAACATTTCTGCAATCATATGTTCATTTTTTCTCTTTTGGACATAAGGATATCTATAAAGCCTGATGTTTGGGGGAACACTTCCTGGAATCAAATGAATAACATGATCATGATCACGAATAGGTGGGAGACCTTTGGGTGTTTCAAACACCTTGGAATGATTTTCCAAGACTTTTTAGAGATCTACAGAAATAGATGATTTTGATGTTGGAACTTCTAGTGAGCATAATTGTGCAATTACGCCTCATTGTTATTTATTTAGAAGATTTGTCATGATATTAGAGCTTATTATCTTTCCCGAATTCCTTTCAATACCCCGTAATTTGACTTCCTTTCCTTCCGAAATTTTTTTTAAGAAAAGTTCTTGAAAATTAAAAGCTACCATCCCCAAAGATTGTAACCATTGTACTCCTATTACAACATCAACACCTCCCATAGGAATGGAAAGCATTGGACTATTCAATACATATTCCCCCATGGTTATCTTGATATTATGGCATTTTCCATAGAAATTTATAGTTCCTCCATTTGCAACCATCACTGTACATTCTGGTGCTGGGTATAGGAAACAATTCAATTCCTTGGCTACCTTACAATGAATAAAATTATGGGTACTACCTAAAACAATCAACACTATTACCTTTTTCTTCTTGATATGTCCTTCTATCTTCAAAGTTTGAGGAGTGGTAATTCCTGCCAATGCATTACATAATATGGTTAGACTCATTTCTTCCTCTTCTAGGGCTGGTTCCTAGTGTATATCCTCTTCTTGTTCATTTTATTCTTCCTCTTCACAATCTATGTAAAATAATTTCTTCTCAGCACACCAATGACCTTTAGTGTATTTTCTATCACAACTTTATCAAAGCATTTTTGCTCTTTTTTCTTCCAATTGTTGTGGTGTCAACCTTGTAGGTTGTGGAAATCTAGGCGTAGCAACACTTCCTTCTTTATAGAAGTGAGTGGTAGGCTTCCCTGTCGCCATAATTTTACATTCAATTTTTCTTGTCAACCTGAATGCCTTCTCCAATGAATCAGGTTCCAAAACGTGAACTTCATGTTGGATGTTATCCTTTAAAGTACCTATGAAGAGATCAATCCTGGGTTCTTCTGCAATATCAGTTACCCTTATATTCAATTTTTGGAAGTCCTCAATGTGCTCCCCCACTAAACCCTTTTGTTTGAGATTTATCAATTTTCTAAATAAGGTGTTTCTCTTTGTATCCTCATAATGTGCTATCATTTCCTCCGTAAAAATTGACCAAGTGAAAATTTTTTTACGGTAGCAAAGCCATCGATACCATACAAATGTATTTTGTTCTAAATGTAAAGTTACAATGCGTACCTTTTGTGTGTTTTTCCCATTATGGAGATCAAAATATTGCTCCATATGTAGCATCCATGTTATAGGATCCTTTCCATCAAACTTCCTCATATCCATTTTTGGAATATGGTGGTTCTTTCCTCCAACATTAGAGTTTATGAAATTACGATTAACATTTATTTTTCTCTCATCATGAGTTTCCTCTACTATCTTTTCACCATTAGGAAACATTTCCTATATCAACTTTGTCAAACCTTCCATGTCTGCTTTTAGATCATTCTTCATGTTTTCCATCTTAGATTCCATGCTAGCTTCCATGCCATCCATCTTAGCTTCCATGCCATTCTTCAAACCATCCATATTAGATTCCACGTCTTTCTTCAAACCATCCATTGTAGTTTCCATGCCTTTCTTCAAAACTTCCATGTCATTTTTTGTTGCTCTTTGTGAGAGAAACATTTTTTGCACTTGCTCTTGTAATTTTGATATGTCATGTTGCCATTATTCATCTTCATGAGTCATAGTAGAGCCTTCTAAAGGCTTAATGGGTGTTGAATTATTTTTAGGGGCAATTTCAAAATCCAATAATGATATATATTCTACAATATGCCCTTGGAATCAATTCAACTTGATTCTTCAAACAAGACTTATGCAATTCAAAAAAGAAAAATACACACCTTTTACTTGCTTTTGAATAGCTTGATATTGAAATTGAATTATCTCTATAATTGTGAATCCTCAATATCTAAAATTCAGCCTTGTCATAGCCGTCTGAAGCTTCTTTCAAATGCCATAGGTCTTACCTGGTTTGGATTCTTCAAGAAAAAGTTATGTCCAATCTCCCACAATGACCCAATTATGGATTGGTTCAGTAGAGCGAACTTGTACGACTTGCCACGTGTCAAATTTTCCTCCTTTGGCTCTGAAATTTATAGTCAAGAAACTAAAATCTGTGTTCTTGCAGCCACTTTTTACAGAATTCCAATTTGATGCTCAGAGAGAGAGTTATGAATATTTTCCCACAATCACCTCTTTGAGATGAAATTCAGGAGCCTAAAAAAGCGCTAACTTCCGCAGACCATATCTCCAAAAATATTGTGAATCAAGCTCTGAAATTTTGTGAAGATGTTACTCAGGACTTCAGCTTCGCACTCTAAAAATTTCAGCATCTGAAACTTTGTAGAAAACAACTTATAGCGAAAATGCCACGATGACCTGTTTAGGTTAAATTCAGAAGCCTTCAAAAAAACCTAACTTCCACAGATCATATCTCCGAAAATATTGCGAACCAAGCTCTGAAATTTTGCGACAATCTTCCTCAAGATTTCAGCTTCACGCTCTAAAAATTTTAGCTTCTGAAACTTCGTAGAAAAAAATTATATCGAAAATGCCACGAGGACATGTTTGGAGCAGCGAAACCCTAGAATCCAAAGCTCTGATACCAAACGTTGTGAAACTGTACTCAAAAATAGAAGAAAAGTATAGTATCAATGCCTTAGAAATAAGCCACTTCGAGCGGGAAACCTCCAATATATTACATGAATGAACAATTCTTGGATGATTCAAATTATAAAACCTCCTTTCTATATATAGGAGTCCATGGGGCCACAATGTAATCCTAGCCGACCTAACAATAATAATTTAAGGGCACAATAATAACAATATGGGGGTTACAAGGGTACAATAATAACAATAAGGGGGTTACAATAACAACAATAAGGGACTATACTAGTAATATAGGGACCTAACAGTATATATTTACAAGACTTATCAAAGTCAATTCAAAAATTATGAACCCTATTATTATAGGACCCTAACACCAAGCATCTCAAGAATATTGACATCTTAGTCAAATTCATATTGACATCAATGACAACCTTGATTAACAATCTCCCCCTTTGTCATTGATGGAAATATTCTTGCCCTTCCAACATTCTCTCCCCCTTTGTCATCAATGGCAAATGGAGTACCCAAGTACTCCCCCTATCAAGCTGCTTCTTTTCTTCATGAATAGTAGTCCTTCATAGGTGTGTTATTACCCCTGTCATGCATAAAATCCTATAGCTTCAAGAAATATTTTTTCCTTGTGATCGGGTGGAAGAAGTCAATATTGGAATCATGTTCTTCAATGGACCTGCCCATGAGAGATGATCTATCAAAGGATGAATGTCCATGGGTGACTCATCAAAGACTTCATAGGGCCCATTCACTGATAACTTCTGAAAGAATTCTTAAGAATCACAGACTCCCTCTAATTTTATGCATGGTCTCATTTTGGCAGAGTTTTGTTATCAATCACTTGGAATATCAAGGATGACTTCATCAAGTCAACAACATGTGTTGTTGGTTGGAGTATTCAAAATATTTCCAGAGCCAATTTTATTCCTTCTCCATACTTGTGTAACTTTCTTCTCTGGCTTGGTTGTCATGGTTTTAGCTTTTTTAGGAACCCAAGTCAAGTTACAATCATGTGCCATATGTCCAATGTTATGGAAATTGAAGCAATCTATCTTGTTCATGAATAATAAATCATGACTTCTTGCAAAATTGCTTCTAGGAGATTGACAAGGACAATTATATTTTTCTCTGTGATATGCCATAAAATATTTTTCCATGTGCCCAAATTTTGTACAAGAATAGCAATATCCAAGAAATATAATTTGGTACTTGGGAAGAGTTCCTTGAAGTACTTTTGAAGTATTTTTTCCTTGGAATTCTTTGAAGATATTCATTACCTTTTGTATTCTTTCCATCATCTGTAACTCTCCTTGGAGTAGGGTTTTTTCTAATGTCATATTGACTCTTGCCTTTGTTGTTATTGGGAGTATCATTTCTTCCTGGCTTCATCACATCCTTGTTGTTTGAAGCATTCTCATTTTTTCTTGAGGGTTCACCTGCATAGCCAAGACCTGATTTATCAAGAGGAGATCTTTGATGACTTAGGATGTCATCTAGGGTTTGAGAGCTTTTCAAATTCTTATTCAAAGAGACAACTTCCTTTTTAAGAGTGACAATTTCTCCTTTCAATTTTTCATAATCTTCATCTTTTATGACTAGTTGCTTCTTCATTTCTTTCATCATCCTTGTTGCTTTGTGTGCTTCGATTTTAAGGGAGATGATATTGTTATGTACATCTTATTAATTATTAATTAATGTAGTTGTCCTAGGTTGTATTTGGTTTATTTAAGTAAAATGGCATGATCAAAGATCATGCCACTTCACCAAGGGATGCCATAAGGCTGTATTTAAAGCCTTGGCCTCTCCCAGTTGTAACCATCTCATTTTTTACTTACTATTAAACATACTTATTCAATCTCTACTGCAGTTTTTATACTCCATCGGGGTATCGAGAATTCTCACTCCTGATTTCCGTTGTTGTTATCCGTCTGATTTTTTTTCCGTCATCAACTCCACATTTTTGCCGCAAATCGACTCTAGCTTGGGAAAGGAGGCCACACATATATATATATATATATATATATATATATATATATATATATATATATATATATATATATATATATATATATATATATATATTTTCGTTGTGATTGTGAGTTTTGGGTCATCCGTATTAACCCACTCTCCAATTGTTGCCATCAATCGTTGTTTTTTCCAGAACCCCCATCTCTGCCATCTTCCCCGTCGCCCTCAGCCACCCTAAGCCACCCTCCCTCCCCATCGTCCTTCCCACCGCCATCCCTTCCCCCCGTCTTCCGCCCTGGACAGGTATCCTTTTAAAAGTGAACAAATTTATTTATTTTTTGATTAATAATTATAATATATATATTATATAATTTATAATCCATATATATATATATATATATATATATATATATATATATATATATATATATATATATATATATAACTGGCAGATAAATATTCACCACCTCAGACACGCTCGATGTCTTCATCAATGTCAATGGCCGAATTCCAAAAAAAATTAACTGATCTTGAGAGTAATATCAATAATAATTCCGATGACTTCTCCAAAATATTATTCGATCTCGAGGGTAAAGTCATGGGACATTCCAAAGACATCAAAAAGCTTCAAGATACGACAAATCGGATAGAAAGACAAATTTGGCTAAACCATAGCGAGTCCATAGAAAATCATATCCAAGCAATGAAAAAGCTAATCGCCTTCTGCGACAAGATAAATCAGACACAAGGACCAATATTCCCGAATGGTGAACATAATCAAGCTGATTCAGGGAATCCAGAAGATCATCATGAAAAAAATGACTCTCACAAAACATCATCCCCACACAATCAAGAAGATAGTAATGCAAATTTCAAAATAAGCAACTTTGGAATGCATTTTCTAGTCAATACCCCCTTCTCGCTCCACCATTAGCATACCAACGAAGAGCAAAAATCAAGCTACCCAAGTTCAACGGTAATGAAAAAAATAGTGTTCCATGGCTTAATAAAGCTGGAGAATATTTTGAGATTTACGACATTAACAGTGATGATGAAAAAATTAAGCATGCTTCCATGAAAATGGAAGGAGAAGCATATAATTGGTATATGTGGTGGAAAAAGATGACGCTTGCTATTAGTTGGAGGAATTTTAAGGATGCATTCTTTAAAATATTCCAAGGTATCAAGGAAAAAGATTTATTCTCAACATTCATCAAATTGCACCAAAAATGAGATGTGGATGAGTACACTCGAGAATGGGAGACCTTAGCAACACGAGTATCTGGATTTTCAGAATCTCGTTTAGTCCAGTCTTTCGTTTTGGGACTTAAAACCCATATAAAAGTAGAGCTCGAACTTCATGACATTACGACGATAGAACTAGCAAGAAAGAAAGCAAAAGTTGCTGAAAATAAATTTGAAAAATTATTTTGGTCAAAACTGGAAAGAGTATATTCGAGACGAAGATTTCCTCAATCTGAAAATATAGATAACACAAAATATGTCCCACCCCATCTCCATGAAGAATAAAAACCTAACGTGGAAATACAAACGATAAGAGAGGGAAAGTGCAAACGTTGTGGCAAAAAGTGGGACCCTAAGCATAGGTGCGCTAAAGGAAATGAGACAAAGAATCTATATAATTGTGAAGAAACTAATGACTCTAAAAACGATGAATCATATGCAGACACCCCAGAGTTCCCTCCAGAACTAGATGATGAAAGCATTCTGCAAATTTCATTATCAGCTATGGCAGGTATATCACAACCTTAGACACTAAAACTAAAAGGACATATTAAGAAGAACAACGTAATGGTTCTCCTCGACACCTGCAGTACCCACAATTTTCTAGATTCAACCATGGCCAAAAGAATCAACATATTTATGTTTCCGATGCCCAATATGAAGGTAATGGTGGCCGATGGTAAGAAGATTGAGAAGGTAGGAAAATGCCATAATATTAAATTGCAGATTCAAAATTTTAATTTAGAATCTCCATTCTACACTGTGCCATTATGAGGAGTAGATGTGGTCTTAGGAATCCAATGGCTACAAACCTTAGGTACTTATTATCCCAACCATCAAAAAAAATTTATAAGCTTTAAATGGGAAGGACAGAAGCACAAGTTATATGGATTACAAGCACCAGAAAATCAAATTGTATCGTCATCCCAGATGATGAAGATTATTCGAAAAGGAGTGCCAGCCTATATAGTACAGTGTCACCAGTTAGAACTATTATCTGCAAAAATGATCAGTGAAGGGTCACCAAAAGTACAAGGGCTAATTCATAAACACAAAAAAGTAGTCCAAGACCTACCCATGAAAATGCCTCCTAATAGGGAAATCGAACATACAATAGAAGTCAAGCCGGGATTAGACCCTGTCAACATCAAACCTTATCGCTATCCACATCGCCAAAATACTGAACTTGAGAAGATGCTCCAAGATGTTTTAACATGTGGGGTCGTCTCAAAAAGCAATAGCCCGCCTCTTGGGAAACCAAAGAATTTCCTCAACAACGTCCATCATTACGTATGCTTTGAGGACAAAGCATATTTTGAGAGAGAGGCAATGTTATGTACATCTTATTAATTAATAATTAATGTAGTTTTCCTAGGTTTTCTTAGATTTATTTAAGTAAAAGGGCATGATAAAAGATCATGCCCCTTCACTAAGGGACGCCATAAGGCTGTATTTAAAGCCTTGGCCTCTCCCAATTGTAACCATATCATATTTTTATCAATAATAAATATACTTATTCTAGTTTACCAGAGTTTTTATACTCCAGATATTTTATTTCATTATGCATATTTCTTCATTCTCCTTTGCTAGATTTCTCTCCATTTTTTCTTTTATTCTTGTAGCTTCACATGTTTCAGCCTTGATAAGATTGATGTCTAATTTGAGTTTGAGGATTTCTTCATCCTTTTCTTCTAGTTGAGATTTAAGAGAGGAGACCTCTTCCTTGTATTGACCAATCTCTGCTTCAATATTGTTGAAGCTCTTAAGTCTCTGTTCAAGGTGACTTGAAAAAGTGTCTTCCCATTTTTTTCCTTATCCAATTGATTTCTCATAGATATGACTTCTTCATGATGCTTTCTTTTCTTTTGATGAAATTTCTCTTTAAGTTTGGCAAGCTCCTTATCTCTTTCCTGTACTTGAAGCTTGAGAAATTCAACTTCCTTCCTTGTCTCGTCTTGGCTACCATCCTGCGCTTTCTTCTTAAGTTCCTCATTTTCCTTTTTCAAACTGTTAATATCTTCCATGGAAGCCATAAGTTTATTCAGGAGATCTTCTTCAAAGTATTCTTTGTTCTCTTCATATTCTAGGTCTTCTTTAGCTTTGTTGCCATCTCTCTTATCTTCAGCTTCCTTGATGGATTCTGGACTTCTTTCTTGTTTTCCATCATCTTCTTGACTAGAGATCATTTTCAATGCTCCTTTTGAGTGAGTATCATGAATTTTGTCCCATATGACTTTTGCTGATGAAATTTTTTCAAAATTGGCCTTCACAGAATTTGGTAACCCATTCAAAATTGACTTTATTTCTCTTGTATTGTAATCCTTGGATTCTTCGTCCATCATGTCAATAGTAATCACTAATTTTCAAACTTCAATTCCTTGAGTCTTCAAGAAATTCCTCATTCTTGCCTCCCATATATCAAAATTTCCATTGAAAAATGGAGCCTTCACAAATTGATTTACTTCAATTTCAATGGTTGAGGAAGACACATCTTTAGGAGGATTGGAGACTTTCTTCCTTGGATTTTCCATTTCTATTCTAATGATCAATATTCAAGCTATTAGGATTTGAGTGAAGGTACTAGCTATGATTCCAATTGTTGGAAATATTGAGATGGGGGCGAATCCGTATTTCTTTTCAATTTTTAATTTTACCAGTTAGATCACTTATATTCAGAACAAAAAATGAACAATTATGGTGTAGGGACTAACCCTATGCTTTACCTTTTTTTTTTTTTAATAACACAGTAAACTAGGAATAAACCATAAGCATACAATATTGGAAACTTTGAAATATTAATCACTTATATCAACATCGATGAATTTAACTTCATTGCACATAAACATATTTTACATGTTAATTATAGGCACAAGGCAGCCATATAAAGAAAAATTATAAATAATATATGTACCATTCACCAGGAGACGAAATTCAATCTTGAATTTCTTCTACTTGTGCTCCCTTGTTGTCGTCTACCTCCAAGCGTGAATGTTTATGTGCTTAATCCAAATATAATGACCCACCGGTTGACCTCCCAGCCTACTCCTTGGGTACTCCCCTTCCCCATGGATCCCCAAGCTGCAATGGGGTTGGACAATGAAGGAAATGTGCTAGCTGATAGGGGTGAGCACTCCTTAGCTCAAGAGTCCCCTCTCTAAAGTCCTCTATCTCACCAAACTCAACTATAGCTTGTAACCACTCACAATGACATAATCTCCTCCATCCAACAATAGGGTAGGCCAAAAATTCCTTTTTCCAATGGCTTGTCCCTTATTTTATAAGAGTATTCATAGGTGACACTTGGCATTTCATGCATAATTAATTATTTTTATTAATCCAAAATTTGATTATTCACCCACCCATGTGTCACCCTCTCACCAAGACTCTCCGAAATCATTAACTTAAATATTAATTTAAAATAGTATTTTCCTCACTCCAACAAGGCTTCCTATTTCTTCTCTTAGTTTTCTCTTGATTCCCCCTTTCCTGCTCCTTAATTTGTGTTTATTACTGAAGTTAACTGATAAGTCTCAGATTTGGTCCCATAACTACCTCTTAATTTAACTCAATTTGCCTCTCAGATGGATATTCTTATGTTGCCTCTTGCCACATAGAGGTTCTCTAAATTTCTCCAATTTTAATTTATTAATCTTATTTTAATTCACTACCATCTCTCTTAATGAAGTTTTTTAACTATTCTATGATTAATATTTATACTTAAATCTATGTCCCTCTTTCGCCCTTTTGCCTAATTAAGTTACTTATGTACATTATCCACTTAATATTTTGTTTTAACGTGGAAAGGGTAGAGTTATCAAGTTAAAATATTTATTTCTTCATGTTCTTCCCTTCTCCTAATTTTTATTCTTGATTTAATTTCCTTGGTTATAACTTCATTTACTACTTGATATGAATTAGTAGGATTTTCATATCTTGATTATATTTATAAGTTTATTTTTACTGATGTCGAGGGTGTCAAGTTGGTCATGTCCTTCAATAACTTCCATTCGAAGTTCCAAGGGTGCCATGCCACTTTCCCTTCAAGCATCTAGTGGCTACGAGGGGAAATTATAGGTGCAATGACATAGACCACTGTCATATTGTATGTCACCTGCTATAGTGAGACTAATCGTGATGGGGATCAAGGAATCCACCTTGATGTGCGCCCCCTAGAAATTCCTCGTGAGTGACCCAAATTTGGGACCTGCCCCCATGAAATCATGATCTTCAAGGTGAAGGTGTTTCGACCTTTCCAGCCTAAGTCATGGCAGGAGTGCTAGCAGGTGAAATCAGGGAAACTATCCCACCCCTCCCATGCAATTCCATCCAATTGTACAACCCCATCACCCATATGTGAGTCATTCAGCCAAGCAAATAACCTATTCCTGCAGCCACTGACATGTCATCAGAGTATATATATATAAAGTTTCAAATGGGACTTAGAATTTCAAAGAAAAAATATTAATTTCCATCAAACCAGATGTCGTCAACTCGTCAAATGCGAGTGCCTCTGGCGGTTTCCTGTAATACTCAATAATCATCAGTAACCAAGTTTCTAAGTGTTAGTCATTGTCATAACAAAATCATCAACATGAAATAGTCATCCACATCATTGTTTATCATGAACCAGAAGTAATGTAAGTAGACAACATAAGGAACACATCCATCACAATTATCATCATCATAACATCAATAGAAAAATACATATCCATCAAAGCCACCATCATCCTAACACTGACTAGGAAATAAACACATCCAATAATAGTAGAGTGAAGTGTCTGTATCCTCCACCTGAGGTCCTCAAATAATAATGTGTGAGCCTTAAGGCTAAATCATTTTTAATGTCATATCAAGGTTAGAAATCTAGAGTGGGGCACTACATATGGAATAGATATTTTTATTAATTTATTATTTACAATAAGTAAAGTACAATAATTATATAAGGCTCGAACCCTAGATGAAGATTCCAATATTCCAAGCTCCAATATTTATTGTGCCAAGCACCGACTTGGTCTTTCCAAGGCTCCAACCTTGTCAATTTGAGGCACCAACCTCTAGGGCTCCAACCCTATCTCTGGTACAGGCTCCGACCTAGTTTCTTGAGGACTCCAATCCTCTAGGGCTCCAACTCTATCTTCACTTCATCAAAATATGTTAGGTTATTCTTCAGGGTTCCCAAATTCTTCTTCAACGAGCCCTATCACACTTAGTCTCCACATCACATCATCAATGACAACCTCTTCTTCTTAGAAGGTGTCACCACTACTCTTCATCATACCAAAAAAATTTCTCCAAGTTACCTCATGATGGCTTCATCAATGTAACATCATCTTCCAAGATCACTCAAGGCTTCTCAACAAAATATCTTCAATTTGGAACCTTATTCAAGGTCATTCCATGAGTGTTTTAGACATCCATTACAAGGTCAACCAATTTCCTCAAGAATGTCTCCACAATCTACTTCTACAAGTGTCTTTAATAGGTATGAACACCAAATCCTTAACAAGTTACTTCAAAAAGAATTCACATCTTCAAGATGTTTTCAAATGGATCCAAGATCAAATCTAAGTCTTAAACACTTCAATAATATGTCTTTCAATTCCTTTATAATCCCTTAGAGACAAGGTAGAGGACTATCTGATTTTCTAGGCAATAATCCAAGCCTCCAAAAATTGTTTCCAAAGGTTTCTTCAAATTCTAGTTCTATTCTTCACAATTCTTGCACAATAAATGGCTTCCAAAAATGTCACTAAAGTTTGATTGCAGTATGCAATACCCTGATCCAAATAATGTCTTCACCAAATGCTTTAAAAGTAGACAAAAATTTCTCTTAATTATGCTTTATAAAATGCTTTAAATACCACTTCATATATGTTTAGAAAACACCCTCTATAATTGTCTTCAAAAAAAACTTAACAGCTTCTCCATGTATGCTCTAAACAGTGCCCAATAAGCTACTCTCAAAAGATCTCAAGAACAATGTTCAAAAGCTTCAATGATGCCAAAAAACTCGAAACTATGTATCACAGGTCTGTAATGTTTTATGCACTGATCTGAACTACCCACATATCTTTCCTCAAATAGACACCTCTCCACAACACTATTCTGAACCCATAGAATACCACAGATGTTGTCCAAATTCTGAGCCTTCAACGAGCTTTAAATAGTTACTTAAGTTAGAGCTAACCCGAGCTCTGTCCTGAAGCTACTCCACAATACTGTCATAAATCTAAAGTCTGCTGCAATGTCATTTTTCCACAGATCCAGAATACCACAGAAGTATTCCTCCTCGGCCTTCTTTAAAAAATTCCCAAAAATTGTTTTATAATGTGCTCCTCGACCTCCTTTTAATTTTATACTCAATCCCAGAAAAGATCATCAAAATCTGATGGCTAAAATGAGGAAGAAACTATGTATTTATAGTGTTTTCTGCTCATCAAAGTGAAGGGGCATGTCTATGGAGTAGGCCGACATGAGTAGGCTAGCACAGGTCGGCTCAAGGAAAAATTTACTTTCTTAACTTGAAAAATTCATATCTCCCAAAACACTTTGAGTTTCGGGCCAATTAATAGCTCACTGGAAAGGAAAAATTATGCTATAAAAGATGGCATAGGTATGAAATTGAAAGGTGGCCTCTAAGGTAGTAAAAAACATTTTTTAATGTGACTGGTCATTAATTAGTGCAGAATTTGAGGTAGGGAAGATAGGCTTCTCTTGTTAGCCTTCTTCATGGTTTTTGGCTTCTTCATTGTTTAACACCTTCATCATAGGATCATGGTAGGACATCAACAATGAGTGTATTAGATAGTGGCGCAGTGATGTGTTATAGGCAGTATCATTAGGAAGGTCTCTTTCAATCATCAATCGCGTCATCACTTACTCTTCCAATATTCATCAAACACCAGCATTAAGTGTGTTCATATAAGAGTATAGCATCATCACAAGTATGGCTTCATAAAGTATATTTCTTCACATCATGGGCTTGTCATTAGGGACTAGATCACCAATCAGACACTTGGCAACTTCTTAGGGCAAGACATCATCATCTCGAACTAAGCATCTCAAGAATATTGACATCTCAGGTCAAAGCCATATTGAAATCAATGACAACCTTGATTAATGGTTGTCATCCATGAAATTCAAGCCTAAAAGTTTACAATTTTCTTCAGCTAGTAGTTTGGCTAATCATTGACCTTTGATTATTTTAGTAGGTTTTATCTCTAAATCAAACTCAAGAAATTTAGTCACCCACTTACTTATTTTTCCATCAATATCAGGCTGAACTAATATCTCTCTAACAGCAATAACTTGAGCATGTAGAATATAAACTCTAAAAGCTTTCAGAGCTTTCACTAATGCATAGGCATGCTTTTCCAACATTTCATACTTCAATTCTAAATCTCTAAGTGTTCTGCTAAAAAATGTTATGGGAGCTTCCTTATTTTCTAAATATTTTTGCAACAACACAGAAGCAATAGTATCTTGTGAGGCAAATGATAAGATCAAGAAAGGCTTTGAGTATTCAGGGCTTACCAACTGAGGTGCTTCAATGATAGTTTTTTTTATCAGCTTAAATGAATTTCTGGATTAAATGGTCCACTTGACTTCTTTTTCCTTCTTCAACATGCAAGTAATATGCTTCACAACTTCAGCAAAATTTGGAATGAACCTTCTTAAGAAATTGATATTACCAAGGAAAGATTGAACCTGTTTATTGGATCTTAGAAGTGTTAAATTTTGAATTTCAATTACTCTCTTAGGATCAATTTTCACTCCATCTTTTGAAAATACGTGACCCAAAATCTTACATTCCTTGAGAGAAAAATCATACTTCTTTGGATTCAATGATATACCATATCTTCTACATTTAACAAATACTTGTCTCAAGTGCTGAAGGTGTTCTTGATCTAAGGTTGAATAAACAGTAATATCATCTAAATAGATGACCAACAATTTGTCATTTTCTCCAATGACTGCAAAGTCCATAGCACGTTGAAAAGTAGCTCTGACATTCATAAGCCCAAATGACATATTTTCATACATGAATTTTCCCCAAGGAGTAATGAATGATGTCTTCTCTCGATCTTTCGGCAAAACTAAAACTTGATTGTACCAGAGAACCCATCTAACATAGAAATTTTGTTTGAACTAGTTACCTTTTGAAGAATATGCTCCATGTTTGGCAAGGGATAGTTATCTTTCTTGGAGTATTTGTTAAAATTTCTAAAATCTACACATAGTCTGACTTCACCACTCTTATTCCTTACTGGAACTAGATTAGTGATCCAATCTGAGTATCTCAATGGAATGATGATTTTAGCATCCAAAATTTTCTTAACTTCCTTCTCCATCACTGGTAACAATAGTGGATTAATTTGCCTTAATTTATCCGTGAATGTCTTAGTACCATCCTTTAATGGTATCCAATTCTCAATGATAGTTGTATCATATGTCTTAAGATCTTCATATCTCCTAGCAAAAACATCAAAAAATACACAAAATAGCTTGTGATATTCATCCTTTATTTCTGCTGATAAATCTTTTGACAACTTCACATACCTTGGTTCCTTTTCTGTGCCCAAATTGAAATCTTCCAATTTTTCTTCTGCTTCAGCCAACTATGGTTTGACTGAGACATCATTGTGATCAAAGAGCTTATCAAGTCGTACTATACCCTTAGGAATGTGATTGGTAGGTAGTTGAATGATAGGTTGATCAACAACCTATTTTTGCATATTTTTGGTGTCTTGCAAATCAACATTATTCTTCATGAAATTTTCATCTTTATCAATGTTTAAGACAACAAAATATTCAGCAGCTTCAATGAATCTTCTAAACTCCTTATCATCTTAAAAAAATTTCCAATACTTGAAATTATCAGGAATGCTAGGTCTGAACCTAACTTCCACTTCATATTTCAGCTTCATAGGTATCGGAATCTTGAATGAGCTTGCTGAAATAGAAAGTGAGTCAGCCAAAAACTTACTTTCTCTTTGAACAAAAGAAATTTTAAAATCTAGGAATGAGTCTTCTACAACGCTCCATACTGCATTCTGGTAATCTCTAAGTCAGGGATGCTTAGTTTGATAAACATTTCTAATTTGTTGAATAATAAGTTCAACATCTCCAAAAACATAAATTTTTGAAATATTCATGTCCTTTTTTGTTTTTAAACCAATCAGCAGAGCTTCATACTTAGCCACATTGTTAGTTTCTTCAAATTCAAGTTTGAAAGAAAAATTGGAACTTTATTTCAAATCGAAAATGATAACTATCCCTACACCAGCTCCTTATTTGGAACATGAGCCATCAAAGTACATTTTCCATAGCTGGGAACCTTCATGACCGATTTTTTTTTCAGCAGGCTTCAAAATCTGAAAATTTTCTATAGATAGGACAACATTATCCATGTGTAAAATTCTTGACCCAAAATCAGTTGTTCTAGCATAAATTGGATGATTAGTGGGGTATTTGTTGTCACTAATGATATCTGCCATTTGAGCTTCTCTATAAAGTCTTCTTTGTTCTCCTCCAAAAACAGTGATAGTAGCATAAGTGAAATCCATTTGAAAAGTTCCTCCCAACCTTCTAATCCATGACCTAGAAAGTAACATGCCAAACCTAGGAGGAATGTCAGCTACAACAATATCCTTCAACATCCCTCTCATGGGTAACTTAAAAAGGCTTACTGCAAGTTCTTTGATGACACCAAGGCATTGAAATTTCTAGGAATCAAAGGAGTAGAGATCTTGGTACTCTATAGTTACTTTAAGACCTAATTCATCCATGACTACCTTGGGAATTAAATTATGTGAAGCTCCAAATTCCATTAGGAAATTATGCAAGATATTATCATGAATATTCAGAGATAGATAGAAAGGACGGGTATATTCATCTATGTCTTCTACCAATGGACCTAAAATAATAGTGGGCTTGTCATCTTGAAGGTTAACAAAATCAGAAGCTACTTCAGTAGGTGGAGGTTGAAGAGCTTTCATAAAGGTCTTTTTAAAACCATCATTTTTCATGAGCTCCACAAGAGGAATAGGAATATTTATCTTCTGTATCTCATTCTCAAAATTGAAAATAGGGGGCATTTTGTGAGAAATTTTTACCTCAAATGAAGGAGTATTAACTGCTACCAAAATTTTCGATAATTTATGTTCGACAACTTGTTTTTTTGTTGGAATTTTGACTGTATCCTTATTATTCTTGGGTTGTGCAACAGGCTTGGATTATCATCAATCTTCTTTTATATGAGATTGTATCTTCTTTGATGATTAGCTGCAATCATGGAATGATCAAGAACCTCTTCATTTTTTTGAGTATATGACATGAAATTCTCATACTCTTCTTGTGTAAGATGAATCAACCCTTCTTTGTCTCGCAGACAATTGATATCAGCAACCTTCTCCAACCTTTTAGCTTCCTCTTCATCTTCAAACATAGTATTCTGCAAAGGAGGCTGAACTTTTTTATCATCAACATCTCTCCTCTCTCGCTGCAAAATTTGAGGAACATTAGGTCTTCTAAATTGGTCCCTATTAGGCTGATCAAATGAAACATTTCTAGTAGTAGTCAGTCTTTCTTCAATCTTGAGTTTGGAAATCTCAGTAGTAAATGACTTGACCATCTTCGTCAGCTCATCTAACTTAAGATCTATGTCTGAAGTTCTTGAAGTTGACAATTTGGATTTTTTTTTCTTTTTTCTCTGTCAATCCCTCCTCTGAGCCTATCAGCTGCTAAAACATTAGATTCTTCCTCCAGTGCATTGTCCTGCATTTCTGTTAATGTTGCAAATATTATTTCTCTTAATAATGAAAAAAAACCAGGATCAAAGGCACCAACATAAGTGATTTTGATTGAAGCTTCAGTAGGCTTGATTTCAGTAGGTATTTTGCTATACATCTTATTGAATCTCTTAGAAAAATCAGAAACAGATTCTCCTTCTTTTCTTTTTATTGCACCAAATTCAGTGATATAATACAGAAAATCTTTCTTATCACCCCATTTCCTTAAAAATGTATCATCTAGGGTTTCAATTCCAGTGATGCTACCAGCTATCAAGGATATGAACCATTTTCTACCATCACCCTCAAGAATCTGAACAAAAAATCTCATCCAGAGATCTTCATGCTCAATATTCAGAATGTCAGCATAGGAATAAAAATAAGCAACTGTGTTCTTCAGCTATTACCTCTCCATCACCACTAAACTTAGGCATGTACTTGAGATAATATCCTATAGGTAATGCATTCATAGGCAGAGGTAAAACCAAAGGGGCATACCTTGCAGCAACAATTTCATCCATTCGATTAGGGGGTGGGTTTGGAACTGCCATGGTGTGAGTTGTCATAATTTGTGGAACAAAAATAGGTGGATCGTGAACAATAGATGATGAAGCACCAACTTGTGATGTAGGTATATTTTGTTGATTGGAAAACAAGGGAGGTCCAAGATTTCTACAAAATCAGGGGATAAAGTTCGAAGGACTTCTTTAGGGACAGCTTTTGAAAAAACAGTATTAGAGGCAGTAAAATTTCATTTACTCTTTTTCTTAATTAGCTTTTAAGGGCCTGAAACTGGAATTCTCAAAGAGGAATATGGGTTAACCCCTGTTCTATTCCTTCCAGGAGCTAGAGCTTCAACAATGGTGTTTCCAGGTGTAAAGCAATCTAAAAAGACAGTTGGAATTGTACACCTCAAAACCAAACTTATAACTTTGTCATTCACCCAGGGATAAACTTCAATTCACCTCCCCTGCAATGACGCCAAAGATGTTAGCGCAAGGATTCACTCCTTGGCTGCACAAGGAGTAAGCCTTACACATCATAGTTCACTTCAGAAAATTTAAAAGGGTTTTTTGAGTGGTGGGATGGCTTCTCAAATATTTTGAAATTATTTTTTTATGTTATTTAAAACTTTCACGCATTTGGCAAGTTGTGGAAAGTATAAATTGTGTGGGTAAAAGGTAGTATAGGGAGCAGAGTGTACAAATGGAAGAAGATGAATAGTTGGTACCTATTCCAGTAAATATTCCTATTCTAAATTAGTCAGACAACTATGATGATGGATCTTTACACAAATTATGTTTATGCAAAGTAAACAACATTCAGAAAATAGATTACCTGTATAAATTATTCCACAAATCCCTTTATGAAAATTTCACTGACATGTTCTATAACACACATATAATTTGTGGAAAACTGAAAGAAGATAATTTATTGTTAAATATTTTAACATCTTATCACTCACACCTTATTAGTTGTTGCAATTCATTTTTTAGAATAAATTAACAAATAAAAGAGACACACCACATATTAGATGTTCCTTGAGTCACAAAGTCCTCCATCATGAAGAAAAAAGGTTTTTTATTATATTTAGTCTTTAGGTAGACCAACATCCAACCTGGAAATGGTATTTACAAGTGGTATATATAGCAAGATAGGCACCAACTCCATCTCTTATAAAAATAAGGAAGAATTAATTCCAACATTACATATGTGGCAAAATACATTACAGCCTTATCTCACTGAAATCTAACAGAAAGGACAGATGAAGAAGAAAGAAGAGAAGAAAGATGGGTTGGAATGTTGAGTGTGTTGTCATGCTGCCCCTTTTTCTGTTGATTTATCTCCTTGTGTCTTAGGTCTTTAATAACCATGTATCTCCATTAAATCAGACCTCCAACAACTCCATAACCACCTCTCACCATTATTTGTATTATCCATTTGGTTATGGGTTCTTATCCATGCTTAACTGGCTCGGAAAAATTTTCTTGCATGTGTCAACATTCAGTTAAAACAGGTGCTACCGGAAATTCCGGTACAAACTTGTAACTATGCAAAATCTAGAATTCTACCGGAAATTCCGGTAGTGCTCTGTTTCATTTTCAAAAATACACAGAATATATTAAAAATTATGTGCATACTTATATTCCATGACACCTAAGTTGTTCAAAATTGTAACTGATAAGAAAAAATATACTTGTATCAAAAACCTTTTTACCTTCCCTCTATGTGTGCTGCAGCTTCATCAATTTTATCCAAGGCTGTTTTGCTACCAACAACTACTCTTGATCTAGTTGCTCTTGTGGTTTTGTCCTCATTAGAACCCTTTTGTGTTTTTTCTTCTCTTGAGGGCTCTAAATGATGTTTTTAAGGGGTTGTATTTTTATTTTTGTTCATGGTTTTCTCTATCTTTGAACCTTCAGGTTTTCCTTCAATATCAATGACCTCTGTCATTAGGCTTGGATTATGTAGAGCCTTGGACTTAAGCCTAAAATTTTTTATGTCTCTGGTATGCCCCTTTATGATACCAGCAACAGGTTTAGCTTCTTCCTTCTTCTTCTTATTTTTGATGTCATATCCAACATCCTTGAGGAGTTCTTCATCTAATGGTGTAGGGTGACGCTCTTTCTGCAACTTTTGTTGAATATGTGCTTTTGGAATTTCTAATAGCGCCTGTGCTTTTGATTTATCTGTAGTTGCAGACCTTTCTCTTTTGTCTCTAGTGTAGACATTCGGAAATGGAGGAACAGGGGGCACTATTTTCATATATTTGGGTTTTCTTACTAAGGAATATATCCTTTTTCCAATGTTCTTTCACCCTTGACTACAGAAACCTTATCTTTTTTTTCCCTTTGTATTCTTGTGAATGTTTTATTTTTTGGCCTTTCTCTTTGTTCTTCTTTTTGCAGGCTGAGGGTTTGGTTGTGGAACTAGAGGTGTAGGTGTAGTTTGGCCTGCCCTGTAGAATAAAAAGTGGTACCAAGTTTAGTTTCTCTTCCCCAACTCTTCTTCAATTAGAACATTGATTAAAGCTTGATGGTAAAAGCTATAAGCAGAAACATCAATCTGAGCCTGAACCCTTGTTGACATCTTTTTCAGGATTTTAAAAAAGAAAATGGGCAGATTTAATGTCTTCATCCATGCAATATTAAAAAGAAACCTCATGTGATAGAGGAACACAACTGTATACCTCCTTTCACAAGTGAGGTATATCGTGATAAGCTTGATAGCCTCTTCTCAATCATTCTTAAGATAGCTACTTGGAATTCATTTTGCCTAATTTGGATCTCTATGAGCATATTTGAGGAAGCTATTGATATCTCCTCCTGTAATGAACTTCCCTTTGAACCACCTTTCTCCTTCTTGGGGAAGGTTAAAGGCTTCAGCAATGGAGTCTTTATAAACTTTCAAAGTAAGGCCATAAACTATAGCTTCTTTTCCATTAAAAGAGCTAGAAAACTCTTGGGCTACTCCTAAGTGACATCTCCCTAACCTGGTGCATATAGAATACCACCCTGACTAAATAAACAAACTTATTACCCCTGAATTGGCATCAACTAGATCTGCACCCTATGGCTCTATTCGATTTATTTTACCACATGTTTTAGTCATCTTCAGAAAATAAATGACTTTGTCTCTTGCAACTGATATGTGGCAGAGTAGGAGAAATTTTACCTTAAAAGTGTTGCATGTATTCACCTTTGGAAATCTTGCCTGAAATCCAAAATCCTTCTCAAAATATGACTCTCAACAATTCGAACTCCAATAGACAAAACTTCGAATGACAAAGTTGCTACCTTTTAGGTGGTTTTAAAATCAAAATTTGGTTCATCACCCCATGAAAATCAACCTTCATCATTGAAAATATTCCTTACCATGATGTGCACCATGTGATAATCTATCATCACCTTCAGTTGGCTGCATATTTCCATATGAAGTTCTCTGGATTTCTTGAGACAGTCGGATCTGTGACAAACAGTCACATCCATAGTATTTTTTGTTAATTGGCTGAAATTTCTGGCAGCACCGTTATATAGCCAGCCAAACGGTTATGGCATGGATATTAATAACCACGATCTATTCCATTCATAAAAACAAATACCTAGACATACGTATAACTGACTTGGGGTTGACATGCACGACGGGGTAATGGTTAAGTTCATAACTGCGAGTGACACATGGGTTCAACATATATTAAGACTTGACTTAAACTAACTAACTGCAATACTACACCTATCATGAGATATGAAAATATTTAAAAACAATTTGAGGCGTATTTAAACTACAACATGTTGCTTAACTAAAGTGAATGCTCTTTTTCATTTATTTTTTTTAAAATAGAGTATGCTTCTGGAAATTCCATAAGCATCGGAATAAAAAAGGAAAAAGACAGAAACAAGAAAATAACATACTCACTGAAAAGGATAAAACTGGTGCTTTCGGAAATTCCGGTAGCGACCAAAAAAATTATTTGAAATTTTGAAATTTTTTGAAGTTTAATCCTAAAAATAAACTATGGAATGGACTCATGACTTAGCAAAGAATTGTGCTAACAGATAACTCCATCCTGGAGTAGGCAATGTGACTCCTCACATGCACGTCTATAGATCACTATATCTTGGAGTAAGCAATGTGACTCACATGCACATATATAGATCACTCCATCATGTAGTAGGGAATGTGAGTATCTTGGGCCATTCACCCCTAGCCAAAACAACATGGTCCAACCAAGTCCTTTTGGATTCTCAGGTGAATTACATCTATCTCCTTAAGTCAAATAAACATTACGCAACCAAGTCCTTCTAGATTCTCAAGAGAAGGTATACCCTTGGACCATTCATGCCTGGCCAAATCAACTTGGCCCAACCAAGTCCTTCTAGCTTCTTAGAATTTGTCCAATCCTGCAATTTCCCTAGGTCATTCACCCCTATTCAAATTAGGATGACCCAACCAAAGCCCTTCATGGCTACTCGGGTGAATTTATCCATCTCCCATGGTCAAAGCATGTCATAACCAAGTTTTTCTGGCTTCTCAGGAGATGGTTTTACTGATCCTACAAAGACATCAACACTCCATCTCAAAGAAGGAGACATTCTGCATCATGCCAAGCTTGTCTCTAAAGTATAAAAACTTCATTCTAAACAAAGGCTTGGTGATAATGTCCACATTCTTCTTGTATGTGGATATGAATTAGATTTTTAATGCTCCTTTCTGCACCATGTCTCGGATGAAGTGATATTTGATCTTAATGTGCTTTAATATGATCAAATAGCCTTGCAAGTAGCTTTTGGAACTACATTTCTTCCTCACTTGTAGTACTGGCTATGATATACTCTGTCTCTTTGTACTAAGTGTGATAGATTTTTTCTACTTGTTGAACCAGGATATCATGGTTTATCCCAAGTTGAAGCAACACCTCAGGGTGATCTTTCTATCCTCTACACTCATGGCCCAATTTGAATATGTATATCCCCACAACCTTAATTCACCATCTGAGACATATCTGAGACCATATCCAATTGTACAATGCAGTTACGTCAACACATACTATGTTGCAACCTAATGTATATTCCTCGACTCAACCATATATTGGATTAGGGTGTTCACTTGCAACACAAATATCATGTTTGGTGTTTACCAGGAAATCAAGGATCTAATCAACTTCATATACATCATGGGATCCACCAAATATGGGTATGAAGCGAAATCATGCAACTTATTCAGATTGGTCATCATAGGTGCGTCCATGGATTTACAATCCATCATACCAAATTTCCCCAAAATTCGAGCAATATACTTCCCTTATCCAAGGAATATTTCATCTGGTTGTTTTCACACCTCTAATCCCAATAAAAATAGTGCATCAGGCCAATATCCTTCATCTTCTATTCCAAGTTCAATTCCCTCTAACATTGAAGCAGGTCTTTGTTGAGAATTTATAGGGCTAGAGATTTATTCAAATTATCTTCTTGATAATTTCTTGTGAGCTTACTTGAGTTACTTATGTCTTCTCTTTGTTATCTGATTTAGTCTTTCATCAAGTCAATTATCAAAATAAACAAGACATGAAATTAGGCTCTTAGAGCTAGTGAAAAACCTCTCCCTCTTGGAGAGGAAAACCAGCAAAAAATTATTCTTATAGATCTTCAAATGACAAGTACCATGACCAAGACTTGAACCCTTGACCTAGAGATGCTTCCAAGGAATTGTCAACACTTATTTGTATATTCACAATGTTGATCCTTCTCCACTACAACAACTTGAACTGACATGCACCAACATTAGAGAACTCGATCTCTAATTTTATCTTCATTGATTATTTGTTTATCAAACCACTCCTTCTTCCTTGATATTCACTTGAAATATGTTACTGTCTTTGGAGCACTAAAGATGGGAAGGTAAATCTCATATTTAACTTCCTCTTATTCTCTCACCTTCTATTTTCAATATGAAATTCATTAAACTTCAAGCTATTAACTTCGCAATACATATCACAGTGCATGATGTTACTATTGACTTAAATTTGGATATAAAAACTTCATTGTAGCCTTGACTTTGCATATAGATCTTACCACGTAGTGATATCAATGCCTCAATCTGCACTATTCTCCTACCCTTGGACTTCCACACTTAATCCCAGACTAGACCGCAGCTCCTTATATTAATATGTATCTGCTGCTTTGGGATGCTTTACAAGACAAATCTGCACCCACTACTTTAATACATATTTACTCCAAATTTTGTCATGTTGTTTCTATCACAGATACATCTGTATGTCCTTGCTTATCTGCATTGTTATTTTAGAGCTATCCGCAAGTTGTATCTCTGGTAATCTGCATTTATATAACTTGAGAAATCTGCTTCTATTTCTCTTCTTGAATCCACATAAGTTATCCACAGATTGGTCCACCGATGCTTTATCTCAAATGACTACATATTAGGTTATATATAGTGCATCTGTTCCTTTCTTTAGGCCGACCACATAGTAGACATTTAGGCCGACATGTAGGATAGCTTGTAGGTTAACTTCATGGCTAAGTATCAATCACGTTTATCACATATTTTCTAGTGTTTGAAAGATAGTTGTTTTGAGGGTTGTTAGAATTTTTCTTCAATGAAGTTCATGACAAGGTATTGGAGCATTTAATGGTGAAAATATTCTTCATATACATGACTCTAATTATACTTATAAATAGAAGACAAACCCTAAATGTACATCAAGAAGAAGTCTATTAACCTAAGATAAAATCTTGCTCATGAAACCCATGAATCAAGTGAAACAAATATACATTTTATTATTTGTCTTCTTCTTTACATAAAATACATAATTACATAGTCAATATGAAGACTGACCTAGTTACACTTTTCAACACTCCCTCTTAACTAGGGAGGTATTCATACAAGTACATGGTCACTTTCAAACTAAAGAATCTCATAAGAAGAATCAGATTGGTAATCACATTTTTATAGCATCATATCAGCGAGCATTGTCCTAGTGCAAGGCCTTAACTACCATCCCCATCTCTCAATGAGACAATGGGCTACAATGTTGGCGAGACACATGAGTTATAGACACCATAGTCATTGTCTCTCCAAGGTACATACTCCGCCCGGGTGTTCCCAAAGTATGACCTTCTTGGACTATTCTTCTCTTGGGTAGCTAGCCATCAAAGAATATTGGTCCCCAATTACTCTTATCTTGAATTCCCTAACACTTTCTCAAAGAGTATTGAATGTCAGATGATTACCCAATCCTCCATTATGTCTTCACATGTGAAGACCATAATGATGTGTCTATATCTCCCTCTTATCCAGGGAGGACCTATTCCACAAGGGAATGTGCTCATTCCTGTATAAGTAATGTACCTAAGCTCATTCTTAAGAATTACCCAGTTTCTTCCAAGTAATAAATTGATCACCAAGCTCCCTCTTGATCAGAGACCCTGCAACAACAATGGTGAGACACCTAGCTGCTCATGAAGAATTCCTCCCTCTGATGTCATGGATTTTGATATTGAGGAATCTTAAATTTTAGCTTCATAGGGCACAGATCACCCATCACTTTTATTCATGAGTCATGTCATCTACCAGAAAGTGATTCAACTGTCTTTCTCATCTACTTCACTGTTATTCCATGTTGCTTTCCTTCGAATCATCTCCAAGGATCATACATACTTTCTCATGATTAGTAGCCCTGCACAAATTCATCCATATAACATATACATATGAACTTTTAAAACAAAAGTTACCTCAAAGATGATCTTTCACCATGACATCTTCTTGTAAGCATCGACATCCTTTATTCAGATTGACGCATCTCCTAATGATATGTTTTGTCAAGGGTCTTCTTCTTTACCAGACTTATGTCAGAGTCTACATATCCACCCAGGAGATCTCCTAGTCACATCTTATTGGCTTCCGGATGATAACTACCTCTTGACATGGTTGCATTTCATGATCTCTTCCTTTCAGCACATTCTTCATTCCCAAGAACTTACACATTTTCCAGTTCCTCGTTCATATACAACCACCTCATATTCCATGAGGATATATATATTATGTTGATTTCATCTCTTAGTGCTCTAAGAGATCCTCCTTCATAGATCATACTTATAAATCTATAAGTCTGCAACCATATGACATGACATCATAGCATCCAGTGTCAGCATATAAATATATACATACCTCATACCTCATACCTCAGCATATAAGTCATCCTTCAGTAGTTTCACTAGAATGAAGAGCTTCATTCCCTTGCCCTGTTCCATCAATAGATCATCACATCCCATAATTTCGTTTTTCATGATGACCCTTGATCTTGATGACTACCTTCCCTCAATATTGTTATCAGAGAGATTTTCCAGGGGTTTTTTAACCAAGAACTCCTACCATGCTTTAATCAGGATGACACATTTCTTCCTATCATACAACCAACAGAAATCACTTAAAGGAGAAGATGATCTCGATCATAGTGGAGATCCCTCACTTCCTCTTTCTTAGATTTCTTTGCATCAGGTTCTTCTCTCATTTCTGAGATATGGGCTTCTTCCTTCATTTCTCTTGTCCTTTTTAGATTTAGGAAAATTTCTTTTATAATGTCCAAGTTCATTAAATCCAAAGCATCGTGCTTTTTCCATACTATATTGAGGACCAAACTTATGGATTTTGTAAGAATAATTTGGGCTCTTATATCTCTCTTCATGTAATTGTCATGACTTTATTGTCCTTGTCTTCTAGGAAGGTCTAAAACCCTAACAAGATTGATGATTTCTTTGCAAAGAAAACATTTTGACAGATTCATATGAATTCATAGAGATACTTACTTGAGTAGATGTTTTTCTTCTTCTATTAACTTCCTTGTTGAATATGATGCCAAGAACTCCCTCTTAGGTTGATTTCAAAGTAGGTGATCTTGGATCCTTGATGGTCAAGGATTACTTCACAACTAAGATGTCTTAAATATTGTTGAGTGATGCTTAATGATGTGTCTTCCAACAACGTCTTCAATATCAAGAATATTTGATGTTAAAGATTACCTCCTCAATGTGTAGATTTCTTGAATAAGGGTGAGAGTATTCTTGAGATGGCTTGAGGTTTTCCTTGCAAGATGATTTGACTTTTCAATATAGATTTTGAATTTTTCCTTCATGCTTTCTAGAGAACTAAATTTTTATCTCTGAGTGTCTTTGTCTAATAGCCCTTTGTCTTTAGCACCTTAGCTCTGATACCATGTTGAGAATTTATAGGGCTGGAGATTTATTCAAATTATCTTCTTGATAATTGCTTGTGAGCTTACTTGAGTTACTTATGTCTTCTCTTTGTTATCTGATTTAGTATTTCATCAAGTCAATTATCAAAATATACAAGACATGAAATTAGGCTCCTAGAACTAGGGAAAAATCTCTCCCTCTTGGAGAGGAAAACCTGCAAATCATTCTTCTTATAAATCTTCAAATGACAAGTACCATGACCAAGACTCAAACCCTTAACCTAGAGATGCTTCCAAGACCTTGTCAACACTTCTTTGTATATTCACAACATTGATCCTTCTCCACTACAACAACTTGAACTAACCTACACCAACATTAGAGAACTCAATCTCTAATTTTATCTTCCTTGATTCTTCGTTTATCAAACCAATCCTTCTTCCTTCATATTCACTCGAGGTATATTATTTTCTTTGGAGCACTGAAGATGAGAAGGTAAATCTTAGATTTACTTTCCTCTTATTCTCTCACTTTCTATTTTCAATATGCAATACATTAAACTTCAAGCTATTAACTTCGCTATACATATCACAGTGTACGATATTACTATTGACTTAACTTCAGATATACAAACTTCACTATAGCCTTGAATTTGCATATAGATCTTACCATGTTGTGATATCAACACCTCAATCCACACTATTCTCATGTCCTTGGACTTCCGCACTTAATCCCAGACTAGACCGCAACTCCTTATATTAATCTGTATCTGCTGCTTCGGGATGCTTTACAAGACAAATAAGCACCGGCTGCTTTAACACATATTTACTCCACATGTTGTCACGTTGTTTCTATCACAGATAGGTATGTATATCCTTTCTTATCTGCACTATTACTTCAGAGCTCTTCACAAGTTCTATCTATGGTAATCCGCATTTATATAACTTGAGAAATCTACTTCTATTTCTCTTCATGAATCTACAGAAGTTATCCATAGATTGGTCCATCGATGCTTCATCTCCAATGACCACAGGTTAGGTTATATATAGTGCATCTGTTCCTTTATTTAGGCCGACCACACAGTAGAAATTTAGGTCGACATGTAGGCTAGATTGTAGGCCGAATACATGGCTAAGTATCAGTCACCTTTATCACGTATTTTCCAGTGTTTGAAAGAGAGTTGTTTTGAGGGTTGTTGGAGCCTTTCTTCAATGAAGTTCATGACAAGGTCTTGGATCTTTTAATGGTGACAATATTCTTCATATACATGACTCTAATTATACTTATAAACAGAAGGCAAACCCTAAATGGACACCAAGAAGAAGTCCATTAACCTAAGATAAACTCTTTCTCATGAAACCCATGAAGCACGTGCAAAAAATATACATTTTATTATCTTTGTCTTCTTATTTACATTAAATGCATAATTACATAGTCAATATGGAGACCGGCCTAGTTACACTTTTCATCATTCTTCTTATGGTAATCTTATTTTCTCCATCTATCACAGAATAAAATCCTCCTGCCACTATTGCTCCTGTTTGTCACATAAGAAAGTCCTTCTATTTTTCAACATGGTCCCTTCATAGAAGGCATACTGCTCCTAAAGGCCTTTTGTCTCTAGGGATATTGAAAATCTCAACCCATGAAATCCTCTTCAAAGGATGCCCCTTCCACTTTGCCTGATTTTTTACTCTCTTGGAACTAGAAGCTCTTCTAATCATCTGGCACAATCCCAAATGTCCTAACAATCTGTACAATCCTCCCTCTTGAGCATCAATAACTCTTGGCGAATATATGCTCGAGTATTTAGTTCATACAAGAACCTAGCCATCTGGTAATTGGAGCAAAAAATATCCTCACAGTCCAATTCCCATTAGAAAATTATATATTACAAAGCAATGAAACACATAAAATATGCGAAAAACACAAGCACACAAAACACATCAAACCAGAGAGACACAGATATACGTGGTTCACCCAGTTTGGGCTACATCCACCTTGAACAATTAGTTCTTCCTTTCTATTATCCAGCAAAATGAAGAGACACAACCTAAAATAGATCCGTTGTAATATCCTCTCTTCTCTTTCACAGTCTCCCTATCTATTTCTCGCTCTAATAATACACATACAATACACAGTCGCAATACAATACTCTCATACAAGTGGGGGGTTTCCTTTTAGGGAAAAAAACCCTAAACTAAACATAACTTCTACCGTCAGATCATCCACCTAATGAACGGCCCAGATTGACTAGAAATTACTATACTTTTACAAGGCAATTTTACATCTATTTTTAGCTTCAGGGGCACTGCCCTCGAAACCACCCGCCAAGGGGGGGATCCATAAAATCGTAGCCGCCCCCCCTAGAACCCCAGGAAGTGTTTAATTACGGGCGGCGTTGCCGCCTCATTAAGGTACAAGGGTCCAACACTGTGATACAAATAAACAAGATAATCAAGCTCCGCACCCAACAATCTCCCACTTGGAGACTGATTGTAGTAACTCCACCGCTACTTCATTTGTTGTAAAATGACTCATATTTGGACCTGGTTGTTTCTAATCTTCATCATCATCCTTGAAGACCAATTGAAACTGAGCATATTCTCAGTTTCTCCTTGGTTACAACTTTTGTTAGCATATCTGCAGGATTTTGGCTAGTGTGTATCTTTTCCAGCTTCAATTATCCATCTTCTAATATTTACCATATGAAATGGTACTTGAGATGTATGTGTTTAGTCCTAGAATGAAATGTTGAGTTCTTTGCAAGATTAATGGAACTTTGGCTATCATTGTATAACGTGTCCATATCATGCTTCTTACATAATTCATCCATAAACCTTTGTAACCAAATCATTTCTTTACTAGCCTCTGTAGCAGCAACATACTCTGCTTCTGTTGTTGAAAGTGAAACAACACTTTGGATTTTTGAAACCCAACTGACATTTGTTCCACCTACAGTAAATACATATCTTGTAGTGCTCCTCCTATTATCTCTGCCACCTGCCATATCTGTATCAACATATCCCTATAGAGAAATGTTTGAACCACCAAAGCATAATGCTTGATTTTTGGTACCTCTCAAATATCTGAGAATCTATTTCACTACCATCCAATGTTCTTTTCTTGGATTGTTCATATACCTGCTTACAACTCCCACTACATGTGCAATATCAGGCCTTGTGCAAACCATTGCATACATTAAGCTTCCAACTGCTGATGCATATGGAACTTTAGACATATAGTCCATTTCTTCTTGGGTCTTGGAGCACATCTCCTTACTAAGTTTGAAATGTTAATTTGCAATTTTTCGTGTCTCTACTTATTCTCATACCAAGGATTTGTTTTGCAACTCCCAAATTCTTCATTGCAAATGAATTTTCCAATTTTCTTTTGAGAACATTTATTTCCTGCATGTTAGACCCTACAACAAGCATGTCATCTACATACAATAACAATATAATATAGTTGCCATCATTTTTCTTTTTTAGCTAAACACAATGATCAAAGTGACATCTAGTATAAACTTGTTCAGACATAAACTTGTCAAATTTTAGATACCACTGCCTTGGAACCTGTTTTAAGCCACACAAGCTCTTCTTTAACCTGCACACTAATTTTTCTTTCCCTTTGATTTCATATCCTTCTGGTTGTTGCATATAGATCTCTTCCTCAAAATATCCATGGAGAAATGACGTCTTTACATCTAACTGTTCAAGATGTAAACCTTCTACTGTACAAGACTTAAAATAGTCCTGATTGAAGTCATATTAACAACAGGAGAAAATATTTCATTAAAATCAATACCTTCCTTTTGTGAAAATCCCTTCACCACAAGTCTAGCTTTGTACCTTTTTTTTCCTCCATCTTCTTCCTTCAGCCTATAAACCCATTTATTCTGCAATGTAATTTTACCTACAGGAAACCTGACTGAGTCCCAAGTTTGGTTATGCATTAAGGAGTCCATCTCTTCTTCCATGGCTAGCTCCCACTTCTTCTTGCTTTCAACCTGCATTGCTTCTTCATAACGTTTGAGTTCACCAAAATCAGTCAACAATAAATAATATAATGAAGGAGAGTATCGTTAAGGAGGTCTACTTATTCTGGTAGATCTTTTGACACCACTTTCAGGTGTTTGAGGTTCCTGTTGTTTTTGTAGTGGTTGCTTTTGTTGTGGCTGTTGATTATTATTATTTTTAAGCACCTTTACTTTTTATGTGATCTCATCAAGAACTTTGTATTCTTTGTTTTCTTTTTCCTATTTCTTTTCTTGCAACTAATTCTTATACAATATCTTTTCATTGAATATTACATCTCTTCTCCTAATGATTTTTTGATTTTCATAATCATATAAGCGATAACCAAAATCATTAACACCATATCCAATAAAGGTGCATTTCTTCGATTTTGCCTCAAGATTTGTCCTATTTTAATTATTAATATGGAAAAAGGCCTCACAGCCAAAAGGCTTTAAAAAAGAGTAGTTTACCTTTTTACCTGTCCATGCTTCCTCTGGAATACCACCATCCAAGGAACTTGAAGGCCCTCTGTTTATTAGATAAAAAACAGTATCTACAACATCTGCCCAAAATTGTAAAGGCAGTCTTGCATGCAATCTCATGCACCTTGCATGCTCCATGATTGTTATGTTCATTCTTTCTAACACACCATTTTCTTGTGTTGTTCTTGGAACTGTATTCTCTCTACGAATTCCATGCTCTGAACAATACCTATCAAACTCTTTGCTACAATATTCACCTCCATTGTCTGATCTGAGACAGTTCAACTTCTTTCCTGTCTCAATCTCAACCAAAGCCTTCCATTTCTTGAAAATGTCAAACACATCAGATTTATTCTAAATACAATAAATCCAAGTTTTTCTAGTTGCATCATCAATAAAAGTCACATAATAATGAGAGCCACCAAGAGATGATACCTGAGCAGGTCCCCATACATCTGTATGAACAAGATCCAATTTTTCACTCTTCTTTTCTTTCCCAACTCTGAGAACTCTGACTCTCTTCTGTTTTCCATAAATTACTAGAAAATTTGGCTGAATTTCTAACGGCCACTTCGTTTCTATTCCAAGACATAGTCATCGCAAGAGCGATAGTTCGAGGTTAGACAAAATGTGGTTAGCCATTACGTCGCAATTCCAACGCTTTGCCAAAGTGTCACAATACCGACACCTTTTCCGACATTTCCAAGCAACCGTCGCTCTTCCAACGTTTTCCATATCGTTGCTCTTCCAACGTTTGTAAACTATCACTATTCCAACGATATGGGGTCCGAATTTTTGGATGTTTCTCTGCCGACGCTTACTAAAGTGTCGTAAGACCGATGCTTTTCTGAAGTGTCGCAATTTCGACGATATGGGGTCCAACGTTTTGAACATTGCTCTTCTGAGACATATTAAAATGTCGCAATACCGACGTTTTTCAAGAGTGTCGCAAGACCGACGCTTTTCTAAATTGTCGCAATATTGATGCTTTGCAAGAGCGTCGCAAGATCGACACTAGGAAGAAGTGTCACAATACCAACGAACAATTATTTATTTTTTTTAAATGGAACATCGCAAGACCGACGCTTATAAAGCATCGGTATACCGATGGCGGGTTAATTTTTTTTTTTTTAAATGAAAATTATTATTCCAACGCGCATAAACCATATATATATCTTATGTTATAAGGTTGGCCCTTTTTATAAAGTTCTCGAATTATAATAGAAATCTTCCCCTTATTTTTTTCACAAAGAAAAAATTCGTAACTTTTCATTATGATCAGTTACATGTTACATCTGCTGGTAGTATGTACTACTATTCAATCCAAAAGACTATTACAATCTGTCACTAAGCTTGTATGATGGCAGTATATCAGTCCCAAAAATATAAATATCAATCGGTATGAAACCCATATTTACATAGTAAGTTTGGTGCATAACTTACTAGCAAGAAGAAAGAAAAAAAGTATATACAATAAGTGTACATGCCGAAGAAATCCTCCCCTTATATACTATATAAAAAGGCAAATATCCCGAGGCTCACAGCTTAACCATGCACTTATATCATAGGTGAACCCCTTCTTTTATTTTTTTTATCAATTGTATTAGCTGACTCACTACTTAACCCCCTCTCTCTAAGGTTTGAATCATAACATAACAACTGCTTCGTATTCTGACCTTATCACGTATCATTAAACCAATTGTTCGATGACTTTAACATATGCACCAGCACTTATAACATTCAACCATAGGTTATAAAATTAACATAGCATTTTTATAACGTATTGTATTATGGTCCCCACACATCGAAACTCGTAAACGAGCGGTTTTCAACATGATTCAATGGTTCATACCTTAAGTTAACCTCTGTGCAATTGAATGCGCAATATTCGCCAAATCTCTTGGCCTCCAGATCGGACGACGCACAAAAATATCACGTTTTTTTGCTCGCCTGACTTTAACACTCCAAAAAAATGCGATGAGGGTGGTATTACCCCAGCGAAGTGGCATCATGTAATAGGATCGCATTTTTTTTTAATGGTTTCGCCTCCGGCCAAAAGCTGTGCGACGAGAGCTATTTTGGTTTCGCAAAACCACTCTCGGTTTTTGAATAGTACTCGACCGAAATTCTACTATGGTTAGCACATTTCTTTGTATAACCTTCGCCCCATTAACTTTGGGGTCAAGCCTCAATGATATCGTTCAAAACAATAAAACACGTTAAATTCTTCAATGAGCAGGGTTTTCCGCCTTCGATAGGGTTTCAAAACTCTTTGGGAAACCAAAGCATAACAGAGTTTCACTCCTATGAAGTTTGTTCGAACACACAGAACTCAACGCCTTATACAAAGGTTTAATATCCTCACTTGGACTGAGAACCACTACAACTCACTCTTGGCCTCTTATAGGGGTTATATACCAAGTTTACACATTCACATTAATCACATAGACTTGCGTTCAACCACAGACAGAGAGGGCCACTGGAGATTTAACACAACAATTGTTCTTCTTCCAATTATACACAGAGTTCACAATTCAGAAGAGTAATTCTTCGAATAATGTCAATAGCACATACACAGTTAGGCAATAAGGCTTAAATCTTATTCAACAGAGAAGACAGTTTCTCAATTCAACCTTTCGCTGCCATTCAATCACAAACTATCATTGACTGTGAGGGATCTATCAACAAAGGCAATTTTAATGAAAGAGGAAAAGATTAAATAATCAAACAAGGTCTAGCCCATATAATCCTTTAGTGAAATCCAATCACTTCAATGAACATGCACCTAAAATAAAAGGAGAAACTCTTCAGGGACCCGATATGCCCACAGATGGTTGATTGTGACAGTTATACATGCTCCATAGTACGTGACCACCAGTTCTTGATACACTGCCCAAGAGGTGTTTGTGCCTGACTAGTTGCAGTATGTGACCAAGAAAGGAAGGAGTCTAGGGAACATCCACCTAAACTTAAAGAAGCAACTAAGAGGGTCTTGAAAATACCCACAACTTGCTCATAACCAAAACAACTTTAGCAACAAGACATGCCAATCACCAATGAAACAATGTAAGAACCTAAATTCATGGAGAATTTCTTACAAAAACAAGAAAATGCACCATCCGTGTTGGCAAAACAATGATCAAATACTTAGCCAACCTCTTCTAAAGAAGAACAAAATCACATGAAGCAATTAGCCAGGATCATCCCCATCATCAATCTAAAGAGCTCAATAATGTAGTGATACCCATGAGCAAACAACAACAACAATGAGCTATCCATGTAGATCAAGATAATCAGAGTTACTTCATCATCAATGCATACATATGGTGCATCAAATCCATTGAAGAAAAGACATCAATATCATAGAAGATACCCTTACTTTCTCTCAACAATGCACCCTAGCATTCATGCAACAAGGAAGATCTCTCGAAAATAGTGGGGCCCTTAATTCCTAGGGACCAAGGTCCTCGTACCTACAATAAGATTGTAGGTACAAAATGAACCATTCACCAACTATCCATAAACAATTAGCGAATACAATTTCACTAAAATCCTTTGTACAATCGTCATGAACAAGCAAGTTTAAATTTTGAAATATAACTGGAAAACAACTATGCCTCCCAATCAAAAAACATGCTTCAAAAACTAAATCACATGGATATATCATATTGCATGTTTTAGAGAGACTTCTTGCACAACAACATACACTTATAAACAACATTTCACCTTTTTCTATGGGCTGGACTTTTAAGAAACGTTTCGTGGTTGGAATCCAAAATAAGCATTCTCTTTCACCATCATAACATTACATGATTCAAACCAAGGGTTTCATCACCATTAGAACCTTGCATGATTCAAAGCAAGGGTTTCATCACTATTGAGATGTTTTCATCAAAACTAGCATAAAAAACTCTTGAATATCATATCCTCTACACATCACCAAAACAATTAAATACTCGTGCTATAAAGCATAGAAAACCAGATTGCACAATATTATAAAATACCCCGTCAGTAACAACAGATGGCAAAGAATTTCAAATGATCAATCATATTTGACAATCGTAAACAACTTGCTTTCCAAATAAAGTTTTGTTCAATTGTCTTGAATCACTAGAACCACCACAATCCATCTACACCAAAGGTGCAAATCCTTAACAAATGTGAAAAAATACAAAATACAAAAAAAAACATGGTATACTTAATCGTGTTACTTATACAAGTTTCCATCTAGTTTACCAGTCTCCAAAGAGCAACCCACTAGTGAGAAGATGCAAGCTACACTACAACAGTCCAATAATATTCTTATCTCCATAGCTAATATATAGGTCAAGGTACAAAACCTAGATCTTTGAAATACTCGTGCTCCAGAGCACTACAAGCAGTGATCCATCTACTGGGCTCTAGGCACAAAATTTTCTGGGAGGGAACATGGTGGCAGAAAAACAAAGAAACAAGAATCAAAGTTGTCAGAATTAAGAAGGAAATATAATGGCTGTCCTTATCGAGAGAAGATTAATTCCTACTGGCTCGAGACGTGGAACCACAATTTCCAAATCCTGTTGAATGCAAAACAAGTGAAGAAAGTTTTAAGTCATGCATTAATATCACCATGTCTCCCATATGTATTTCAAATGGAAATAAAACTTGAACGTCCACTGTTCATCATAAAAACATTAAATGTTATTGATAGGATGTTCTATGTAAGAATAATCATAGAGCTAATCAAGATCAATTATGCTGGGCCAAATTAAGAGCCCCTGCTGAGTATTGTGCAAAAGTTATGAAATAAAATGGAACCCAGTTATGTTGATGATTTGACAATGGGCTGGCTCTTGAGTTATTCTCATGTCATTTACCATTTTCCAGAACTTACTCTATGCTGATGAATCTAGAAACATTGCAATCAATAACTACAACTAAGCTTGGGAAAAGAGCAATCGCTTATACCAACTCACCAAGAAAGATCATTACAAAAGTGCCTTACAGAACCTAACCAAGTCCCAGATCTTAATAGTAATAAAATTCTAATTAACCCATCACAAGCAATCTTTGCATAATCCCTATAATCTGATTCAAAACAAACTAGTATTTATTTGATATTCCCTAACTTTTATCCCCTTTTCATTTCATTTCATTCCTAAGTAACAGTAGCAGTTGTTATCCACATTTCATTTCATCCGCAACTAGCAGTAGCAGTGCAAGCTACATTTCATGGTAAACAATGAACATCTGAGGAAACACTCAACATTCTTGACATTAATTACATCTCCTCAACTTAGTGAAATATTGACTAGTTGAGACTACTACAATTAAAGGAAATGTAAAGCATGGACAATGAATGACGAGGCAATAACACATGAAAAAAAAATTAGGGTATAAACATTAGTACATTAGTAGAAATAAATAATATCAACAAATAATGATAGTATCTAGCATAGACAAAGAATTGTGATGCAAGAAAATGTGAATGACTTAGGACTTAAACAATGGATGGCACTAGAGAAAAAACTAAAAATCAAAACACCAAGGCAAATGAAAACATTGTCTAATGCACCTCCACCTTTAATGCATCCTGAAAGATATTTTTCTGCACCACCTCCAAAATTCTATACAGGTTAATAGCGATCCTAAACCATTTGGTCTCACTGACATAACTGGTCTATTCAAACCATTTAAGATCTCAGGTTCATGCGCTCTCAAGATAAAATGGCAAGCTTGGTAGTAGTTAGTAACCAAACAAATGCATTTGGACTATGTGGCTTCTTGCCCAGGATGGGATTTGGCTGCACGATAAATTTGGACTTTCTCAATGGAAATAAGGTAGTTTGGGATAATTCCTTTTTAGGAAGATGGATGGCATATCAAGGTTTTCATACATTGAATGATTTGTGGGACAAGAGTGCAGGTAAGTGATTGTCCTGCAAAGCTCTTAACTAGTCTCAACAACTTCAAGCAATTGACCAGCCTGGAATGCAATACCCCAGATTTGATTCCCAAATCAGTATTGTGTATATGTACATTGTATTTGAATAGCCAAAATCCAATTGATGTAATATATAGAATTGTACAATGAACGATAATTAAGAAAAAGTACATCAAAGGTTGCAGAAGAGAAAGACAAAAGAATGGGGAGCTATGTCTCCACTCAAGGGGAATGATGAGGGCACTAAAGGAGCTGTAAATATATGAATGAAGGAAATTGTTCACGAATGTATGTGTATTGTTGATTTATTGTGTGTGAATAATGCCTTGCGTCCTTGGGTATTGTGTATGAAATTAAGACTCTGTGATAGGGCTAGAACATGCTCTGGTTCAGTGGAAGAATCGATGTCAAGGGCCATGATTTAGGACTGAATGTATGAAGGGTTTATAATTGAGCTCGTAAGCATAATGAGGAATTTTTTTGAACTCTGTGTGGAGAGGTTTAATTATATGGGAAACTATATGTGAGACTTTGTACAGGTCTCTGAGTTTCGTATCCAGTTGTGAATAGATATGTGATAACTTACATTAAATAAGGCTCCACATGCAAAGGGAGAATCGATTTTAAAATTGATTTATGTTTTGAATTCCATATAGAGATTTTGCTGTAATGGAGGCATAGAGTCCTTTTAACTTTGGTCGAATGTTGAAGGAAGGGCTATGTAACCACACTCTACAAAACCTAGAGCGAAGAAGTTATATGTCATAGCATTAGCATGGGGAAAGTCGAGATAATGAAACAAAGTAGTGAAGGAATCTCGACGGAACCTTGAGCAGAGTTGTTTTTTTAAACTTGGTTGACAAGGGATTATATCTCGAAATCCAATTTCATTTTTGAAGTCACTAGAATCAGAGTGAAAGAAATGGAACCAGAGTTCTATTGGGAACCTAAGTTAATTAAACGCCAACGCAGTTTCTGTGGACAAAACCAGTGGGATCGCATTTTTTAAAATAGTAAGTGAGATTGCTAAAAAAAAACGCGATGTGCGTCAGTGTTTGACACGTCACAAAGTGGCGGTATTCTAATACTGCGAGTTTCACGTTTTTTCTGAACGTTAAGTTTCGGAGACAAAAAAAACGCGATATCCATCTTGGTCATTGGATCAGTGATGGTTGAAGCGACGATGCGTTCGTCGTTGGATGTAGAGGGAAAGTTAAAGGCTGGGACCCATTTCATCGCACGACGCTGAGAAGTTAAAGGGCAAGCGAGGTTATTAAGCAGCTGCCATTGGATTCGTTGGTGGGAGCGCGATAGGACTACAACTATAGATGCGAAAGGTATGTTAGTGTTGGGGCCCAAATATAGTTATATGTTGTATGGGCCGAATGTTGTAATATGCTAGTGGTTAGTTCTTAACCCAAGTTCAAAGGTTATATTGGTGAATTATCGTATGAGCGTATGTTCATCAGGTTTTTGTATTAAGTCCCAGTCAAGATTTAATAAAGGTGGATATGCATAAAACTATTGATGAGGTTCCACAGAAGTGTGAAGGTACGTGGAAACTTCTGTGGGCTCAAAATTAAAGGTGGGGTTTTATTAAAGTGTGTTATGATTTTTTGATGGGTTGTGGGACCGAAATCACATGTCATGTGATTTAATTAAATTTAACCCTTGGTGTTATGCATAAGCACGAATATGTTATAGCCGATATGGTGTTTGAGGTTGAATTCAATTGGTGTCAATTACTTATGTTTGAAATTTTAGAATGAGATAGTGTGGTTGTGAGGTCATTTGGTTTAAAAACCTTATAGTTGAAGTTGGTTGTTGTATACAGTTCCATAACCATAGGAGAGGAGATATTAAAGCTTCTGCCCTATCTATTTAAATTTCCAGTCCAGCAACTAAAGTATCGTGAAATTGCCCAAGTCTCGAGGTTAATTGGGCAATGAATAGGAGGTGCAATTTTTCATACACAGAAAGTGGGGACTGTGGGTTTTTACCCGGCATCATAATGGTTGAAGATGTACATTTCAGTCTCATACCACTTTTAAATTCTACCATAGTGCATACATGAGGCAATGTTAAGCTATTAGTACATCTCATTTGTTGGGGTTAATTAGTATATAAGACTTTTATAAATGAATATCAGTTGGTCCCTTACTTGAATAAACCTGAAAAAAATGAGAACTCTATCCAGTGTATTCTCAAACTCCTCCTTTGAAGTACCTTTGTTACCAGATCAAAGTTTCTCATCAAGAAATTTGGCAATAAGTTCTGTTGGTCAGTTTTGCAGACAAAGGCCGTAATTCAGATAAATGAAAAAACAATATATCTAGTATTATGAATGCAATTGTCTGCCTAAAAACATTCTTTCATTACTTACCTTTAGTTGTTTTTTAATTAATCCTTTCAAACTTTCTGTCTCACTTAATTTGATAATCAAGAGAACAAATTCAATGAACAATCTGTATAAACGGAAAGAAAATGAGCATGAACATATAGTAACTAACCTGCCTTAGATTTATTAGATGCTCAAAGGCATCCTTGATAGTATTAGAAAAGGCCTCATTCTTCAAAAAAAATTCTTCACATATTGTATCAAGTCATGCTTTCAAGTCTGGAAGTGAGGACACCATGTCCTTGTCTTTCATTTCATCCAATACAATGCCTTTCCCATTAGCTTTAATGTATGCACTGAGAGCCATCCGAAGCAGCTCAAGTGCACTCACCATTTTAAAAAGAGAGTACATGCGTTGAAGGTCTGGAATGCGATTGGCATCCATGAGCAAAGTAAATCCCTGGGGAAATCATGATTTGGCTACCCTATTAAATACATATGAACCAACATATTTCTGAATTTAGAGAGGGGATTTGACTCCATCAGTAATAAATAATGGGCTTCTATATCGATTTCTTTCCACATAGAAAAGACCATAATGATTAATTACATAGAACATCCAATCAACAAACAAATATGGGAATTTGAACAATTAACATGAATGAATATCAGATAACTCAATGGAAAGATCCGCATTCTCAATCTCCATCAATTTTTCCAAAAAATACATGTGATTTGAATGGTAAGGGTATTTTCGTCATCATTGTTTCTTTAGGTGAGACATTTCCCAACATGCAAATTGTATTTGGCACCTTCACACCTGTACTTATGGACATACTCCCTTTATAAATGCAAACTCTTTAATTTTCCCAGAATGAAAAATAAGAACAAAATCTCAACTGAGGGGTTTACACCAATCATGCAACCATTTTCAAGAACCTGTTTGATTTTGCCTGGAAACGCATGAAATGAAATGGAGCAGCAAAAGTCAGTTTGCTATAAACACAGTACACATGAAAATAGAAACACTGAGGTGCACCCACTTTGATCAAAATAATATTATACATATTTTCTGGTGCATCAATAGAATAACACAACTCTTGCATAGTACATAAAGATTCCATAGAAAATGTTACCACATAACCATGACACATTGTGGCATGAAAAACTACATTTTATATTTCCATTTCAAGTGCATTCAACTTTGTAAAGACTTCGACCCGAAAAGGGTCACCATCAGAACAATGCCTGCAGGGAAATTACATACATATGGTAAGCAATGCATAGTTTTGTTTCACTGCTCCAATGAATAAATATCTGAATTTGATCAATAATTGAAGTAGTAATCTGTGAATATCTATGAATATACAAGGATGTCAAAGAAATGAAGGCCAAAACAGGGGAGATGGAGCCGAATTCCAAAGAATTTTTTGAATTTTAAGAAGCTGCAGGTCAAGAACAGGGTAAAAGACTCATTGATAAGCTTCAAGAAGGATCCAGGAACTATAAGACAAAGCAAGGGAAAAGGATAGGGTTATAGTTTATCCACAATACCATGATTTATTTGGGGAGCTAGAGAAGATTTTCGAGATTCTGTGTCAGTTTTGTGCTAAATAAGGTTCCTTTATTGACCTAATTCTTAAGTCCTGGGACGAACATCTTTAAGGTTGGTTTGCATATAAGAAGCTAAGGAACCTCTTGCTTCTTCCCTACAATTATATCCATTCCTAGATGTCATTCTTACTTGTGTAAGTAATTCTAGCTAAGTAAGTAATTCTTACCTGTGTAAGTAATTCTAGCTAAGTAAGTAATTCTTACCTGTGTAAGTAATTCTTAATGTATGAATGCTAGCTATTGTAACAAAGACTTGAAGATCATCTTCTTTGTAGTAGCCATCATTGAAAGACGTTATTGGAAGCAAAATCAATACTCTTGATAGATTCTCTTTCCTTTTACAAGTAAGTTATCCTCTATGCTCTATGTCTACTATCCAAAAGTCTATATCCTAATTTGAGACTATGGTCTAAAGCATCTTTCCAAAATTTATGTAGGTTGAATCATAAAGGAATCTAGGACCAAGACTGAAAGAATAAATCCTACATCTCTTTGAAGCTAATCTCTCGACCAAGTTACAGAAACAAGCACTTATGATGACACCAAATAGTTACATTTGACTATACATGACATTCGATACAATATTCTTTGTGATTTATGGAAGAAGATGAAAGAATATCCAATGAAGTTTGAAACCTCTTAACCATCTATTATAACTCAATCTTTCTTAAGGTTGAAGGTCAAGTTTATGATAATCATCTTTACAAAAGGATAAATATTTTATGGGAAAACGAAGCATAACAGAATTTGGAAGAGTACCGTATATATGTGACATGTGATCTGAAGTATCAAAGATCATATGACAATAAATTTGTTGAAGCATATAATCTCAAAAGATTGGGGTAATTGTTCACAATAGAAAAACACAAGAAGCATTCACGATAGATCTGAACCTATGAATTCTTTCGTGGCATCTGAATCTTTTATGGCATTATAGTATACTGAATTTTTGTAACGCTCTGGCATACAAGTTTTGAAATCTTTGTGGCATTATTCCTATGTGGTAGTTGAGTTCTATGACATATCTCTCTCTATATATGATTCTTTGTGGCCTGATTCATTGTGCTAAAATGAATGTCAAAAGGTACATAATGATGCAAATTTTAGAGACACCTTTTCAATAACACAGAAGTAGCCCTCGCTCAAGTAAAACCCTATTATTTGAAGACACATGAAGAATTCAAAAAAATGCCTTCAACATAAAAATGCCTTCAACAAAGGCCTATAGAATTAACAGTAGCATTCTCCTGTATGCTTCGAAAATAGAGATACCCTCAAAGGTACGATGCAGCAGCACTCTAACAGCGGTCAACTTAATTTACAACAGAATAACACAACAGAACTCTACCAGCAATCAACTTAGTTTCCAACAAAACATTGATAAATCATAAGACTGAAGTAGTACATTGTACAACCTGAACACTCTATTCCCCTCCAGATTTCTATATGTAGTACATAACATTCAATCTTGGTTAAAAATATTTTTAAAAAAAATTCTGCCAAATGTGCTAGTTTTAAGTAAATAGGTGACTTAGCTAATTCGAAAGTTATGTCCAAGCATCATTAAATAGGATATAATATGAGATTTTAATAGATGTTCACCACATAAATTATGTAAAAATCATGTAGCTATATCCCTGGCCTGAGACTGCAATGAAGAGGTCCAAAGTATGGCGACTTCAATAGAACCAAGCCTCAATATAGGGTTGCAGTAGGTCCAAGGGTTTAACTGATTCAAGTCTTAATAAAATGCTACAACACAGAACTGAGCTCTTATGGTATATCTTTGTCCTCCAATAATGACAAACATTAAATTCTCTCGAGCATGGTAATAGAACTAAATTTGTTTACAGCAGTCCACAAGATATCCATTCATTTCTAGAAATTCTGCAAGAAGAAAATGAAAGTCATGTGTAACAATGTATTATGAAAAGACTTCAAGAAACCAGAACTTAGCCTGAATATCCTAAAAATGAATTTGGAAACATCGTCTCTTCAAGGTTGTTAATGTTGCAATCCTCTGTTCAACATTGATACAAATGTCGAAAACAAGTTAAAAGATGAACCAAATAATAGCATTCAAAGGAAAGACTAGGATTTCACCATTTCTACCTTCTATCCTTGAAAATAAGGAGAGATTACTTACATGCTTTTGTGTTTGAAAGGTGGACTTGAAGACCATGTTCATCCTAGAATGAGCTCAAAATGTACTTTTTTTTTTGGATTCGTGAAATAGAAGGACAGTGTTGTCAAAAAATAGTGAAATGGAGATCCCATAGAGGGCCTCCACCTTTACCACCCATGGATTTTGAAATGAGAAACTCTCATCCATAAATATGAAGTCCAAAGAATGTGAGGCAGTCAATACCCTTGCTTGACTACTATGTTAATGTATATAATAGACCCCAGAGATGATCATTTGAATCTCATATATGGTCATAATTATAGAGATCGCCAAGCATAGGAGAGGTATACCTTTAGCCTCTCAAATATTAGGTTTCTTCCAACTATCTGAAAGGCTTAACAGGTGTCCATGGATCAACAATATACTTACTTTTGCTTCCTCAATAGTATTTGGGAGGATTGAAAAATAGTCAAAAGTGCGTTGATTCCATTTGCAATGACTAAACCTTAAACCTGCAATTTCTTACTCTCTACCCATATGGAGATGAATTTGTTTGCTCTTCTGGCAAAGAGTTTGAACGTGGTGTATCCCAACATGATAGTCTCGCAATTAATTGATTTAGAGGTCAGGATGTATGCAGGAGGCAGAGGACTTGAATGAACTACCATACTAAGGAGGAGAGCATGAGTATTGAAACTAGGTATTGCTTCTCCAGTGAACGCTTGATTACTTACTGTAATGGGTTTTACATATTAAAATTGTATTCATACTAAGAGAAGCCAAAATAATAGAGATTAAATTTTCTAGATCCAAACACCCAATTTCCATAAAATCAAGAGAAAATTGGGTTAAAACAGTTTAGCAAATTTATATTTCAAAAACTAATGTCAGGAACAAGAAATGTAAGCTACTTAAACCCTAACAAGAACTTTTGAATTGGATGTTCATGGCATGTTGTCCGGCCCATATTAGTTAGATTGGAATTACACCTTGCAATTTTATAAGAGTTTGTATTTCCTGATGAACAAAATGCAACTTTCATTGCAACAAAAAAAAAGGAAATCCTCTTGCAGAGTCCATAAAGGTGGTAGTTCTATATGGCCAGGCTTCACTTGAACAAACATGTCTGCCATTACATTTTTAGTCTGCTCTGCCAGACAGAGCTGAGGCAAGGATGAAATGCATGCTCAAGGGTTCAGCTTCCAGGGCAAAAACTTGAGAAATTTAAAGAAATTACACCTAAAATTCTCAATAACACCTACCTTCATTGGAAATGGCACTTTTGGTACATATAAACAGTAGTAAAAACAAATAGATGAGAAATAACGGAAGAAAAACTGGACTCAATGCCTGGCTTGGACCTGCAAGATGAGAAATAAAGGCACGTTGACAAGCCATCTCAAAGACATGAGTCACCAAGAAGTGCAACATGCTAATGGAGTTGTCCCTAAAGAAGAACTAAATGGTGATCCTGCACAAGATGCCAGCAAGATCTAGAGGATCTAATTTTTAGCATTTTAGAACACGATCTGATTTTTGATGTTTTAGATAGTTGTATTATATAGTGTAGCTGAGACATTAAAAGTATCAAATTTTTGTGTGATTATAGATTGCATGATTAATTATATTATCTGGTTGCTCAAAATCAGTTGAGATTGAAACTTTGGGACTAAAATGAATACAATGTTTCCAGGACCAGAAATTATCCTTATAAATAATTTAGTTTCTGCCAGAGGTATAGTTTTCCCAAGAACAAAAGAGATTGTAAATATGGTTGTAGAGGGCTTGGTTAGTTTATATGATCAATTTTACTGTATGCATCAGTACCAAGGCCCAAGAGGCAGAGTAAGAGGCTGCCATAGCCCCAATGTCATTGAAATTTCAAGACTAGGCAAGGTCTCGAATTGTTGCGCAACAGAAAAGCATCTCTAACCATTCCATTCTACTCACCATGGACTATCATGGCTAGGAGGAGAAGTCCAAGTCTAAACCTTATTCCTTGGGGAAAATTAGGTCCATGTTATGTCTGCTCATTTTCATTTACAAATATAAATGCACTACTGTCTTGTAGCAAGGCCATTAGAGGTACTTACAAGCCACAATAAGGCCACAATTGTCTCCAACAAGAACACATAAATAATAAGGCTTACAGGTGGGAGGAAGGGTGGATTTGAGCAGGGATAGGTGCCCTAACAAGGGCCGAGTTCTTCAAAAAATACAAATCACATTTTAAGGAATTGGAAGAGAAGTTTGTGGAGAATAGATGTAGGATTGGGTTTGAGCCTTGTGATAGCATTATGTGCTTGATGGTGTGAGGGTCACCTTTGTCTAAAAGACTGAAAAGGGAGGTTGATACAACAATAGTTATAGGGATTGTTTGGAGGGTCATTAGGCATAGTGTAGGAGTGTTCCTTAGCAAGTAGCTCCTAGAATTGAATCTTCAGTAGCATAGGGGGTGTCTCCATAAGTAAGGGAAACATTCATATTGCTGGTTGGTCCATAAGTGCGGTAGGGATAGTTGAGGAGCAAACTCACCCTAGGGTAGTGTTTTCTTCCTTTAAGTGGACAAAAAATAGAAGCAGCCTGTGGGAGAGGTTGATACAATGATGAAGCAATGGGATAAGGGCTAGAAGAGTGCCCTAACTAGTCTTCTAAAAGCGCATAATTCAAGGGCAAGAGGGCAACAACAGAGAGTTGTATATTTCCTCTTGGATGATGGCTTGAAGGGTGTCCTAGGAGATGACTCCAAGGAAATGGTAAAATCCCCATCTATTGCAAAATGGATTTCCTATCCTGAAGAAAAAAATTATAATAGAAAAATCATGAAAATAAAAGGCTCAAATCTCTCTTCCAGACTGGTGACATGGCAGAAGGCCACATGGACCACTGTGATTGGTTGACATAACACATTAGAAGCATGATGTTAGCATCTAAAATATCTAGGACATGTGCCACTCCATGATAAAGACACATGGTGTGTGGATTTGAGTTTTCCAGGCGGTCAAGTGGGCCGAAAATAGGTGAAATGTGGCACCACTCAGAGATTGACATGTACCAATTGGTACAAGTGGTAGACAATTGGCATGCTCAAACAACGGGGTGATGCAGGAATGACATGAGGGAGAAAATATCAGAAAAGCCCCAAATCTGGAGAACTAAAGCCCATCACCAACCTGAAATTGAAAACTTTACATGATGTAACCTATGAAATCGTAAATGGAGAAATCATAGTAACAATAAAGTAACCTATGTAAAAATAAAGTCGGATTCATCCTAGGAGTGGTTGATGGAGAAATCATAGTGAACAACATGAAACATGTAGAGTTTCTTACAATCAAATAGATGAAAAAACACATACAAAAAACCTAGATAATAATCATGAACAATCTTAATATTGAATTATGAACTGTAAAGGAACTTACAAACTGTGACATTACGAACCTGGTCAAGCACACAAGAAAAAATATCCTAGACATGACCCTGGTAGACAACTTGTATTGCTCATGATGCAAGAGGATTTGTACCTGCACTGCCAAGTCAATCAAAATCCATCATTATCTATACAATAAATATAAGTAATTGATGTAGTATTTTTTACTCTAAGATGTATTCTTATGATAATGTTAGAACATATGTTGAAAATTTCAAAACATACCTGAATAAGCTCCTCTTCATTTCAAGAAAAATTTATTGGAGTCGCATGAACTAGGAACAAGCCTTCCACAATCTGAAAGAGTAGCAACTAAGTCAACAGTGATTTTTTTTTTGCTACATTGGATTGAGGGAGGTTTGCTCCAAGATTAAATTGCTCCAATAAATTATTCTGTACTAAACAGGGACAACCATGTGAAGGTGGAAGCTCTTATGGCCCCTCCCCCTTCCCCCCCCCCACCCCCCCCACATCACTCTCAATTCTCCAATACCCAATCTATATTTCATTTTTTACTTTCATGAGCATAAAAAAAAATATTCAATAACTAATAAAAAAACAATTCAACAAAAAGTATGCAAGGAAACATTGAAATTAGTGCTTGACATAAAAATAGTATGATAAATGAGTTTTTTATATAACGCAAAAAAAATTCCAAGTATGGTAACATTTGTCTTATAATAATACAATATTTTACATTATCAAATTTTATTTTTCTTCTTCCTATTTCTAAATCTCCTAATTACATCATCAATCTCATTGTGCTCTGCTCCTGTTTCGTGCCTTTCGACCTGCACTACTGACCTATTTACGTAGTCAAAATGTCTGGTCTCATCCAATGACAGGGAATCGCCTACAAAAACATATAATATTAAATTTTAATTGTCAGTTTTTAAATATCATTGAACTAGTTAGGTAATATTAATAAAAAAAATTGTAGTGAGATTATTTACCTGGTGCATTACTTTTTGCCGTTGGGATTTTTGCCCTATCTTCCTCTCTGGTGGTAAGATCCTCAAGGGAAACATTCTCTGTCATTTAAACAAAAAATGTTATAAGGACAACCATCAAGATATAATTAGAAAAAATTATAAGTGGCAAATAATTACCGTCACGGCCCTTACTGATAGTAACATTGTCGGCCTGGTCCCCACTACAATGACCAAGTTGCATGTGAAGAACATCTACATCTGGCTCTACAACTGGGTTATTTGCCTCGTCGATAGTGCTGCTCCCATGATTTAAACAAAGTTGTTATAAATTAAATTTATGGATGAAAACAAACATATTGAAAGGTTAACGTTTTACCTTATCAGGCATTCTAGATCTTGGGACCTGCCCCAAGCTTCTGCGACATTCAACTACGGCTTGATAGCTGAAATGGAAAGCGATATTTTTATCTTCCTCTATAGTTTCTGTTCCGAAGTCATCACCCTACATTACATATGATTGTGTATTTTTAATGTTATTTGATATGATTACAAAAACGTTAGAAGGCGATACAATCAATTATAAGATGTTTAGTTACTTACAATTCTTGCGGTTAATTTCAAGTAGCCGCCCTAGCCCAGCTTGTGATGGCCCTTTTTTTCAATCCTAGCTTTGGTTGCCTTCGGGGTGTCAGAAAACCTATCATCAAAAGATTGAAGTCAGATATGACATAGCACACTTTTATTTTAGATATAAAGAAAATTAAATTTATTGAATTGAAGTTGTAATTTACCTTGCGGGTCCAGTTGGCATTTTCCATTCTTTCTTTGCCCTTTTCTCTTTTCCATCATGGATGAGTGCTCTCCACTCACTCTCTGGAACTGTGAGAGGACACTCGTATCTAGGGTTAAATTTCAATTGATTCCTATAGGTTTCCCTAGTATATTTCAAATATTTTCCAGCTACCCAAGCCACCGTTGTTCTGTCAATTGTGCCCACCCCAAAAAGGGCTTCTAGATAATCTAGAAGTTCTTTTTTCATGTTGGAATTCTGGGAATTCCACCTTGTGCGTATGGTTGGGCCAAAAATTATCAATGCGTGGCTCTCCAAAAACCTATATAACTCATTGTTTCCTACACAGAAAAAAAAATATATTATCATTAATTTAAAAATAAAAATCATGATAAAATTTGTTTTAGATAGAGTACATGAAATAGTTAAAATATTAAAACTTACCTGGGAGTTGTATGTGCTTTATAGGGACACCTTCATCGTTCACCAACAACGTGCCATTAATGGTCCCCATGGAGCTGACACTTGTAGCTCCAGGAAACGCAATAATGAAGTTGGCCATATTAGCCTCATCACTGCCAACACGTTCAGCAGTTGGCTGGGTGTCTGCTTGGGCAGGGTGTGTTTCTTGGATGGCACCTAAAGGAGTAGAAGGTGTACGAGAGGGTTTCTGGGCAATCTCTTACCCTTGTGTCCCACTACCACCAACACCGGGTTCAACAAGTGTCAGATAATGCTACATACAAAAGAAATTTTTGTTAGTTTAGTCAATGTAAAAATTAAAAATCAAACTATCACAATTCATCTCATGCAGAACAAAAACAATATCCTTTTGATTTTTTATTATTACCTGATATGTTTCTAGCTGGGTCATAAGTTGTTTTATCCTCTCTTCTGTTTCAGGTGTTTGAGGCGTGTCTATCAAAGTATCAAATTCCGACCTTACTTTTCGCGCCTTTTTTTGCAGCAAGAGCAATGGATATTGGGATGAAGAAAGCTCTTCTTCATAGAGGGAATCATCAGGCGTACCATGGCCAGGTGTTTACATATTTGAAAAAAATTAATATTATTTCAATTATGTAAATAACTAAAATACATGAAGATAGAGCAATGTTGGCACTTTACATGTTCTTCCGTTGGCCTCTTTTTGCGATCATCTCGTCTCGAGGTTGTTCCTGTACCACTCTGATTAGTCTGCCACATTGCAATAAAATTATAAATGTAAAAACTTGAAAACACAAATGAAAACTGAAATAATTTCTAATAAGACACCGGAAGACAGAATTAGAGTTTTAAATATGCCTTGCATTGAATTCAGTCCTGAAAACATGTCATTGCACATTAAGGCACCCAAACAAGAGACGAGTTGACAATGAGACTAAATTGGGTTATTTGTAGTGACATTTTAAAATCTCAAAAGGTACATTAATTATTGAAACAAATTAGCTTCATAAATAACCTCTTAAAAGATGAAATCAAGAGTCATATTACCATATTAAATATGGATTCATGTTAATGGAATATGATCCAAGTTTGGAGTTACACCTTTATATGACATGATATCAAATCTTTGGTGGTTCTAATAACTCCATTATTCTCGCTAAGACCTGCCACTCTTCTTGTTTAACATTATTTTCCCATTAGACCTATCTTAATACGTTTTTTGTTCTCCTGTGTTGTAACTCCATGTAGAGATAATTATTTGGTATCTATTAATTACCTTTGCTCGGGGCTTCTTTAGTGTGCAATGATGCCTAAGGTTCACACAAAATTTGAGCTTCAAGAAATAAATGAGATAGAGGTTTGAGCTTGATGTAGTAAATAATCCTCTTGGAACACCTAGTGGATGTCAACCTCTATATAAATTTTGATATATTAGAGCCACAACATAAAACACATGCAAATTGGGAAGGAGGAAAAACCAAGACCTTATATGAAGAAAACTCTGTATATGACCCTATATTAAAGACTGACTACTGTTTGGTAGGGAAATTATACTTGAGAAAGAAAAAATCTCCATTTTAGGAGTTGTATCAGCTAATCTGGATGACTGTGGTGAAAATTATATGTATGAAGTCTCTGAAAAAAAGGAAGAGTAGGTTCCACTTAAGTATTTGATGAGAAAAATTAAATATGAGAATAGAATTCAAACTTTGAAGAGAAAAGTGGAATGAATTGCGATTCTGGACCGCCACCTGAAGTCTTAGAATTCTTTGTTGAGGGCTAGAAATGAAGACTTGGTAATGGAGACATAATATTTAAAATAAAAAATCAAATGTTAGAGGATTCATGTAGCATATATGAAAACTAAACATAGGAGGGACAAGAGGCAATTGAAGAAGATTCAAGGCACAAGATTAGAAATCGACATCCTAATGAAAAAGTGATGGAGTTAGGGCTTCAAAAATTTGGTTTTTTATGGAGTCATTTGGCACACCCCTATTTGTGTGAGGAAACACAATGAAGTCGGGTTTGGGGGATGTAAATCTTATAAAATGTCTCATTTTTTTTATTTAATACCCTCACCAATCCCCTATTTTACCAATTTTGAAGGATATGCCTAGTATTTCCATGCTCTTTTGATGTAATCTGGAGGATTTGAGTACAAGTTGCTTATTTTTCATAATTTGGTAGGTACATATTTAATTTGGATCAAAATGCCTCATTTATTATATTTTTATATTTTAAAACTTTTACAGGTCACTTACCTAAGTAGGTGTAGCTCTTGTAGTCATTTTGGTGTTCCTTAACTAGTCATGGGATTGATGCACATGTTACGGGATTCTTGCACCAGTTACAGAGTTTGTGCACCACATTCAAGGCACAAGACTATTGGTTATTGGAGATATATAAAGGGGATTGTGGCCAACTGGATGATTGAATATTTGTGAATATATCTATGAAATGAGATTGAAGGAATGTGTGCACCTACCCCACCCCTGCAGTCAACATAGTAACCTGAGGAGGAAGTAAATTTTTTTCAAAGAAACCCTCACACAATGGACCAAATATTTTTAGTTAGATAATGGTTGTACCAGATTGATCACTGGAGGGACGTTGTTTCCTGTTTTTATTTGTACGTGATTGGCTTCATTTTGGCAAGATTTGTAATGTAATCAAATTTTATAACATGAGTTAAAGCTTAGAGATAGGTTAGTGATGTTATGGTATGGTTGAATTGTTAGTTTGAAGTATGGTATCACTTTTTCTTAGTTGGGTATCAATCACTAAGCTCATCATGTATTGACATACTGAACTTCATTAATACATAAGCTAAATGCTAGGTTCTTCTCTATTATTGTCATTTTTTATGTGATGATCTATTGTGTTCTATAATCTAATATCGCTTTAAGAGGGTGCAAGATGGCTGGTCAAGGCCCAAAAACCCAAGCTTGACATTCCTACATTAGAATAGTATCATGTGGTTTTTTAATCCCATATCTAGTGTGATTTTATTATGGTATGTTTTATCTACATGCAATCTAGTCTAGTTGTCTTTACGCTCTGTATTTTTCTATATATTTCCTTTATACCTTGGTTTTATGTTATTCAACGTTAGGATCTAAAAGGAGAATTACCATAAGTGAATGAAATAGTTTAGTTTCTTTAATATAAAATAGGTTGCACAAATCAAATCTCTAGCACAGTTATATTTCATATATGGTTAGTGGTAAATATAGGTTTAATGTCAGTTTGTTTTCTGGGTATTTCTAATTATCAAAGTTAAAATAGTTGGCTAATCACATATAAACCCATTTTTTTTAGGCATATAATGAGATCATATGATAGGATATGTGATCCAATCATGCATGAGAGTGTGTCAAGGCCTATTGCAGGAGTGGAGCCAGAACCAACTACCCACCTTAGATTACCATAAAACCACTGTTTTGTTGATAGAAGGATATTCCAACAATACGAGACATGTGAGGAATCCAAAGCAGCATTACACAACCACATAATAAATTCCCTATTTTGCATATTTTTAAAACAAATTACTTGTTTCCAAAGTCCTTTGATGGATACTACTGGCCAGAAAGTTTTTAAGAGGAGAGCCATATTAAAAGTAACGGTGTCTTTATTCCCCCAACCACTAAGGGAAGTAGGAGAATTAATCAAATACATGCTAACCAAATGGATTTTCCTTTATATACTTGTGCCAACCCAAAAAAATTGAGAAATAATGGTTTGTAATCTGTTGATAACACCCTTGAGTAACTTGAAGATGCACATCGAGTAGATGGGGATGCTATGAAGGATGAATTTTATCTAAACAAGTCTACCCCCAAGAGATATCCACTTCTTTATCTAGTGTTTGAGCCCCTTCTCAATTTTATAAATGAGCCAACCCTAATCACAAATTTTGTAACCATTTGGTTTCAATATAAAGCCCATGTATCGAAACCCTCCATCCATATTAACAAGAAATTGCAAATTTTTATAACATTCGGGACATTACAGCTAAAGGATTGGTGTATTCTTACCATTTTGGTGGTCGAACCAATGGGTCCCCTGCTAAACCCCCGAACCTGCTAAACCCTCGAACCAATGAATAGCTGACCGGTTGAACAAACAGTCGAACTCTCAGCACCGTTGCAAAGATAATGAAATTGATTAGGTGAGAATCGAACTCTCAGCACCGTTGCAGAGATAATGAAATCGTTTTTGTAAGAATTTTTGTAAAAAGGGCGTGTGGGTAATGAAATGGATTGGTTTGGTGTGATTTTGTAAAAAGGGCGCATGGGTAATGAAATGGATTGGTTTGGTGTGACATCCACTAGATAAATGGTACATTCCTTCGATATTAGTATATAAGGATAAGTATTTTCATACAATTCCTCTTGTGTTTTTGACCATATGTGTTTTATCGATATGATTTACAATTGATCCCTCTAGGTTGAGACGTTAACCCCTTCTTAACGACACATTGTAACTTGCACATGAACTTCTAACTTTCATGCACACCCTGAAATTGTGACATCCCCTCACTTGAGGTTTTTATGTAACTAATTGTATATATGTGTTTTGCTTTTTATAATGTTTAAAGTTTGAAAGACATATAGAGAATTTAATTATTAGTACTTTATTACTGATAATGAATGATTGCAAAATTTTATTTTAGATGTTTATAAAAAATAAGGAGGTTTGGAAAATTAATGTTGGAATACATTTGGTTGAAAACAGATGAGGCTGCAAATTGATGGTGAATATTAATTACCTAGTAATAAGCCTTAGGCATCTAATCTAAATAATTATATTTATTGTGAAACTATGGAGTTGGCCAATTAATTATTTCCATAAAATATAGGATGTTTCCTTTAGGAGTGGGAAAAGAAGGCCCATTAATGAGCTATAAATTACCTGCCACCAGTTGGTGAGGTGGAGGTAGTTACCAACTACAAAAATGAGTGGTAGATGGGAAATAGACAAAGATACTTTTTCTATTTTTTTTGTCTTCTTGTTGGAGGGGACTCACGATGTCTGAGGAGAGGTTGTGAGAGAAGCAAGTGAAAAGGAAAACACAAAAGTGTATTTGCAAGCCTGTGCTTGAGGGGATAATTCCGGGGAGAAGTATCAAGGTTGGGTGGATCCAAGTATTCAAACATATATTTTCCAGACAAAAAATTCAAGTAATTATTCTTGTCTTATATTATGTTTTGAAGAGTAAAAGACATAATTATGTTATGCTTCTAATTCTATGTAGCTTATACACTGCTAGAAATAATGACGAAATTAAAGAATTAGAACAATTGTTCCTTATTTTATTATTTCTAAGAATGTTTTGAAGAAATAGGTAAAAACAAAAGGCAAGGAGCTGTAGTACTGATATACAAAGGCATATATCCAGTAGGGTTTGAGTCGATTAGAAAAGGAAAGGAGCTATAGTACTGATTACATGCAGGGTAGCTATAGTGATTAATGTAAAATTTTGAAAGGCCCACCATGATTAATCCGAAACCTTTGTAATTCGTTTGAAATTCCTATTAAAACCATAGTTTATGGCGGTAATTCTCCACCATATAAATAGGTATTAAAACCTTTCAAATGCCAACTTAGGTTTGATTTAAAAATGGCATATAATTTTAATTTAGCTTGTACAATAGTAAGGCCATTATTTATTGGTTTGAAATAATAAACAACATGCAACAAACCCACATAATTAGTAAATTATTTAAAGACAATAATTCCTACATGTTAAAATATAAAGTTATAACATACCAACTCATACTTGAACATAACATCTGTATCAATATTCTTTTTCTGTATCTTCTTAATCTTCATCCAACTGATCGACATCTATACCAACATCTGATTCAGAAACGGTGTTGAAATGATCGACCATTTCATCATCATCATCAATTATGTCATTTTCAATAATATCCTCATCGACATCATCATCAATAATTGTTGCCTCATCTCCTATGCATGGTTCATCTTCTAATATATCTTCTTCGTCTGTCAATGCATCTTCCTGCTCATCTGCCACTGCATCATCTTCTTCTTGATCAATATCATCTTCTTCCTCTACAGTATACTCTATTGGCCTTCCTCTTGGATCATATCTAATAGCAAATGACCATTCGTTCACACCTGGAACCTCTGAGTAAAAGACTTGTTCGCATTGGCTTGGAAAAACATAGTGATCTTTTCCTGCTTCAAACTGTGATGTTTTAACCATTGGAAATCCATTTTCATGTTGAATAAGTGTTCTATCATCATCACATACATTCATTTGTAGCCTATACCATTTTACGTCGAACAAAACTATTTTGAAGGAATTAAAGTCACACTCAACTATATCATCTAAAAACCCATAATATATATTTTCATATTCTTAAGGATGTCTGTCACTCCTAGAGGAAACATTAGTGACCTGGAATACTGCAACTATCCCACAATCATAATTTTTCCTGTTATCATCCAACTATTTAACGCGAAATTTACGAACATTGAACCACATAGCCTTGTGGTGTTTCAACTGTAATATGCCAAACATGAAAAAGATGCATTCTCAATTAATAATTAATCATATAATTTACACAACATGAAAATTATCTGAAAAATCAAATTTTTTGTCACATTATAGATATAGTATAAAATAAGTAATGAATAAAATAGGTGAATTAATTGCTTACCTTTCTATCTTTCAAACCATATGCTAAATCGATTTCCCTGTCCGTAACATTTCCATCTCCACTACAATACGCGTCTCTAATCAATTCAGACAGTAGTTGCGATGATAACCTACCGTTTTTACGTGCTTTACATGTTTCAATCCATTCACTCATCCACTCAAGATTGTTTGCAATGTATAAAAGTAGTGCCTCATAATCTTGAGCACCTGAATAAAAAATAATAATTCACCAATATTAATAAATATTTCTTATAACCATGGTAAATTATATTAATTAATAAAATATGAAAGAATAAGACCTAAATGCATATAATGATCATATACATGATGTAAAAAAATGAAACATTATATGTATTATACATAATAAATCTTTTCCCTCTCACTTTCTTCATTCTACCTTTTCCCAACAGGTGCTCCACTTCAAATTTTTTGATGGAGTTCACATCCCAAATGCAATCCACCGCCTTCATAGCTGGCGCAGCTAATATAGGAAGATAATGACTAATATACACCATGGATTGATATACCACATATCCCTCCACTATAGAACCCTCAGGTCGTGCTCTTTGTCTAACCAAAGCCTTCAAGGATTTCAGGTGCCTCTCGACCATCCACATTGACCTTGTGTGTACTAGTCCACACATTTCAATCTCCTCAACTTGGTGTATCAAGTAGTGTTTTTGTGCATTGAAAAATGTTGGAGGTAGAGACTTTTTCATTTCACACATTAGCCGAGAAATTTCTCTCTTCCAATAATTTATTTCATCTTGATGGATTTCTTTCAATGACAACCATTTGCAAATCATTACGCAAGGTTATTTCAATGAAACATAATATATATTTCATTAAGTACAAAAAGAAATTGTAGCAATTAGGTTCTGTGTATAAATCAAAACTACTTACCTCATGTATTTACTAAGACCATATATAACTTGTTTGACATTGTTGTCAAAGTCATTTGGGAGAGATACAGGTAGAACATACTATAACAATAAAAAATGAATCGTTATTGGTTTCCAAATTAAACAGAAAAAAGGGAAATTTAAAATATGTATTCAAGCAATAACATACAAAAACGTATACCAAAAAAATTACCTTAACAAAGGTATGCCAATCATGTGTTTTCACCCCACTGAAGTCACCTTTCTTTGTTAGGATATTATTTATGTTTCAAGCAAAACCTATTGGAAATTTAATTCTTCTAACGGCCTCTTTTAGATCATTGCTTTGTTTTTATGTTAATAACCATGGAATATTATTATAATTTCGACCTCCATTGTTATTTGATCTGTCTATCACACTTTTCATTGCATGATTCGATTTCTCAATTTCAGCACAAATTTTGTCAATTTTATCTCTATCATGTGCAGCATCTATGGTTCGCCATAACGTTTCTGTCACATTCTTCTCGACATGCATTGTATCAAACAAATGAGCTATTTTTAGGTCCTCATAGTAGGGCACCCTCGCGAATTGAGAAGGATAACATTTCATTCCAGGTGGAAGTACAATATTAGTACCTTCACCGCGACAATGACCTTGATATCAAAGAATAAAATAAATCAGAAAAATATTAATTATAAAATACAATAAAATAAATTCATTAGTTAAAACAAAAATTCCAAACATTACATAAAAAAATAATATATATATATAAATACATACATACATATATATATATATATATATATATATACATAAATTACGTACCAACTGCTTGACGATTATTAATTCTATTATATTCCAACGTCCACAACTGAGGTGTCATTCTTCGTGGTTTTAATCCAGTTTCTTATTTATCATTGAAAAGATGTTTTTTAGTAGTACGATACTTATGGTTCCTAGAGAGAAAGTGCCTAAACTCATCAAACACCATCTTTCTTAAGTCTGGCGAATGATGATACTTCATCTTAGGGCCATAAACTGGACATGCAAATCTACCCTTTGTTTGAAGACCTACAATAGATGGATCAATAACAATTATACTATGAGATCATTTTTAAAACATGCAATATGGTATATCTAATTTAGATAATTATGTATTATATTAAAGTGCAACGAAATATTACATACCAAAAACATGTGTTAGTCCTGGGGCATCATGAATTGTCCATACAAGCATTCCACAACATTGAAATCTCTTCTGCTTGATTGGTTTAGTGATGTCATACATTGTGATGCCATCCCATAACTCTATTAGCTCATCGATAAGAGGCTCAATATATACATTCATATCTTTGACCTGGTACTTACCTAATTTTTCAAAATTACGGTACATAATAATTATGACCATGGTATATGTATATATAAGTAAGTAAATAAATAAAATATATATTTATGCAAACAACGAGAGAAATGAAAATGTTACATTCAAAAAAATAATGTATCAAATACCTGGAATAATCATAGTCAACATTATGCGCTCCCTCTTTATTGACATCCAAGGAGGAATGTTATTGTTGATAACAAAAATAGGCCACACTGAGTAAGTAGATCTAAGCTCTCCGAATGGATTAACACCATAAGCTGCCAATGAAAGCTTGACATTATGAGGTTCATTTTTAAAATCTACATATTTTTCCTCGATTTATCTAAATGAATAACCATCTGCAGGCATTCTAAGAACACCATCTCCACTTCTATTCTTTGAATGGTAATCCATAAACTATGCTATGCTGTTACACCTGAACATTCACTACAAACGTGGAATTATGGGAATATGATGAAGAACCTTTTGAGGCACCTTTTTGGTTAGTTGATCTATTCGATATCTACTGGTACCACATTGCGGACATTCTGTTTTCAACGTATGTTCTCCGTAATATATAATATGATATTTAGGACATCCATCTATAGTGTTATATTCCATTCCAAATTTTTTCATAATAGCACGTAGATCTCGATATGTTCGAGGTAAAGTATTTGGCGATGGCAATAAATATTCACCCAAAAATCTACAGCATAAACAAAAACTAGTTAATGTAAAGATATATATATATATATATAATTATTATTTTACACATTTATTACAACTAAAAAAAGGGAAAATAATCAACATTTACATATATGTGATCATATATACATATTGCATACCTTAGGAGTTGTGTCATACATCTAGTTGACAAATTATTCATAACCTTTAAGTTCACTAGCAACAATGTAGTAGAGAGAAGAGTTGCATTTGAGTGTTCAAAAATTCGTTCACTTGACCTTTTAATCAAAGGTACATCATAAATATCGTCACTGCTATCTCCACCATCATCATCTGACTCACCATACAAGTCTTGGAGCATTTGATTTGTCCCATCATTAATGTGAACTATCTCATTACTGTCATCATGATCTACCTCCATGGGATCATTAAAATTACCTTCATCATTCGCTTCATGTTCTTCACCTTGTACAACATCATTTCCAATACTAATATTTGTTGCAATATTCTCTTGTACTGGTGCAACATCATCTAAGCTACTACTATTTAGCTGTGGAAGCTGGTTGATCATCTGCAAAAAGTTTGGGGGCAACTGTGCCTTTATGAAAATTACAAACATTAATCATTACACATTAGTGCGCATATAAAAAATATTAAAATAATATAAAATTTTACAATATAATCAAAATGAAGATAGATAATGAAGATAGATAATTAATTACCACAGGATGATAGTCATTTGATCCACCATCAATATGCCCATATTTCCTACAATGCATTGTTGATGTTGCTATTAAAACTCTAACATTATTTCTCAAACAACATTTTTTGCAAGGGCAATAAACTCTACCATCACCCCTTTCACCCTTTTGAATTTTTTTTCCACCTCTAATGTTTTCTTCCATTGATGCAAATTATCCTATAAAGAAAATAATAATTATATTTAGCAATCATATCTCTCAATGGTGTAGAAAACCCAAGATGTGTTGAACTCAATGCGAGCTCAATATATAAGAAAAAAATAAATAAAAGTGGGCTTTTTACAAATTGTGAGCTTTTTACAAAATTGTGGGCTTTTTACAAATTGTGGGCTTTTTACAAAATTGTGGGCTTTTTACTCCCAATAAAAAAGTGTATATCAATTTTATATTTAATATTGAATGAATAAATTGAATTATATTTAATATTGAATGAATAAAAGTGTATGAATAAATTTTATATTTTATTTTACTCCCTTTTGATAGCCCATTTTATAATAAATTGAATGAATATTCTAATTCCAGTTTAACATAAAGCTAACAATTTCAATACTCCCTTCGGAAGCCCTTTCTCTTTTTACTATTTATAACACCAACCAACCCAGAATTTCAATTCTTGATGCAGAGCTTACATATATGGTTCAAACCATAAGATAACTCATTTACACCTATAAATTCCCTTCTATTAAAGCCCAAATAGATCCTATATCCAAGGTTTCTCTTTTAATTTACACTTGCATGAACTTACCACTGTATATCAAAAAAAATTACATGGAACCTCCGCGGCATTAATTTAAATGTCAGCACCAACATAAATTAATATCCAATCCACGTTTCAATTATGGGACAATTCATGATCAAAAGTTCGAACCATAACTCAATGGTTGCCTTAAGTTCTCGCACCATAACCAACCAAGTTCGAATCATAACCAACCGTCGCAAGAGCGACACTTTGCCACCAACCATCGGAAGAGTGACACATCGCCTAATCATTGCAAGAGCGACACATCACCACCAACCATCGCAAAAGCGACACTTTGCCACCAAACGTCGCAATAGCGACACATTCTTCTAAACGTCGCAATAGTGACAGTTTCCTCCATATGTTGCAATAGCGACACATTGTCTTTGTAATGTCCCAATAACAACATACTTTAGAAATCTGTCGCAAGAGCGACGCTATTTTAAAACATCGCAAGACCGACACTTGCCTCTAAGTGTCGGTATTGCGACACTTTCCTCTAAACATCGGTATAGTGACGGTTTCGGGCGGGATTTGAAAAAGTTGAAAAAATTTGGGGAAATTTCTAACATTTGGTCAAAAGTGTCGGAACCAAGTGTCGGAATTTCTGCCAAATGTACTAGTGAATACAATTCTCACATAAATCCAAATCAACATTCTTCAAACCCAGCAACAAATTTCTTGAGTGAAGAATCTTCATCCCCTTCTCAGTCATGTGTCCGAGCCTATGATGCCATAATGCTACATCTGCTCCTTTGAAAGTTAAAGCATTAACATAATTAGAAATACCATTGCATAAATACAATGTACCAACCTTTTCTCCTTTTGCTATTACCAGGGCTCCTTTGGTGACCTTCCAAGTTTTATTTGTGAAAGTCGTCACACAACCTTCACTGCCTAACTACCTTGTTGAAATTAGATTTTTCTTTAGATCTGGAATATACCTTACCTCCTTTAATAGCCATTAGTTTCCATTCTGTTGTTTTACAAGAACTTTACCCATTCCAACAATTTTACAGGGTTTATCATCACCCAAACAGACTTATCTAAAATATCCTTGAAAATAGTCATGAAAATATTTCTTATCAGGTGTGGCATGGAATGAAGCCCCTGAATCTACAACCCAAGAATCAGTAACATTTTTGAAAGAAAGAATCAAAGCATCTTGTAACACATCACCTGTCACATTTGATTCATGATTGTTTTCTTGCTGTGCGTCTCCTTATTTTCCCTTCCGAGATCTACAATATTTCTTTAGGTGTCCTTTCTTTCCACATTTCTAGCACACTATACCCGATCTAGACTTGGATATGCCTTTCCTTAATTTACTTCGATATCCTAAGCTCTTTCCTCTTTCCATTTTTCTTCCCCTAGACTCTGCACTCAAAGCATTACGCGATGTCTCATAAGATCTTTTCCGTCGCATTTCCTCGCTAAGGATAGCACCGACAAAATCATCAAACTTTAAAGTACTAGATCCAAAGACGGAGTTACTAATGGCCATAACTAAACCATTCCAACTTTCTGGCAATGAGCACAAAAATAAAATAGCGCTAACTTCATCATCAAAGTTTACCCCTACAAAACTTAACTGACTACTAACTGTATTAAAATCATTTAAATGTTCTGCAACAGATCCACCTTCCGACATCTTCATATTAAATAAAATTTTCATAAGAAATACCTTGTTTGAGGCCGAGGGTTTTTCATATAGTTTCGCCAACACCTTAATCAAACCCTCTATTGTTGTTTCCTTCGAAATATTGAAGGCTACCGATGCCGCGAGGCACAACTGTACTATTCCGAGTGCCTTTCTATTGAGAATCTCCCATTCTACATCTGTCATAGCTATCAGCTTCTTTGTTTTTCCGCTCATTGGTAAGTACAGATATTTCTGATACAGATAATCTTCCATCTACATCTTCTACAATGAGAAGTTTTGGCCATTAAATTTCTCGACCCTAAATTTACCATCTTCCGCCATTTCTCCCACTTGAACCAGGAACCCTTCTTTCCTATGAGTTAATCAGCCAAATATACCTTTGGCTTTGATACCAGTTGTTAGAAAATTATATATTACAGAGCAATGAAACACATAAAATATGCAGAAAACACAAGCACACAAAACACATAAAACCAGAGAGACACAGATATACGTGGTTCATCCAGTTTGGGCTACGTCCACCCCAAACATCCAGTCCTTCCTTTTTATTATCCAGCAAAATGAAGAGACACAACCTATAGTAGGTCCACTGTAATATCCTTTGTTCTCTTTCACAGTCTCCCTATTTTTGTATCGCTCCGAGAATACACATAAAATACACATCTACAATACAATACCATCATACAAGCGAGGGGTTGCTTTCTAGGGAAGAAAACCCTAAACTAAACATAGCTTCTACCATCAGATCATCCACCTAATGAATGGCCTAGATTGACTAGAAATTACTATACTTTTATAAGGCAACTTTACATCTATTTTTAGCTTCGGGGGCGTTGCCCCCGAAACCCCCCGCTGGGGGGGGGGCTCCATAAAGTCACAACCACCCCCTCTAGAACCCCCAGGCAGCATTTAATTATGGGCAGTGTTGCCACCCCATTAAGGTACAAGGGTCCAACGCTGTGATACAAAATAAACAAGATAATCAGGCTCCACACCCGGCAATCTCCCACTTGGAGACTGATTGTAGCAACTCCACTGCTGCTTCATTTGCTGGAAAATGACTCATCATTGGACCTCGCTGTTTCTCATCTTCATTGTCATCCTTAAAGACCAATTGAAACTAAGCATATTCTTAGTTTCTCCCTAGTTACAACTTTTGTTAACATATCTGCGGGATTCTGGCTAGTTTGTATCTTTTCTAGCTTCAACTGTCCATCTTCCAATACTGACCGTATGAAATGGTACTTGAGTTGTATGTGTTTAGTATTTGAATGAAATGATGAGTTCTTTGTAAGAGGAATGGAACTTTGGCTATCACTGTATAACATGCCCATATCATGCTCCTTACCCAATTCATCCATAAACCTTTGTAACCAAATCATTTCTTTACTAGCCTCTGTAGCAACAACATACTCTGCTTCTGTTGTTGAAAGTGAAACAACACTTTGGATTTTTGAAACCCAACTGACAGATGTTCCACCTACAGTAAATACATATCCTGTAGTGCTCCTCCTGTTATATTTTTCACCTGCCATATCTGCATCAACATATCCCTGTAGAGAAATGTTTGAACCACCAAAGCCTAATGCTTAATTTGTGGTACCTCTAAAATATATGAGAATCCATTTCACTACCATCCAATGTTATTTTCCTGGATTGTTCATTTACTCGCTTACAACTCCCACTGCATGTGCAATATTAGGCCTTGTGCAAACCATTGCATACATTAAACTTCCAATTGTTGATGCATATGGAACTTTAGACATATAGTCCATTTCTTCTTGGGTCTTGGGGCACATCTCCTTACTAATTTTGAAATGGCTAGCAAAAGGTGTACTAACTGGTTTTTCATTCTTCATATTAAATCTTTTCAACACCTTTTTTATGTACTCATTCTAAGACAGTGTTGATTTGCGATTTTTCCTGTCTCTACTTATTCTCATACCAAGGATTTGTTTTGCAGCTCCCAAACCCCTCATTGCAAATGAATTTGCCAATTTTCTTTTGAGCACATTTATTTCCTACATGTTAGACCCTGCAACAAGCATGTCATCTACATACAATAACAATATAGTATAGCTGCCATCATTTTTCTTTTTCAGATAAACACAATGATCAGAGTGACATCTAGTATAACCTTGTTCAGACATAAACTTGTCAAATTTTAGATACCACTGCCTTGGAGCCTGTTTTAAGCCATACAAGCTCTTCTTTAACTTGCACACTAATTTTTCCTTCCCTTTGACCTCATATCCTTCTGGTTACTCCATATAGATCTCTTCCTCCAAATCTCCATGGAGAAATGTTGTCTTTACATCTATCCGTTCAAGATGTAAATCTTCCGTTGCTACAAGACTTAAAATAGTTTTGATTGAAGTCATCTTAACAACAGGAGAAAATATTTCATCAAAATCAATACCTTTCTTTTGTGCAAACCCCTTCACCACAAGTCTAGCTTTGTACCTTTGTTTTCCTCCATCTTCTTCCTTCAGCCTGTAAACCCATTTATTCTGCAATGTAGTTTTACCTACAAGCAACCTGACTAAGTCCCAAGTTTGGTTATGCATTAAGGAGTCCATCTCTTCTTCCATGGCTAGCTCCCACTTCTTCCTGCTTTAAACCTCCATTGCTTCTTCATAACATTCAGGTTCACTAGAATCAGTCAACAATAAATAATATAATGAAGGAGAGTATTTTTCAGGAGGTCTACTTATCCTGGTAGATCTTCTGACACCACTTTCAAGTGTTTGAGGTTCTTGTTGTTGTTGCAGTGGTTGCTATTGTTGTGACTATTGATTATTATTATTTTCAAGCACCTTTGCTTTTTCTGTGATCTCATCAATAACTGTGTATTCTTTGTTTTTTTTTTCTTGTTACTTGTCTTGCAACTAATTCTCATACAATACCTTTTCATTGAATATTACATCTCTGCTCCTAATGATTTTATGATTTTCATAATCATATAAGCGATAACCAAAATCATTAACACCATATCCAATAAAGGTACATTTCTTTGATTTTTCTTCAAGATTTGTTCTATTTTCTTTATTAATATGGATAAAGGCCTCACAGCCAAAAGGCTTTAAAAAAGAGTAGTTTACCTTTTTACTTGTCCATGCTTCCTCTGGAATACCACCATCCAAGGAACTTGAAGGCCCTCTTTTTATTGATAAACAACAGTGTCTACAACATCTGCCCAAAATTGTGAAGGCAATCCTGCATGCAATCTCATGCACCTTGCACGCTCCATGATTACTCTGTTCATTCTTTATGACACACCATTTTCTTGTGGTGTTCTTGGAACTATCTTCTCTCTGCAAATTCCATGCTCTGAATAGTACCTATCAAACACTTTGCTGCAATATTCACCTCCATTGTCTTATCTGAGACACTTCAACTTCTTTCCTGTCTCAATCTCAACCAAATATTTCCATTTCTTGAAAATGTCAAATACATCATGTTATTTTGAATACAATAAATCCAAGTTTTTCTAGTTGCATCTTCAATAAAAGTCACATAGTAATGAGAGCCACCAAGAGATGATACTTGAGAAGGTCCCCATACATCTGTATGCAAAAGATATAATTTTTCGCTCTTCTTTTCTTTCCCAACTTTGAGAAATATAAATTTCTTCTATTTTCCATAAATACAATTCTCATAGAAATCCAAATCAACATTCTTCAAACCCGGCAACAAATTTCTTGAGTGAAGAATCTTCATCCCCTTCTCACTCATGTGTCCGTGCCTATGATGCCATAATGTTGCATCTGCTCCTTTGGAAGTTAAAGCATTAACAAAGTTAGAAATACCATTACATAAATACAATGTACCAACCTTTTCTCCTTTTTCTATTACCAGGGCTCCTTTGGTGACCTTCCAAGTTTTATCTATGAAAGTTGTCACACAACCTTCACCACCTAACTACCATATTGAAATCAGATTTTTCTTCAGATCTGGAACATTCCTTACCTCCTTTAATAGCCACTGGTTTCCATTTTGTTGTTTTACAAGAAATTTACCCATTCCAACAATTTTACAAGGTTTATCATCACCCAAACAGACTTGTCCAAAATCTCCTTGAACATAGTCATGAAATTATTTCTTATCAGGTGTGGCATTGAATGAGACCCTTGAATCTACAACCCAAGAATCAGTAACATTTTCGAATGAAAGAATCAAAGAATCTTGTAACACATCACCTGTCACATTTGCTTCATGATTTTTTTCTTGTTGTGAGTCCCCTTCTTTTCCCTTCCGAGATCTACAGTATTTCTTTAGGTATCCCTTCTTTCTACATTTCCAGCACACTATCCCCGATCTGGACTTGGATCTACCTTTCCTTGATTTACTGCAATATCCTGAGCTCTTTTCTCTTTCCATTTTTCTTCCCCTAGACTCTGCACTCAAAGCATTACCCGATGTCTCACTGGAGCTTTTCCGTTGCATTTCCTCACTAAGGATAGCACCGACAACATCATCAAACTTTAAAGTACTAGATCCTGAGACAAATTTACTAATGGCCATAACTAAACCATTCCAAATTTCTGGCAATGAGCATAGAAATAAAAGAGCCCTAACTTCATTATCAAACTTTACCCCTACAGAACTTAATTGACTGGTAATTGTATTAAAATCATTTAAATGGTCTGCAACAAATCCACCTTCCAACATCTTCATATTAAATAAACGTTTCATAAGAAATACCTTGTTTGAGGCTGAGGGTTTTTCATATAGTTTCACCAACGCCTTAATCAAACCCTCTGTTGTTGTTTCCTTTGAAATATTGAAGGCTACCGATGTCACGAGGCACAACTGTACTATTTTGAGTGCCTTTTTATCGATAATCTCCCATTCTGCGTCTGTCATAGCTGTCGAGTTCTTTGTTTTTCTACTCAATGGTAGGTACAGATCTTTCTGATACAGATAATCTTCCATCTACATCTTCCACAACGGGAAGTTTTGGCCGTTAAATTTCTCAACCCTAAATTTACCATCTTCCACCATTTCTCCCACTTGAACCAGGAACCCTTCTTTCATACAAGCTTATCAGCCAAATATACCTTCGCCTCTGATACCAGTTATTAGAAAATTATATGTTACAGAGCAATGAAACACATAAAATATGCAGAAAACACAAGCACACAAAACACATAAAACCAGAGAGACACAGATATACATGATTGACCTAGTTTGGGCTATGTCCACCCTGAACAGCCAACCCTTCCTTTCTATTATCCAGCAAAATGAAGATAGACAACCTACAACAGATCTGTGGTAATATCCTCTATTCTCTTTCACAGTCTCCCTATCTGTTTCTCACTCTGAGAATACAGATACAATACACAGCCACAATACAATACCCTCATACAAGCAAGGGGTTTCCTTCTAGGGCAAAAAACCCTAAACTAAACATAACTTCTACTGTCAGATCATCCACCTAATGAACGGCCCAAATTGACTAGAAATTACTATACTTTTACAAGGACATTTTACATCTGTTTTTAGCTTTGGGGGCGCTTCCCCCGAAACCCCCCGCCAGGAGAGGGCCTCCATAAAGTCGCAACTGCCCCCCCTAGAACCCCCAGGCAGTGTTTAATTACGGGCATCGTTGCCACCCCATTAAGGTACAGGGGTCTATTGTAGCCGCTACAACACCACCCAAAATTTTGGGTATATTTAAAATTTCGGGTTCCCCCTCTACTCGCTTAGGCGTTAAAGTTCTTTCACCCGCCCTGCAGTCGGTGACGTCCCACCGACCTATCCCCAACCCCTCATGAGTTGTCTCGTGATCATGATCAGAAGTCGTTGTTGCAATCACGCCTTATGTGGGAAGGATCATCTAGTGTACGCTCAAACATTCTTACCGCAGTCGTGCCATCTGTAATGAGATTGCCATGCATACGTTTGAATGGAAACCTTTTGTGTATTGACGATTAAAGGCCCTCCCACTGTAGGTCATTAAGCATGTTGTTTGAATATTTCTCTTAATATTGTTAGTCTCATATGTTTTATCTGTGGCCATCATTATCGAAGAGTAATTATGATGTTGTAATATTCCACGCAGGTCAACCCCATGGGTTACGAACTCCTCAATCTTGTCATGACATCGAGGGAAATAAAATTGAGCTCGACAACAAAGCCAAGTTGTGGAACAGGGGAGGAGGAGGAGCAAGCGACCAATACCATTAAAAGGAGGATGGTTTGATACATGTTGATCAGAGAGAACCTTCTATGTCATTGATGCAAGAGCTTTCTTCACTAGTGTGCACCAGATGCTTAAAAGCGCTTCGTTTGGAAATGCCCAGATCCTGCACCATACCATCTAACTGTCGATGGGTGCACGTAAAGGAACATATTTCGCCACTTCGATGAATCTAGCCTGAAGTATAGCCCGGTGAACAAAGCCGACTCAGAAGATCTCCCTAGAGAATGGCAATCTCATATGGGTGTGGCAAGCCGACGACAGAGTTTCAAATATGTCAACGCACCTTTGAGAAGCAACATCTGTTAATCTTGAGATACATGCTGTGGCATTATTTAGGCTGCAAGGAGTACATGTGGAGGAACAAAAGGGCCTTAAAACCCTAGTCTCCTTTGCTCCTCCATGTCCATAAAGATTGTCTATGCGAGACCAAAGAGATGGGGAACCTCAAATTGAACCTAAAAGGTCATGTTTAAACGCATACACCTTTTGGTAGCCAGGCCCATGGATGTATATGCACAGAGAGTCTCCAGAACCACAAGATATAAGGGGTTAATATTAAAAGTGCCATCAATGTGGTTGGAATAGCAGATTTCAACTCTCTACCTTTCAAAGCAAAAGCATTCATATTATGAGGTGGTGGCCTTGGCATAAAATTTTTTTATCTATGTGCACTAACAATCGGAGGAAAAGAAATGGTCAATGTTGTATAATTAAAACTAAGGTGCAAAAAGGTTAAAGGACCTTATGGTTTCAAAACCATATGAAATGCTGGATCGAGACTATATAAAAACATTACAATTTTTCAAGCGGTCAAACTTTATGATCAAGACACATGGCAAATGGGTGCTGAGCAGACATATATGGTGACCGCGTTTTATAGTAAAGGTGGGGCAGATATATTTGATGGTCCAACGTTCAATTTCCACGTTTCATGGAGCCCACATTCAATAAGCCAAATTAAAACGTTATACATATAGGGCAAAGAAGAAAACGTCCTCTGTCTTGAACCCTTACTCTTTGCGAAGAAGAAATGCCTTTTTCATTCCTATTTGGGTTCTCATATCTATTTTATCTTGTTAGCTTTCCATGGTTCTGGGGAATTGCGACAGTAGAAGAACATCCAATTGGTAGTATGTCCCTAAGGGGATGGAGTATCCAATTGGCTAACATGCCTTCTCGATATTCTGTTGCGGGTGTTCCTGATATTATTGGCATTGTAATACCGTTCATGTATCTCATTGTTACACCAACATTTATTTCAGTATATTGTCTATCAGCTGAAATAAAAGCTTATTATTTCCATGTGAATAGCCAATTCAAATGCACACGTGAAGTCTCAAAACATAGTGCGCACAGTATGACTGGGGTTCCTTCCAAAGCAGAATTTTCGGTGTATTCAACAGTATCAGCATGCGGTATATGCCGAGGATGGCTCAGAGCTATACGTGGCGGTAAAATTTTCAAACTAAAACTTGTCAACGTTTATATATATACGTGGAGCGGAGTGCTGCAGCCATGCTCTAGCGGTGCAAGAACACGTAAGATGGTGCAACGAAACCACGTGGACACGTGACATGGAGCCCAAGGTTTCGATGGCAAGTTTCGACCATGCTAGAAGGTTTGAAACAGATATATTTATGGTCCAAAGTCGTGGCAGCAAATATTATAATACGTTGATTGGTCAAACTGCATGGATGAAATCTTCGACGCGTCTATCTCCAAGTCTGCATGGCAAATGTCATAAACAAACCGTGCGTTTCTGGTAAATGTATAAGGATATCGTGCTGAAATAGAATCCGAATGATTTATGCTGACTTCTGCAGCCATGAAGGCAATATTCCAGGAGAGAATCACTCTTTAGATCTGTTGTGCTGGTCACGTTTAGAAAACGTTATCGCCACATATTCGCTGGGAGCTAATTTTTCGATATTGCTACTACTGACCATGTCGAGCTGTCTTCACAGAGCTCAGTCTTCAATTATTCCTAAGGTGCTTGCTATTACTCTGTCCAAAGGGTACTGAAAAAACGGATCACACAGCCCATAGTGCATTTTCCATTGCAGGCTCATGCAGGAATCTCTGTGAGTGGCATAGGGCCCTGAACAATTTCGTTGTAGGCATGCGTGCATGTGTAGAGACTTTTCGACTCAGAGGAGCACAAACCGAGTATAATCGGCCTTGCACAATGACAGATCTAGTTTCTGGAGGTGGGATCGAAGTACACGACCCAAAATGGTAATCGAAGACTTCATGCTCTTGTCGTAATGCAGGTTGGATTGCACATGGAGTCAGCTGCATCGGATTTGTCATTATCGGAGAATATTGATTTATGGAGGGAAGAAAAATGCTCATTTGAACGAGCACAGCAGCAAATATGGAACATGATTTTCACAGGATGGCGGCCTTTTTGAAATGTATGGTTATCAATAATCCGTCAATGGATCAGTGTTAGAAGAGCAAGGGGTTGAAAACCAGCAATCACAGAGGCTTATCAATTACATCATTAAACATTATGTGTTCATTATTGCCACAATAAACAACGTTGTTGCAACCAGGAGGGGCAGAGTTTCGTGGAGATGCCCATTCGGCCCTGCCAGGGATCTGTCAAAATTCGCTCCTTCCTCCAACTGCGACCAGATCGTATGAGAGAGGGACATGTCCTTACATGAAGACCATGCCAGCCATTAAATGAATCACTACGCTGTTTCACCTCCTTTAGGAAAATGCAACACAAGTGCAAGATCTTTGAGCATGACTGGCATAGGATCGTAAGTGAGGTTGCCGTTTCCCTCAGATAAGATACCTGAGATTCTCTGCTTGAAGAGGACAAGTATTGCTCCTCTAATGAATGGAAAAATCGATGAGCATGAAGACCTGCAGTGAACACTGAGAACGTGAATGAATAATCTCGTGCCCATCAAGTAATTTAATCCAAGACTTGAAGAGAACCTTGTGCGTGGGGAAGATGATGATCCTGACAGAGAAATGGCACGGAGAAAGCCTACACATGCCATTATCTCTGATGACAAAGTCTTGATCACACAGGGGTCTAAATTCATTGTTTTCTCTTTTGAAAATTAATTAAAATGCCCTTAGCATTATTATTATTCAATCTGTGACCTATGTTATTTTATTGCAGGAAGAACCTTTGGGTTTGCACAAAGAGCAAAGGTTTTCCCCAACAAACAGCAGGACCATTTCAAAACAAGTACATCCTCATGAATCTCCGAAGAAAGCACTCTAAGTTCGAGAGCACCTGGCCACGTCCACCGAAAGAAGGCTACAAGTCACAGATCTGTAGGGGTCGTAGGTTGCACATCTGCAGGTGGCAAGGCCGCATATCTTCGGTTTTTCCGCCTTTTGCGACCCTGCGACCCAGCGACCTAGTCACAAGGTCGCAAGGTCGCATATCTTCGGTTTTTCCACCTTTTGCGACACCGCGGCCCAGCGACCTAGTCGCAAGGTTGCAAGGTCGCATACCTTTAGTTTTTCCACCTTTTTTGACCCCCCGACCCAGCGACCTAGTCACAAAGTCGCAAGGTCGCATATCTTCAGTTTTCTACCTTTTGCGACCCCGCGATCCAGCGACCTAGTCGCAAGGTCGCAAGGTCGCATCTCTTCGGTTTTTCTGCCTTTACGACCCCGCGACCCAGCGAACTAGTCGCAAGGTCGCAAGGTCACATTCTCTCATTTTCTTACGACTTGCGACCCCGCAACCCAGTCAAGTCGCAGGTCACAACAACAGCCAGGTCGCAGGTCACAACAGCTGCTTGGGTCGCAGGTCGCAAAAAATACTGGGTCGCAACGCAGCCCAACGGTCAGGAAGATGAAAGGTCAAGGAAGCCTAAAGGGCAGGTTTTGTTTTATAAATACTTTTTCGGGAGCTTGTAAGAGGATCTTTGGTTTGGGACTCGAGTGGAGTACATTGTATTACCAGTAGATTATACATTTAATGATGAATACAAGCATTTTGTAAAATCTCTTTGTGGATCTGGTGTTGTTTTATGTACGAGCACTCTTGAGTATTATATCTTCAGTTTCTGAACATCTTTAGATTAAGGGAACTGTATCTTTAATTCAGTTCACAGTTACATAACAGTTTGCTGAGTATGTTAATGGTGGTTGAGTTATTTCACTTTCTTAGCGAATGTTGATGACTTTGTTTATCTGCATTTGCATTATCATTTAAAGCTTTTAGGAAGTGAAGGGTGTTCTCACCATGAGGAATTGTTTCTTTCATGGTCAGAATAGCTTACAGGCATGAACTTAATGAAGTGTTGCTAACAACACTTCCTTCAGTCTTCATGCCTTATTATTTTCTCTTGCTACTCATAGTGTCGTATGTACATTTAATGCATCAAGCATATGTCTTGTATCAGTCGATTAGGTGTGTATTCACTGTTTTATAGAGTTTAAGCGAGACCCAAAGAAAAGGAGAAATCAGTGGTAGCCAGACCCACACCCCGGACAGGATCCCTATTCCAAACGGTTCAAGGTCTAGTTGGGACCTTTTACCGGGGAGATCCCCTGCTGTTGGCGGGACAGATTTTCCCGTCAACAGAATTGGCGCTAGAAGGAGGGCCAGAAGACAAGCTGAGCCCTGAGAGCCTGCAGTTAATCTCATATCTGTAATGGCTTGTTCCGAAATCATTCTCCCGAGATGTTTGTCGGAGTTTTATGAGCCTAGATACTTCATCCCCGATGAACTTATGTATCACTTGTCCCAGCTAAAATTTGATGGTGAAAATGGGGTGTCCATAACCCAGCACTTTTTAGATTTCTGTGATTTTGGTGAGTGCCACGAAATTGACGATGAAGGTTTGATTTGTTTGCTTTTCTTCCTCACTCTCGAAGGTCATGCTAAGCATTGGTGCTGCACATTGCGGGAAGCTTCCATCCATTCATTTGAACAACTTGCCAGTGAATTGAGACAAGCTTTTCACAAGTACGATTTGCAAAGTGTAGTGATAAAGCTAAATGACATTAGAATGGAACCTTAGGAATCTCTAGACGAATTCTCTATCAGATTTTTTCATTATTGTTTTGAGTTCCCTGAAAGGGATGTCGATTGGAAATGTTTAAATGAACAGTTCAAGTATGTGATTCTCGTTTCTTTTGAACAATTTTAGTTAGATCCTAGTGTTCCCTATGATGACCCGCAAGTTACCAGCTGTTCAGATTTTGTCCCTAACGCTTCGCCATCCATATCCTCGAGTCCAGACCACATTCAAGACTCCAAGGAGAGTGTTTCTATTTGTGACATTCTCACCCCTCCTCCTGAGTTGTCGGGTAGTGGAGTTGTGACCTCGAAAGTCCTAAGCAAGGATAGACACTAGCAAGAGGATAAAGCCTACTGCACTACCTTTGAATATTTCACGCACCATGTCGAATCAGAACTTGAAAACCCCAGTGGCTCATTATCCCTCTCGGTTCATGAAACCTACCTCGAGCCCACTCGATGTTTCCTTGGGCACAAACCTAAATCTGATTCACATACCGATTATGAATCGACTCCTATCCCGGATAAAGTTGATTCCCTTACAAGGCCTGCCAGATCATTATGTCCTCTGAATGACACAGATGTGCATGTTGAAAAGCCTCATATGGTTAATGCCCCTGCGACTCAATCTCTTCGTTCATTATTCCCCGGTTAGTTTCCCGATCCCGCCACACCAGTAATTTCTTTGGGACATTCAAAATTCCCTTATACTGGTATTGGCGGTAAGCCCGCAGATGGTGTTCCACAATCACAGTTCGAAATCGATGAATCTTTCAGATCTGATCATTCTCACTCAGAATCTTTAGACAGCCATAGGAGCGATTTTCTGTCTGGGAAACCTCAAGATGTCCTCTTTATTGATCCATCCCATTTGGTAACTCCCGGGGAGCCTGACTTGCCAGGTACCCAGCGTGATCAAATCGATGGTTGTAGCGATCACTCCTTATCTGAAAACATATTCAATCATACCGCTGAGGACTATCACTCGCATCTATTTGCTGACCCTATGAAGACACCTGAATTCAGTGATTCACTTTGGGAAGATTCAAGTACCCATCAGAAAGTTGAAGCGCTTCAGCTTCTGCCAACTGTTTCTGAGATGACGATCCCCAAACCACACTCCTCCCAGCATAACCGCGGTAAATCCACCCCACCCTAGAAAATCTAGAGAATCCGATACTTTGGATTATCAATCTGCCAGTGTGCAAACATTTGACCGAATTGATACAAAGCCCACTGACATTCTACAACTCACCACAATCCATGATCTCATCTACTCGCCTGTTGATCTCACCAAGCAGTCAAAGTTGGAAAGCCCCTTCCTCGAAGGTCTAGAGTTTGTTCAAGGCAGTGAGGAATTTCAGGATCCACTAAATGCGGATTCGGATCCTTATACCCTTGACCAAACCCAGGAGCAATCCCGAACTAGGGTTTTCCAAACTAGGGTTTCTACGCTTGGATGCGCATGCATCTATAATTTGCCTGGCACTTGCTTATTGTTTGCATTCCATAAAACTGATGGTCCTCAACACCATGATGAGATTGCCGGTCAACTCGACCAACCCTATCCGGTGGATGTACCTACAAATAAGCCATGGCCTGCCCAGCGCCCATCAGACCCGGGACTGTGCATGAATGATTGTGTGTCATATATAAATGGTGAGTTTCAAGAACATATTGCTGTGTATCAAGATGAGAGTGGGTTTCAGCTTGCACAATCTATTCTGGCATGTTCTTTGGTAAGTATCTATGACCATCTTGCCGTTTCACCTGCTCCTCAGGTAAGTTTTGTTGCTGCTGCACTTTTTTGGATATTAGATCTGGTCCTGATCATTATTGTTCTTGCAGGTCAGGAACTAATGCGGTGGCTACACTGGAAAGCAGATTTTACATAACCTGATCGCATCATTGGTTAAACTAGGGTTTAGGTGTAGGCTAGCTAGGACCAGTTAATAAAATTTGTTAGTTCAAAGTTTTTAATTAGGTTTACTTGCCAATTTTTTTTACTTATTGATTTAAAAGCGTGTTTTCTATTTTTGTTTACGATTAATATTTTAGGCATCATCATGTTACAAGTATTTTCTGTTTATTTCCTGTTCAGTTACTTGTTGCTGCATAAATAATCACTGCTTGTATTTGCACTTACAACTGGTTGATCATTCTCGCGCATGGCGTTGCATTGAATCTTGAGCCTCACCTATTACATTGCATCATATGCTCTCTTCCTCACATCATTTTTTGTCATATCGCCTGCCACTGCATGAGCCCTCATTGCAACCCTATCACCTTGCAGTCTTGTTTTGTCCCGATTTCTAAAACAGTAACCCCATTGTTTTGCGTGAGGTTGCGGTGGCTATCTCAAGAGGAAAATTTCTCTTAGGACCAGTCATCGAAGTCGCATTCTCAACAAGATGCCTATGAGTCTAAACTTATTATCTGGGGAGATGTGAGCCGGTTGTCTGTGGGAGACCTGATGAGTTGAAATGGCCCATACCCGTAAGCCTAAGCCTTGTGTCCAGCATAGTCTTGGACGTTTTAATGATATGTTTTGCACACTTCGCCTATTGTGGTGAATGGGATGTGAAGGTTTGGCATGAGGGCAAACCAAAATCAAGATATCTTTCAGTTTCTGTAAAACAAGAAACAACCTCTCTTGCTCGTAAAATAAGTCGGGATCCCTCATCTGCCCATGAAAAATAAGTGCCACGAGCACATGAAAATAAGTGCTACAAGCACATGAAACAAATAAGGGTAAAGGATTGAGAAAGGCTTCCTGCACAGAGAGGTAATGCAACGACTTCGCCGGGGTACTGACTAGGCTCGCTGGCAGTGGAGCAACGTTTGTGATTTCTTGAAGTGACTCCGCCGGGGTACTGTCTAGGCCTACTGGCAGCAGAGCAACACCATAGACTTACTTCAAAAAATCCTAAAAATAATAAACCCACTGCCTTTCTCTTCACATCATCAACAAGCTACTGGCGTCTGTGAGCTTTCTCTTTGATGTGTTTCTGATTAGCGAGACTTAGTTGAGGCACAAGGATTAGGCGTACCTGTAAAGGGCCAAAGTAATACAAAGGGTACCTGCGGAACTTGTTCAATATTCCCTTGCATTACTATCTTGGTTGTGATATTGACAGAGATGCTGGATTCTACCAGTGGTTCGCCATTTGTTGTAGCCACTACAACACCACCCAAAATTTTGGGTATATTTAAAATTTCGAGTTCCCCCTCTACTCGCTTAGGCGTTAAAGTTCTTTCACCCGACCTGTAGTCGGTGACGTCCCACCGACCTATCCCCAACCCCTCATGAGTTGTCTCGCCATCATGATCAGATGTCGTTGTTGCAATCACGCCTTATGTGGCAAGGATCATCTAGCGTACGCTCAAACATTCTTACCGCAGTCGCGCCATGTGTAATGAGATTGCCATGCATACGTTTGAATGGAAACCTTTTGTGTATTGATAATTAAAGGCCCTCCCACTGTAGGTCATTAAGCATGTTGTTTGAAGACTTCTCTTAAGCTTGTTAGTCTCATATGTTTTATCTGTGGCCATCATTATCGAAGAGTAATTATGATGTTGTAATATTCCACGCAGGTCGACCCCATGGGTGACAAACTCCTCAATCTTGTCATGACATCGAGGGCAATAAAATTGAGCTCGACAACAAAGCCAAGCTGTGGAACAGGGGAGGAGGAGGAGCAAGCGACCAGTACCATTAAAAGGAGGATGGTGTGATAAATGCTGATCAGAAAGAACCTTCTATGTCATTGATGCAAGAGCTTTCTTCACTAGTGCACACCAGATTCTTAAAAGCGCTTCGTTTGGAAATGCCCAGATCCTGCACCATACCATCTAACTGTCGATGGGTGCACGCAAAGGAAAATATTTTGCCACTTCGATGAATCTAGCCTGAAGTATAGCCCGGTGAACAAAGCCGACTCAGAAGATCTCCCTAGAGAATGAAAATCACATATGGGTGTGGCAAGCCGACGATAGAGTTTCAAATATGTCAACGCACCTTTGAGAAGCAACATCTGTTAATCTTGAGATACATACTGTAGCATTATTTAGGCTGCAAGGAGTACATGTGCAGGAACGAAAGGGCCTTAAAACCCTAGTCTCCTTTGCTCCTCCACGTCCATAAATATTGTCTATGCGAGACCAAAGAGATGGGGAACCTCAAATTGAATCTAAAAGGTCATGTTTAAATGCATACACCTTTTGGTAGCCAGGCCCATGGATGTATATGCACCGAGAGTCTCCAGAACCACAAGATATAAGCGGTTAATATTAAAAGGGCCATCAATGTGGTTGTAATAGCATATTTCAACTCTCGACCTTTCAAAGCAAAATCATTCATATTATGAGGTGGTGGCCTTGGCATAAAAAATTGTTATCTATGTGCGCTAAAAATCGGAGGAAAAGCAATGGTCAATGTTGTATAATTAAAACTAAGGCGCAAAAGGGTTAAAGGACCTTATGGTTTCAAAACCATATGAAATGGTGGATCAAGACTATATAAAAACATTACAAGTTTTCAAGCGGTCAAACTTTATGATCAAGACACGTGGCAAATGGGCGTCGAGCAGACATATATGGTGACCACGTTTTATAGTAAAGGTGGGGCAGATATATTTGATGGTCCAACGTTCAATGTCCACGTTGCATGGAGCGCACGTTCAATAAGCCAAATGAAAATGTTATACATATAGGGCAAAGAAGAAAACGCCCTTTGTCTTGAACCCTTGCTCTTTGCAAAGAAGAAATGTCTTTTTCATTCCTATTTGGGTTCTCATATCTATTTTATCTTGTTAGCTTTCCATGGTTCTGGGGAATTGCGACAGTAGAAGAACATCCAATTGGCAGTATGTGCCTAAGGGGATGGAGTATCTAATTGGCTGACATGCCATCTCGATATTTTGTTGCGGGTGTTCCTGATATTATTGGCATTGTAATACCATTCGTGTATCTCATTGTTACACCAACATTTATTTCGGTATATTGTCTATCAACTGAAAGAAAAGCTTATTATTTCCATGTGAATAGCCAATTCAAATGCACACGTGAAGTCTCAAAACATAGTGCGCACAGTATGACTGGGGTTCCTTCCAAAGCAAAATTTCCGGTGTATTCAATAGTATCAGCATGTGGTATATGCCGAGGATGGCTCAGAGCTATACGTGGCGGTAAACTTTTCAAACTAAAAACTGTCAACCTTTATATATATACGTGGAGCGGAGTGCTGCAGCCATGCTCTAGCGGTGAAAGAACACATAAGATGGTGCAACGAAACCACGTGGACACGTGACATGGAGCCCAAGGTTTCGATGGAAAGTTTCGACCACGCTAGAAGGTTTGAAACAGATATATTTATGGTCCAAAGTTGTGGTAGCAAATATTATAATACGTTGATTGGTCAAACTGCATGGATGAAATCTTCGACGCGTCTATCTCCAAGTCTACATGGCAACTGTCATAAACAGACCGTGTGTTTCTGGTAAATGTATAAGGATATCGTGCTGAAATAGAAACTGAATGATTTATGCTGACTTCTGCAGCCACGATGGCGATATTCCAGGAGAGAATCACTCTTTAGATCTGTTGTGTTGGTCACATTTAGAAAATGTTATCGCCACATATTTGTTGGGAGCTGATTTTTCGATATTACTACTACTGACCACGTCGAGCTGTCTTCACAGAGCTCAGTCTTCGATGATTCCTAAGGCGCTTGCTATTACTCTGTCCAAAGGGTACTGAAAAAACGGATCACACAGCCCATAGTGTGTTTTCCATTGCAGGCTCATGCAGGAATCTCTGTGAATGGCATAGGGCCCTGAACAATTTCGCTGCAGGCATGCGTGCATGTGTAGAGACTTTTCAACTCAGAGGAGCACAAACCGAGTATAATCGGCCTTGCACAACGACGGATCTGGTTTCTGGAGGTGGGATCGAAGTACACGACCCAAAATGGTATTCGAAGACTTCATGCTCTTGTCGTAATGCAGGTTGGATTGCACATGGAGTCACCGCATCGGCTTTGTCATTATCAGAGAATATTGATTTACGAAAGGAAGCAAAACGCTCATTTGAATGAGCACAGCAGCAACTATGGAACACGATTTTCACAGGATGTCGGCCTTTTTGAAATGTATGGTTATCACTAATCCGTCGATGGATCAGCGTTAGAAGAGCAAGGGTTTGAAAACCAGCAATCGCAGAGGCTTATCAATTACATCGTTAAACATTCTGCACGGGGAAGATGATGATCCTGACAGAGAAAGGGCAATAAGAAAGCCTACACATGCCATTATCTTTGATGAAAAAGTCTTGACCACACAGGGGTCTAAATTCATTGTTTTCTCTTTTGAAAATTAATTAAAATGCCCTTAGCATTATTATTATTCAATCTGTGACCTATGTTATTTTATTGCAGGAAGAACCTTTGGGTTTGCACAAAGAGCAAAGGTTTTCCCCAACAAACAGCGGGACTGTTTCAAAACAAGTACATCCTCATCAATCTCCGAAGAAAGCACTCTAAGTTCGAGAGCACCTGGTCACGTCCACCGAAATAAGGCTACAAGTCGCAGATCTGCAGGGGTCGCAGGTCGAACATCTGCAGGTTGCAAGGCCGCATATCTTTGGTTTTTCTGCCTTTTGCGACCCTGCGACCCAACGACCTAGTCGCAAGGTCGCAGATCTTCGGTTTTTCCACCTTTTGCGACCCCGCGACCCAGCGACCTAGTCGCAAGGTCGCATACCTTCGGTTTTGTTAGGGTCCCGTGATTTGGCCGATTGGCGAGCCAAATGACGATGTAACATCAAACCAAGCTTTGGAGCCCAAGGACCTAGCCTTCCTCGACTCAAAGAGGGCTCTCTCTATATGTGTAAAAGATGTCGGTGTGTTTACTTGCGGCGTTTTGATATTAGGCTAGTTATGAAGTGTGTTTTTGGTTTTTTTAGTTTTTTAGTTTGTGAGGGATAAAACTGATCAAATACATAAACTGGATAACAAGATGTAGATAAATTGGGCTATGGGGTCAAATAGGTCAAGGAAGCTATGAGGTGATGATGTAAAGCTGCTGTAGGGCCGATTTGATTCACGGTAGAAGGGATCTCTGGGCAAAATGGATTGAATGGACAAGTTGGTGAAAGACAAGGGATTTCAAGTGTAACTAGTTAATAGCAGACATAAACATGTAATAGCAAGCCATTAATCATGCTAAGTGTAACTATGAGCTAATTAATACATAGAAATCAAACACTCCAGCCATACATAGAGGTATAAGACCCTCTAACTTCGGGAAATGGCTATCAGACTTTGGGGAAAACACATAAGACAAACTAACAACTCATAAACTACGCCGGAACGCCTAAACATAGTCTCTAAGTCATTGGGCACTTTGACAAACAATCTTTCATAGTTTTAGGCAAAGGGCTAGATCGGGACTAGGCCTCCTTGGTTCAACAAGATGATCAACAAATCAGTCAAAGAGAAAGTTTTATGGACAGAACTATGGGCAGCTTATAGGTAGGTAGGGTAAACCATACATCCTACTCAACATACATAGAACTTATGAATACAACTTAGCAACAATACCTTAAGTTACTAAAGAGCAGCTAAGAATTCTTTAGCATAACTAAGGAAGAAGAAAAAATCAAGCTATGAAGATTCAGGGATTTTGAGGTGCCTCCATGGGCATATCTCAAAATCAATCTCTACTGATCTATAGCAGCAAGAAATATGTATTATGAATGAAAACTAGAAGACAAAAACATATAAAGAAACACTATACCATTCTACCATGTCAAGGAATCCATCAACAATCCTTCATCATTCCTCAAAAGCATCCAAGAGGCAGTCCAAAAATCATAACTCAAGTGTATTCTTCAAAGCTCATATGACCAATGTATTATTTCTTCTCTCAAGTTCAACCTCTGATTTACAATGAGAACCATGGAATAAATAGGCTTGAGGGAGGAAAACCTCATGGAGCAACTAGCTATCCCATTGGCCAAGTCAAAATATCTAAACTTGTCCTTGAGGCTTTGCAAAGCCCAAGGCACAAAATATCCCATAAAATATCTAAAAACCTGCTAAAAACGGAAATTATATTGACTTTACATCATTTCCCAATGATAAAAATAGCTTAACGCACATTTGGGAAAAGCAGATTTTTGGAGTTCAAAAATTACAAAAATACTTCATATTTATGCCTGAAAAAGGTCCCCTGACCTGTTGGATGCAAATGGCAGCCTTCCCGATGTCGAAATGGGGCTCATGAGGGCTTGCTGGAAAGCTCTCTGTGTATACTTTCCGGCGCAACTGGAACCAACTCAATCCGAGGTCCGTAAATCATCCAAAACTGTACCTGTGTGCAAAAACCCAGAAAATAGCAGACGGCTGATATGGCGGGCAAAATGTGCAAAATGAGGGTGTTTTTCGCCAATTTGAGGGGGCGAATGATCTTCAAATGCCCTGAAAATCGCTGGAGACCTGCTCATGGAATTATGGCATCCATCGGTATCATCCTCCTCCCTTGACAACTCATCAAACTGAAATGGCGAATTTATGAGTTTTTGGCCAAAAACCCAAAAAAATGCCAAAAAACAAAAAGTTGCCGAAAAAGGCCCAAAATTGGCATGCATGACCCTCAAGGGTCCATAGCAACATGCTCCGAAGCTGAGGCCAAAATATCAAGGGCTGATATGCTTTTCCCTTCCTTCCGTGCTAGGCGCTTCTCCTTCAACTTCTTCAATTTCTCTTGTGCTACCTTTAATTTTCGCCTGGCAAACTGATTTAGCTTCTGAAAGTGAAGAGTCCTCTTTCTTTATAGCTCAAGATCCCTGTTCGCCCTCTCAAGCTTTGTTTCCAAATGCTGGTTAGCTCTCTCAAGCCATGCTTCTTTGTTTTCCTCAATTTCCTGCTCAAGGAGGGCAGTGAGAGGAAAGGCTTCGAAATGAGCTTGTTCTTCTGCTCTCTGTTTTTCCAAGGCTCTTCTAAGCCCGATGGTCCTAGGCCTCTTCCGCCTACGCTGGTCTTCCTCCTCTTCATCATCAAACTCGCCAAGGAGCTCTTCAATTCTTACTTGTGCCTTTTCTGCCTCTTTCTTATACTTGATTGCCCTTGCCTCATGAATAGCTGCATGAAACTTCATTTGTTTGTTTTCAACCTCCAAGAAGTGGTTGAAATTCCTCGCCCTTTGAAGGTCTTCTTGTAACACCTCAATTTTCCCCTCTTTGTGAATGAGGAGGCTTTCAAGGAGGCGGGCCTCATTGTCACTATCATCACTTTGGATAGGGATAATAGCTAATTCACCTCCATGCTTTGTACTTTCTCCAATTTTACTTTTGCCTTTGAAAGCCAATCTGGCGCTTTTCCTCCTTGGCAAGCTAGAAAGTGTCTTTTTGGGCAATTTCCTCTTGTTAGGAACAGTCTTGGTCACTGTTAAGGTGGCAGCTTTAGCTTGCTGTTCTTCCTCAATATCTTGTCAAGTTTGTGGCTCAAAAGGTGCTTCAATTGCCTGCCCAACTTGCTGCTCCTCAACTGCTGTCTGCTGCTGTCCCTCTTCCTGTACCTGCTGCTGTTCCTCAATCTCCAAATGCTGCTGTCCCTCAATATCCAAATGTTGCTGCCCCTCAATATCCAAATGCTGCTGTCCCTCAATATCCAAATGCTGTTGTTCCTCAATATCCAATTGCTGCTGTTCACTGCCTTCTCCTTCTTGTTGCTGACTTGGCTGCCCAGTAGTCATTCTGAGTTTTCTAGGTGTAGGCCTACTAGACAAAGGCACTGGGCGATGGACAGGCTGAGTAGGAGACACATGAATAGGAGGGATAGTGGCAAAATCTGAATGGCTGATGAATGAATCCCATGAAACCCCTTTCTTCTCTAGCTGGTGTAAGAAGATAATCTTGATCAAGGAATGATGAAAGAGAGAAGGGATTTGCTGAGGTGGAGCCTTCTTTTGGACAATTAGCTGCCATTTTCTCTTGGGGAGATTTTGAAATCAAGACCCGCCAATTGGAAGTGTTTGTCCTTGAATCTCAAAGCGCACAAATGTGTTAGTGGGGAAAAACTCTTGACTTCTTCTATCTTCTGGCAGAAATCAATACAACCTACTTCATGGAAATTGAAAAGCACAGATGGGTGAGCATTGATTTCTTCTGTGGAGATAGGCTCATATCTCTTATGTGGACCGCTCCTGTGATCCTGCTTTGGAGGCATTCTGTCTTGAATGCTTTGGAAGAGGCAAACTGCCTTCACTGTATGTAAAAATGCTCTGCTGGATTGAAACTGGTCACTATGCTGTTTGGACAGAGAAAATGTGAGGTGGAGGTTTTGCAACAAGTGTTCCTTTGAATAAACAAACTCTGCTATCCTTAAAACCAGCCCTTTCACCTCTGGATGCACCTCAGCCAGGCAAACTTTTTAATAGGGTACCATGTGTAAAGATGGGACAAACTGCTGTGTAGATTCCCTGTGCACAGTTTTGAACAATCACTCCTCTTGTGAATTTGTTATAGGCCAACCAACATACCTACATCTTTGTCTTCAATGTAAAATTCAATCATCAACAACCTGTCCTTTAGAAAATGGCCCTATTCACCCTTAGAATCTCTCTGTCAACAACTCTTCAAAATGATACCATATAGTGAAAAGAAAAGGCAGACCTAGGTTAGGTGAAATATCAGTGCACAGTGTTTTAGGAAAAACACTCTTTGCTTGTGAATTTAAGAGATTAACTATCACATCTATACCTCTGTCTCCAATGTTAAATTTCAACCATCAACAACCTGCATTTCAGAAGGTGTCCTGTTCATCTTTGGAAAAACTCTGTCAACAAATTCTCAGTATGAAATAATGTAGTGAAGAAGAGGGGCAGACTATATGAGGCAGGCTGTATATAATGCCAAAATTTCCCTGCTTGGTGATCTTTGAAAGTTTAAGCAACACATCTTGTGTCTTGGATCAACATTATATTTTCCAATTATTCCAAATCTGCCTTGACTAAGTATACCAACAGCCAATCAGCTTTCATGTGTGAAAACAACTGTTCGTGCAATTAAAAATTCACTTGGCATAATCTTGGGCCAAGATGACAGACCCTTTAAAAAACCACAGAGCTTTGGGTAGAGGCTTATGTGAGTTTTCTTTTTCAAAACAGTCAAGGGCCCCTTATACATGTAACCCTAGCTTTTGGAAGGGAAAACCTTTGTTACACCTGACAGACCTAAGCCCTGTCTCTATGACAAAATCTTCTTCTGCAGCTTAAATCTATAAGTTTCTGCTTGAACAATAAACCCTTTTCCCACTAAACTTCACTGTTCCTCTGTGTATGTCATTTCACTCAAACACAAACATGCTCATTTTAAAGTTAAACTTGTTGTGAACATACATTCAAACTCATATTTCAAAGCGGAGGTAACAGGGTTTTAAAAACTCCAAAGCTTGAGCAAAGGCTACAAGGGTTTCCCTTTTTCAAAATGATCAAGGCCTCTTCAACAATACATCTACCCTTCCAGCATAGTTACAAACCAAGGCATACATAGTTTAACTTTAGTATTCGAGATTTTCAAGGTCATAGTTGAAATACCTCTTGAATTTGAGGGGGAAATCCTTTGGAAGAAAACTTGAGTAGCACCGGAGCCTTTTAAACCTACGCGACACTCTTTGAAGAAACCACGTCGCGCAAGGAAACATTTGTCGGGTCGGCCTGTCGGGTGGTCGGGCGGCCTGTACAGGCGCGTCGCGCCACTGTACAGGGCTACAATCTGCAAACTGACCAGAAAATCATGCTTTGGTGCTGGGGAGGCACGGGGTTTGACTTTAGTTTTTTTAAAATGAAATTGCTACTCTCACATTTCAACCTTAAGTCATTTCACATCTAATCTTCAACGGTTTTGAACTTTGCAAATTAACGTTGGTTTTCAAATCTGTTTTGTTTTCAAACTGTGGCCTTGTCATTTTGAACATATATATAAACTTTGAATAATGACTCTGTTTAGGGCCGCTCCTTTGGGTCCCTTTTAAAAATGTGACCTTTGTTTTACTAATATATCAAAGAGTCTATAGAGTGCCTCTGCCACTTGGTGAGAAGATAGATTTAAGCTCTTTGATTTTCGAAATTCAAAATGTCCTTTCCAGCTGCTACAAAGTGACAAGGCTTTTCCTTGAAAATGACTTAAAAGCCGAGTGTCTTTCAAATCTGTTTTCTGACTCTTTTACTCAAAATGCACTGATATGGCACTCTCTCCTTTTATGATGAACATGCCTAAACTTGTCTTAAAATCTTTCTCCAGAAACTGAAAATAGGCCAGATCATTCCTGTACTTGATGAACCTGTAGACTGACTTGTAAGGACCCCCTGGTTGCAGAAGAATTTGGAATAGGCAGCCTCAGTCTTCTTGGACCTTTGATTAAAAAAAACTTATCTTTTCAACACACTTTCTTGTTTATAGGTGTATTATATGTGCCACTATTTCTTTTGAATAATAAAAGGTTGTGCTTCCTTTTAAACTATCCAAACAATAATTATATGCTGAATGACTTTTTGAACATAATGAATAATAACATCAAAAGGGGATATCCTCTTGGTGATAGAATTCAAAAAGCCCTGTCTGCTGGTTTTCTTTCCATGTATTTCAAAGTCTTCAAAATTGGATAATGACCTGTGGCAAAATGCTTTGACTGTTCCCCTGCTTGGCAGAAATGCCTCCTCTTTTTAAGCTTGGAGTTGACAGAATCTTGTAGATGTCCTTGGATTGGTTTTGCAATAGTGCTTCATGGGTTTTGAGTGCTGCCCAGAGATAATAAAACTCATTTCCAGAAACCCTGTCTTAATCTGCTGATGGCTGTATGATGAGCAGGCTTTGGCAAAAGCTCTTTTTGTTCATGGTGTCAATCTCTGCTTCCAGGTGATACACAAACTCCTTTTGGATTGTAAGTGCTATATTCTAGCTTGCATCTCTTCATACCATATTTTCTCTGTTTTACTCAAAAAGAGCTCCTTTAAACTTCTGGGTAGGTGATAGTGGAGTACTGTTTTAACCACTTCCTTTAAAGAAACTGCTCCTTTTGGTATCAATGCATGCATATATCCAATATTTTCTCCCTTCCACTACAGGCACAGTTTGACAGAAATCTCATTTGAATAGGAAAACCAATACCTTTGTATCATAAACACTATCATTTACCTGTGTAATGACTTCTATTTAATTTCTTTGTATCCTTCCACTGCATTTTTAGATCAATCAGTTTTCAATAACCTGCAATAGCTTTGGCCATCTGCTCATACATGGAGGAGGCTCTTCATCAGGTAAGGTATCTGAAGGTTTTTTAACAAATCTGTTTGACACAGCTTTTCTCTGGATGTGATGGTAAGTGAACCTCTTGAAAAACATCAATCTTAGCATCTCTTCTTGCAAGCATCACTGTATTTCAGCAAAAACCCTAGCCAAAGTGACATTGTTTCTCTGCACAGCTCTGAAAGTGACTGAAATATCATTATTTTCTTTGGTCATCTCCTGACAAATTACTTGACAGATAATCTTTGTGACTATGGAGGTCAGTTCTTTTGAAAAACCAAGAACTTTCTTCCTGCTTGTGTAATGGCATTTTTGTCAGCATCTACTCCATTTGATCTTGTGGACAAACAAGCTTTTTATGATTGGAATTTTTACTAATGACAGGCCTTTCTAAAGTTCAACAATTCACATGACTTGAAAGCTTCAGATGACTTCCTTTATCAGACCAGACTCTTTTCTCCTTTGAGCTAGCATACTTCAAACTCCATTCCTGTTATGATCATCAGTCACATTCATAAAACCTGGAGTCTCTGTTTCATTTGTTCAGTTCAATGGCAAACCTGGACTTTTGCAATCTTCCAAGTCAATATTGGCCAGCGCCCTCTGCTTGTGGATGAAGGAGGCGCCCTAACCCTCTGCTTGTAAATGAAGGAGGTTCTGGGCCTTGACAATTTACCAGTTTGCTGAGACAGTGGTGACCCTTTCTTACTGTGATTTTCATGCTGGAAAAAGTTGTAAAGTCTGGATGAGTAGCTTTCTGTTTTGCAGACATATCTCAGGCTCAAGTTACATTTAGAAGCAGCTATTCCTCTAACTGTAAATTCAAGCATTTACTCCATGAGATGAAGTTATATTTCCTGCCTTTGTAGAAACCATAGAACACTGTGAAAAACCTAATAGTCAGCTTGAGATTGGGGTTTATGCAGTGCTGAGATCTAGGGGATATGAGTGGCGCGACTTAGGGCTGCTTGTCAAATTATTTTGCAAAGTAAGAGGTCAGTCATGGTAGGTCTGTTGCAGATGGAGGCTTTTTGGCTTTTTGATGATTGCCAAGGGTGAAATGTCTTAAAACGCCACTTCCTAACATAGGGGAGACTCTTGAAACAGATGTGGATTTGCCTTTTAAAGCTGATGGGCAAACCAATAAGGCTGAAGCTAGATAGGATTGTGATAATGAGGTTTTGATTTCGACATGGACGAACTGAAAAGGTAGAAGGGCGAAAAAAGTTTTTTAGGAGGGTTTTCTGGATGACATATTGACATAAGGAAATCAGTCTCTAGAAAACTCAGCTGTAAATATAGTCATCACTAACATGTAAGAAATACTGATGGCTAACAGTGTCTCCATTTGGGGAGGGCAGCTCCTAGTCTGGAGGTGTCCAGAATTCAGATTTTTGGCTTATGAAGACCAGTGCCTTATCCATTGGCGCAAAATTTACCCTTCTCTTGATGTTATTTCTGAAAAATGACAGCATGGTTAACATCAATGATACTTCTACCTACCCCACTATCTTTCCTAACATTTTTTCTTCTCTTTGGCGCGTTTGAACTAGCAGATTTTTGACAATGCATATTTTTCTTTTTGCAAAATGAACCTATCTATTTCTACTCTTATATCTGCCGGGAGTTCAAATTAAACTGATGAACTCCTTCATTTCTCTACCTAAAAAACTAGATCAACTCGTCACCTTTAAGCAAACTGACAAAAGATTTCATTCTCTAATCTACAACATGAAATCCAAAAATGATCAAATCAAAGATTAGGCAAATACCGATTATTTACTTGCGGCATAAACGACAAGCTGCACACAAATGTTATTTTGCAACAAAATGAAACTAGACAAGCGGGGCTAAGATGCTCAATGTGTTTTTCATCCATCGCTTCTCTCTTTGGTTCTGTTTTAAGCATGTGGAACCAGAATCTCTCCCTAATCTAAGCTCTGTGATAAGTCAATCTTACACAATGTTGACTATCTTGACACTCACTAACTTATCAACAAATAAATTTAAACATGTTCAGCTATGATTAGGCTAGATAGCTGAACAAGACACTGGAGCACTAGTAGCGGCATTTAGACTTGCTCGCTTTCCGAAGGACTATTTTTTTTTGGAACATGGGGCCTTGGTTCTATCTTCACTTGCCCTCTTTTCTGCTTTTTACTGTTTTTGACTTTCCTATCTTTTACTGTTTTTGACTTTTCTATTTTTTCAATGTTTCAAACAATGGTATGTACAATGACTGAAAGTGTTTTAAACTCAAAAATCTTGGAAATGACGGAATTTCAGCATCTTATCCTCGTAAGGATCTCCTCTCACCCTTGGCCCACTTAACTCCTGAAAAGAAAAATTTGGGAGGTTTTCTCTCTCTAACATAACATAGGGATTCATGCAAGAATCTCTAAACAGTCCAGTATCTTCCCTTTGTACCTCTCTGAATATCTGATTTCCACTCCTTTCCTTACTGCATGCTTTCTTCAGGTAATGTATGTACTCTTGGTAATTCTTGAAATAGATAATGACATCATCAAGGTATGCAAAAACACATAAATTTAAAACTGGGAACATGGCCTTCATGAACAGATTTATGATATTGGGTGGTTTTGAAATTTTGAACTTGAAATCAGATCTACCTCCCGCAAACTGGAAAAAATCTTTAAGTTGTCTACTTTGCAAAGGAATCTTATGATTATGATCTGGAGCATCATCTTGCAAGAATACATGATCAAAAGCACTTTCAATTGGTGAATCATGATCTTGGGTAGAAAAAACATGATTTTTGTTATATGGAGATGCAGTATTATTTCTAAAATCAAAGCAGATTCTATGGCTACCCGTTTTATCCCTGATCATTTCAGTTTGTTTAAGATTGTTGTGTTTTCTCTTGTCAAAGCTGTTCTTTGAGGGGAAGGTATTGGCACAGTAGTTTCCCTTGCTTTTTCTGTAGAAACTGGTATTCTGCATGAGATTTCTGATTTTAGCATTTCTAAGTTCTTCATGAAAAGACAGAATATGAGCCAATTTCAGTAGTTCAGGTATGCTGGGATTGCAATAGTCATCCTTGCTCATGATAAGTTTATCTGACATTTTCTCAAGATTTTGAGCTGCTGAGGTTATAGTTAAAGCTTTATTTGCGGTAGGAGGATCGCATGATGTTAAATCTTTGAGATATGGTAGAAACATTAAACTCCCTTGCTCTCGGGTTCCAAACAGGTTTATGATGTGTAGGTCTTCTAAAGCTTTTACCCGGAATAAATTTCCACAAGTTACTGCTGGTGTTTGACTAAAGCTAGAGCAATTTGCTTGATAGTACATAAGGGTTTGCGCTTCTTGCTCTAATCCTACTTTGGAAAGGGGAGCCTTACTTTCCTCAAGACACAACTGCTCATGATCATGGTAGTTTTGAGTGTCTAGTTCATCATAAGGCACCAGGGACAACTGATGTGATGGATCTAAGTCTACATCAGTTTCTTCTGACTCTTCTTCCATGTTTGCATCAATATGCATAATGAAAGAGTTTAGGTCGGAACGCAAAGAACACATTGGAATGTTATCTGGCCTATCTTGACTGCTAATCATGTATTTCATGTGCGATTCGCGGTAGAGTATTCTGGTCTGACCAAACACAGGAATGGTGGCATATGACATGTCCAGTTGGATATTCCCTTGGAGTTTGCCCCAAGATCCGGATAAAAGCATCCCATACTTGGGAGGAATGTCCGCGTACTAACAGTATCCATGATTAGATGTTTAGCGGGTATTTGGGCCGTACCAAAATGTCTGATCAAACCCAAGCATTGGACTCTGCTTGAATCAAATGAATACAAGTCTTTGTATGGCCTTGTGATTTCCAAGCCTAATCTTTCCATTACTACCTTTGGCATAAGATTATGCGAGGCGCCAGAGTCTAGCATGGCATTGTGGAGGATTTGGTCGTGGATGTTTAGGCTAATGTAAAATGGAACAGTAACTCCCTCTTGGAATTTTCCCTCTACCTTTGGACCAAACAATACTTCAGGAATGTCATCAGTGAGATTAACAGTGTTCGCATCATCCCCTAGATTTAAGACTTTTAGTACTTGGAATTTATAAGAGTTTTGGGCAATGAGTTCAGTAAGAGGCATGGTGATTTTGATCTTAGCGATTTCGCCTTCAAAGCTAAAAGGCACTTGAAGTTTAGATATGTTTGTTTCAGCTTTTTCAGCTAAGACCTTGTCTATGTTCTGAGTCTGTTGACCTTGTTTAGGGGTTTTGTTTGCCATAGTTGTTTTGGTGACCTTTGTAGAAGTATCAGGAGTATCTGAGAGAGGATTAGTTTGGGTAACTTTAGTCAGTTTCTTTGGCCGCCTTTTTCAACCTTGATTTTGTCCACTGCTCGATGCTTTTTTGAGGATGGTATCCGGAGCTTTAGCGCATCGCAGTTACCTTTTTTGACATTATCTTTGTTTCTTTTGCTTCTAAGGTCATATTGCCCGTGGGCTTCTACAATAGCATTTTGAAACTCTATGTAAGGTGGTCATCGGGATCTTCATAATTGGTCTCATCTTGATCAGGAGAAAAGAACACTTGTTCTTCTTCGGTGAGGTACACCTCACTCTCATTGTCAGACCCTATGAGGTTTAGATGACTTTCATCAAGAGGTTCTGTATCCCTATCATCCTCTTCCACATAGTTTTCATTGAATGGTGGCCTGATCTATTGGTCATTTTCCCTAGGTCTGTTTTGGGGTTGTTCCCTCCTAAAGTTTTGGCTTCGGTTTCTGATTGGAGGGTTTGGCTGGTTGTCCCTAACAGGAGCTTTTTCATTTATCTTTTCCCACATTTTGGCCATGGATTTGACTAATTCATCTATTCTAGGATCTAGGGAAGGTGATGCAGTGGAGACCTCATCTCTATAGGTGACCTTCCTTTCTGATCTAGTCCTAGCCCTTTTTTCTGCTAAGTTAGCATCTGCTTTTATGGCTATTTGTTGCATTTCCTCCAAGGTAGGGGGATCCTTGTCTCTTAGATGATATGTCATGTCTGGATCGAAACCTTCGGGGAATTTTTCCAAGGCTAGACCAAGTGGAGGTTTGAAATGAGGTGGTAGGGAGTTATACACACTGTTGAACCTAATACAATAAGCTTGGACACTTTCCCCATTTTCCCGTTTTAGGCTGTTATATTCTGACAGGATTTGAATGGGGTTTTTACGGATTTCCCACCTATTTCTGAAGACTTGATGTAGTGCGGGGATATCATGGATGCTGTTTGGAGCTAAGCTTTTGAACCATGCTTTGGGTTCACCACCAAGACTTTGGGCGAATATTCTCATTCTGACAGTCTCGTCTTGCACCTCTAAGTATTCATAAGCATCAGTCATCCTACTTATATGCTGTTGAGGTGTGGTGGTGTCTTCTCCAGTAAAGTGTGGGATTTTGTCTTGATATTTGTTTGGGATAGGAGCTAAAGGCGGTGGTAACACCAAAGGTGCGTACCAGGCTGCCATGACTGGAGCTAGTGGATGATGTACAAGATGAGGACTAGTAGGCTGAAGTGAAGTGGTTTGAACAGTGGTTGTTTGACCAGGTGTGGCGGATGAACTTGGACTAGTGATCTGGTTTTGAGCAGATCTGGGATGATAAGAGCCAAACTGATAACAACACCAATGGTGCATACCAGGCTGCCATGACTGGAGCTAGTGGATGATGTACAAGATGAGGACTAGTAGGCTGAAGTGAAGTGGTATGAACAGTGGTGGTTTGACCATGTGTGGCGGATGAACTTGGACTAGTGATCTGGTTTTGAGCAGATCTGGGATGATAGGAGCCAAACTGATAGAGAAGCTGGAAATCAGGAGGAGTGGTGGGTGAAGCTTCTCTAATAGGATTCTGTGGTGGGTCTAGGGTTTCAAGATCGTCAAAGTTTATCTTACTATATGATTTGCTTCTGGGAAGAGCTTGTGATGACTCTAATTCAAAAGGTGAATCTAGTAGGATAGTGCGATGTTTAGGTACAGATCTTGTTCTACGGGTGAATCTACCAGAAGCTAGATGATCAGTTTCAGAAGCTTGCCACAGAATCTTCTCTGGGTCATCTACTATGATAGGGGGATTTGGGTCTGGATGGAATCTGGTATTGATTCTTCGGGAAGCCAGATTTTAGATCCAGAGTTTAAAGAGAATGGTATTTGGGAATGTTCTGGATGGGTGATTTTTCTAAGGTTCTACTAAGGCGAAGGATGGTCAAAATAAAAGGGATGGATTAGTGGAGTCGCCAGGTGGAAATGGATTGTTTTTGTGAAGATAGCTATGGTCCACCACCAAGACTAATCTGAGAATGTTTTGGATTTTCTGAATTTATGTGCAGCCTATGGTTTGTTAAAGTATCCTAGACTTGTTTCAACACTTTGCTAGGGTGATGAGAACAAAAAGAGTTTACTCTAAAAAATGGGTCTAGGGACTGCTTGTTTGTTTATGGTACCTAAAGGACCAAAGAGTCTATAAGAGTTTGCTGGACTATTATGTACTCAGTGTCCCACCATCTCTCGCTATGTTAGTGAGCGATGGGATAGGTTTATCGGATAGTAGCCTAGAGTTTTGAAAAGTAGTAAGGCTTACTAGAAGTTTAGTGGAGTCGCCAGGTGGATTGTCAGTTGTTTGAGATAAACTTGTATGGTCCACCACCAATAATGTCAAAAACCAATCTAAGGGAGTGTTTTTTGGGGTTTTTCTGAGTTTTATGTGCAGCCTAGGATGTAAGAGTGTTATAAACCTGATTCATCACTTTGCTAAGATGGTGAAGCAGAGAGTTTACACTAAATGATTCTAAAGGCTGATGGTCTGAGTTTAGGATTGAAGGACTAAAGAGTCTATAAGAGTTCGCTAGACTGTCATGTACTCAGTAAGTCCCACCGTGATCACCATTATGTTAGGGTCCCGTGATTTGGCCGATTGGCTAGCCAAATGACGATGTAACATCAAACCAAGCTTTGGAGCCCAAGGACCTAGCCTTCCTGGACTCAGAGAGGGCTCTCTCTATATGTGTAAAAGATGTCGGTGTGTTTACTTGCGGCGTTTTGATATTAGGCTAGTTATGAAGTGTGTTTTTGGTTTTTTTAGTTTTTTAGTTTGTGAGGGATAAAACTGATCAAATACATAAAATGGATAACAAGATGTAGATAAATTGGGCTATGGGGTCAAACAGGTCAAGGAAGCTATGAGGTGATGATGTGAGGCTGCTGTAGGGCCGATTTGATTCACGGTAGAAGGGATCTTTGGGCAAAATGGGTTAAATGGACAACAAGTTTGTGAAAGACAAGGGATTTCAAGTGTAACTAGTTTATAGCAGACATAAACATGTTATAGCAAGCCATTAATCATGCTAAATGCAACTATGAGCTAATTAATACATAGAAATCAAACATTCCAGCCATACATAGAGGTATAAGACCCTCCAACTTCGGGAAATGGCTATCAGACTTTGGGGAAAAACAGATAAGACAAACTAACAACTCATAAAATACGCCGGAACGCCTAAACATAGTCTCTAAGTCATTGGGCACTTTGACAAACAAGCTTTCATAGTTTTAGGCAAAGGGCTAGATCGGGACTAGGCCTCCTTGGTTCAACAAGATGATCAACAAATCAGTCAAAGAGAAAGTTTTATGGACAGAACTATGGGCAGCTAATAGGTAGGTAGCGCAAACCATACATCCTACTAAACATACATAGAACTTATGAATAAACTTAGCAACAATACCTTAAGTTACTAAAGAGAAGCTAAGAATTCTTTAGCATAACTAAGGGAGAAGAAACATCAAGCTATGAAGATTCAGGGATTTTGAGGTGCCTCCATGGGCATATCTCAAAATCAATCTTTACTGATCTATAGCAGCAAGAAATATGTATTATGAATGAAAACTAGAAGACAAAACATATCAAGAGACACTATACCATTCTACCATGTCAAGGAATCCATCAACAATCTTTCATCATTCCTCAAAAGCATCCAAGAGGCAGTCCAAAAATCATAACTCAAGTGTATTCTTCAAAGCTCATATGACCAATGTATTAATTCTTCTCTCAAGTTCAGCCTCTTATTTACAATGAAACCCATGGAATAAATAGGCTTGAGGGAGGAAACCTCATGGAGCAACTAGCTATCCCATTGGCCAAGTCAAAATATCTAAACTTGTCCTTGAGGCTTTGCAAAGCCCAAGGCACAAAATATCCCATAAAATATCTAAAAAACTGCTAAAAACGGAAATTATATTGACTTTACATCATTTCCCAATGATAAAAATAGCTTAACGTACATTTGGGAAAAGCAGATTTTTGGAGTTCAAAAATTACAAAAATACTTCATATTTATGCCTGAAAAAGGTCCCCTGACTTGCTGGATGCAAATGGCAGCCTTCCCGATGTCGAAATGAGGCTCATGAGGGCTTGCTGGAAAGATTTCTGTGTCTATTTTCCGGCGCAACTGGAACCAACTCAATCCGAGGTCCAGAAGTCATCCAAAACTGTACCTGTGTGAAAAAACCCAGAAAATAGCAGACTGCTGATATGGCGGGCAGAATGTGCAAAATGAGGGTGTTTTTCGCCAATTTGAGGGGGCGAATGATCTTCAAATGCCCTGAAAATCGCTGGAGACCTGCTCATGGAATTATGGCATCCATCGGTATCATCCTCCTCCTTTGACAACTCATCAAACTGAAATGGCGAATTTATGAGTTTTTGGCCAAAAACCCAAAAAATGCCAAAAAACAAAAAGTTGCCGAAACAGGCCCAAAATTGGCATGCATGACCTTCAAGGGTCCATAGAAACATTCTCCGAGCCGAGGCCAAAATATCAAGGGCTGATATGCTTTTCCTTCCTTCCGGCAAGGAAGCTCTCTTCAACTTTCCACCTCTCTTTGTGTCGCCTTAATTCTCGCCCGGCAACTATTCCAGCTTCAAAGCAAGAGTCCTTTCCTCATCTTTTCGTAGTCAGATCCCTCAAGGGAAATCTCAAGCTTTGTTTCCAAATGTCAATAGCTCTCTCAAGCCATGCTTCTTTGTTTTCCTCAATTTCCTGCTCAAAGAGGGCAGTGAGAGGAAAGGCTTCGAAATGAGCTTGTTCTTCTGCTCTCTGTTTTTCCAAGGCTCTTCTAAGCCCGATGGTCCCAGGCCTCTTCCGCCTAGGCTGGTCTTCCTCCTCTTCATCATCAAACTCACCAATGAGCTCTTCAATTCTTACTTGCGCCTTTTCTACCTCTTTCTTATACTTGATTTCCCTTGCCTCATGAATAGCTGCATGAAACTTCATTTGTTTGTTTTCAACCTCCAAGAAGTGGTTGAAATTCCTCGCCCTTTGAAGGTCTTCTTGTAACACATCAATTTTCCCCTCTTTGTGAATGAGGAGGCTTTCAAGGAGGCAGGCCTCATTGTCACTATCATCACTTTGGATAGGGATAATAGCTAATTCACCTCCATGCTTTGTACTTTCTCCAATTTTACTTTTGCCTTTGAAAGCCAATCTGGCGCTTTTCCTCCTTGGCAAGCTAGAAAGTGTCTTTTTGGGCAATTTCCTCTTGTTAGGAACAGTCTTGGTCACTGTTAAGGTGGCAGCTTTAGCTTGTCGTTCTTCCTCAATATCTTGTCCAGTTTGTGGCTCAAAAGGTGCTTCAGTTGCCTGCCCAACTTGCTGCTCCTCAACTGCTGTCTGCTGCTGTCCCTCTTCCTGTACCTGCTGCTGTTCCTCAATCTCCAAATGCTGCTGTCCCTCAATATCCAAATGCTGCTGCCCCTCAATATCCAAATGCTGCTGTCCCTCAATATCCAAATGTTGTTGTTCCTCAATATCCAATTGCTGTTGTTCACTGCCTTCTCCTTCTTGTTGCTGACTTGGCTGCCCAGTAGTCATTCTGAGTTTTCTAGGTGTAGGCCTACTAGACAAAGGCACTGGGCGATGGACAGGCTGAGTAGGAGACACTTGAACAGGAGGGACAGTGGCAAAATCTGAATGGCTGATGAATGAATCCCATGAAACCCCTTTCTTCTCTAGCTGGTGTAAGAAGATAATCTTGATCAAGGAATGATGAAAGAGAGAAGGGATTTGCTGAGGTGGAGCCTTCTTTTGGACAGTAGCTGCCATTTTCTCTTGGGGATATTTTGAAATCAAGACCCGCTAATTGGAAGTGTTTGTCCTTGAATCTCAAAGTGCACAAATGTGTTAGTGGCGAAAAACTCTTGACTTCTTCTATCTTCTGGCAGAAATCAATACAACCTACTTCATGGAAATTGAAAAGCACAGATGGGTGAGCATTGATTTCTTCTGTGGAGATAGGCTCATATCTCTTATGTGGACCGCTCCTGTGATCCTGCTTTGGAGGCATTCTGTCTTGAACAAGCTTTGGAAGAGGCAAACTGCCTTCACTGTATGTAAAAATGCTCTGCTGGATTGAAACTGGTCACTATGCTATTTGGACAGAGAAAATGTGAGGTGGAGGTTTTGCAAAAAGTGTTCCTTTGAATAAACAAACTCTGCTCTCCTTAAAACCAGCCCTTTCACCTCTGGATGCACCTCAGCCAGGAAAAATTTTTAATAGGGTACCATGTGTAAATATGGGACAAACTGCTGTGTAGATTCCCTGTGCACAGTTTTGAACAATCACTCCTCTTGTGAATTTGTTATAGGCCAACCAACATACCTACATCTCTGTCTTCAATGTAAAATTCAATCATCAACAACCTGTCCTTTAGAAAATGACCCTATTCACCCTTAGAATCTCTCTGTCAACAACTCTTCAAAATGATACCATATAGTGAAAAGGAAAGGCAGACCTAGGTTAGGTGAAATATCAGTGCACAGTGTTTTAGGAAAAACACTCTTTGCTTGTGAATTTAAGAGATTAACTATCACATCTATACCTCTGTCTCCAATGTTAAATTTCAACCATCAACAACCTGCATTTCAGAAGGTGTCCTATTCATCTTTGGAAAAACTCTGTCAACAAATTCTCAGTATGAAATAATGTAGTGAAGAAGAGGGGCAGACTATATGAGGCAGGCTGTATATAATGCCAAAGTTTCCCTGCTTGGTGATCTTTGAAAGTTTAAGCAACACATCTTGTGTCTTGGATCAACATTATATTTTCCAATTATTCCAAATATGCGTTGACTAAGTATACCAACAGCCAATCATCTTTCATGTGTGAAAACAACTGTTTGTGCAATTTAAAAAAAATCACTTGGTATAATCTTGAGCCAAGATGACAGACTCTTTAAAAAAACCACAGAGCTTTGGGCAGAGGGTTATGTGAGTTTTCTTTTTCAAAACAGTCAAGGGCCCCTCATACATTTAACCCCGCTTTGGAAGGAAAATCTTTTTGTTACACCCGATGCACCCAAGCCCCCGAAGGCTCTATGACAAAATCTTCTTCTGCAGCTTAAATCTATAAGTTTCTGCTTGAACAATAAACCCTTTTCCCACTAAACTTCATTGTTCCTCCGTGTAGCACCGGAGCCTTTTAAACCTACGCGACACTCTTTGAAGAAAGCACGTCGCGCAAGGAAACATTTGTCGGGTCGGCCTGTCGGGTGGTCGGGCGGCCTGTACAGGCGCGTCGCGCCACTGTACAGGCGCGTCGCGCTTACAAAGGCGGCCTGTGTAAATTTGCCCCCAGGCGCGTCGCGCGGAGTGGCAGGCGCGTCGCTCGGCTCTGCACAGTGCTACAATCTGCAAACTGACCGGAAAATCGTGCTTTGGTGCTGGGGAGGCACGGGGTTTGACTTTAGTTTTTTAAAATGAAATTGCTACTCTCACATTTCAACCTTAAGTCATTTCACATCTAATCTTCAACGGTTTTGAACTTTGCAAATTAACGTTGGTTTTCAAATCTGTTTTGTTTTCAAACTGTGGCCTTGTCCTTTTGAACATGTATATAAACTTTGAATAATGACTCTGTTTAGGGCCGCTCCTTTCGGGTCCCTTTTAAAAATGTGACCTTTGCTTTACTAATATATCAAAGAGTCTATAGAGTGCCTCTGCCACTTGGTGAGAAGATAGATTTAAGCTCTTTGATTTTTGAAATTCAAAATGTCCTTTCCAGCTGCTACAAAGTGACAAGGCTTTTCCTTGAAAATGACTTAAAAGCCGAGTGTCTTTCAAATCTATTTTCTGACTCTTTTACTCAAAATGCACTGATATGGCGCTCTTTCCTTTTATGATGAACATGCCTAAACTTGTCTTAAAATATTTCTCCAGAAACTGAAAATAGGCCAGATCATTCCTGTACTTGATGAACCTGTAGACTGACTTGTAAGGACCCCCTGGTTGCAGAAGAATTTGGAATAGGCAGCCTCAGTCTTCTTGGACCTTGGATTAAAAAAAAACTTATCTTTTCAACACACTTTCTTGCTTATAAGTGTATTATATGTGCCACTGTTTCTTTTGAATAATAAAAGGTTGTGCTTCCTTTTAAACTATCCAAACAATAATTATATGCTGAATGACTTTTTGAACATAATGAATAATAACATCAAAAGGGGATATCCTCTTGGTGATAGAATTCAAAAAGCCCTGTCTGCTGGTTTTCTTTCCATGTATTTCAAAGTTTTCAAAATTGGATAATGACCTGTGGCAAAATGCTTTGACTGTTCCCCTGCTTGGCATAATTGCCTCCTGTTTTTAAGCTTGGAGTTGACAGAATCTTGTAGATGTCCTTGGATTGGTTTTGCAATAGTGCTTCATGGGTTTTGAGTGCTGCCTAGAGATAATAAAACTCATTTCCAGAAACCCTGTCTTAATCTGCTGATGGCTGTATGATGAGCAGGCTTTGGCAAAAGCTCTTTTTGTTCATGGTGTCAATCTCTACTTCCAGGTGATACACAAACTCCTTTTGGATTGTAAGTGCTATATTCTAGCTTGCATCTCTTCATACCATATTTTCTCTATTTTACTCAAAAAGAGCTCCTTTAAACTTCTGGGTAGGTGATAGTGGAGTACTGTTTTAACCACTTCCTTTAAAGAAACTGCTCCTTTTGGTATCAATGCATGCATATATCCAATATTTTCTCCCTTCCACTACAGGCACAGTTTGACAGAAATCTCATTTGAATAGGAAAACCAATACCTTTGTATCATAAACACTATCATTTACCTGTGTAATGACTTCTATTTAATTTCTTTGTATCCTTCCACTGCACTTTTAGATCAATCAGTTTTCAACAACTTGCAATAGCTTTGGCCATCTGCTCATACATGGAGGAGGCTCTTCATCAGGTAAGGTATCTGAAGGTTTTTTAACAAATTTGTTTGACACAGCTTTTCTCTGGATGTGATGGTAAGTGAACCTCTTGAAAAACATCAGTATTAGCATCTCTTCTTGCAAGCATCACTGTGTTTCAGCAAAAACCCTAGCCAAAGTGACATTGTCTCTCTGCACTGCTCTAGGGGTGACTGAAATATCATCATTTGGTTTGGTCATCTCATGACAGATTACTTGACAAATAGCTTCTGTGACTATGGAGGTTAGTGCCTTTTGAAAAACCAAGAACTTTCTTCCTGCCTGTGTAATGGCATTTTTGTCAGCATCTACTCCATTTGATCTTGTGGATAAACAGGATTTTTATGATTGGAATTTTTACTAATGACAGGCCTTTCTAAAGTTCAACAATTCACATGACTTGAAAGCTTCAGATGACCTCCTTTATCAGACCAGACTCCCTTTTATTTTGAGCTAGCATATTTCAACTCTATTCCTGTTATGATCATTAGTCACATTCATAAAACCTGGAGTCTCTGTTTCATTTGTTCAGTTCAAGGCAAACCTGGATTTTTGCAATCTTCCAAGTCAATATTGGCCAGCGCCCTCTGCTTGTGGATGAAGGAGGCGCCCTAACCCTCTGCTTGTAATTGAAGGAGGTTCTGGGCCATGACAATTTGCCAGTTTGCTGTGACAATGGTGTCTTTCTTACTGTGATTTTCATGTTGGAAAGAGCTGTAAAGTCTGGATGAGTAGCTTTCTGTTTTGCAGACATATCTCAGGCTCAAGTTACATTTAGAAGCAGCTGTTCCTCTAACTGTAAATTCAAGCATTTACTCCATGAGATGAAGTTATATTTCCTGCCTTTGTAGAAACCATAGAACACTGTGAAAAACCTAATAGTCAGCTTGAGATTGGGGTTTTTGCAGTGCTGAGATCTAGGGGATATGAGTGGCGCGACTTAGGGCTGCTTGTTAAATTATTTTGCAAAGTAAGAGGTCAGTCATGGTAGGTCTGTTGCAGATGGAGGCTTTTTGGCTTTTTGATGATTGCCAAGGGTGAAATGTCTTAAAACGCCACTTCCTAACATAGGGGAGACTCTTGAAACAGATGTGGATTTGCCTTTTAAAGCTGATGGGCAGACCAATAAGGTTGAAGCTAGATAGGATTGTGATAATGAGGTTTTGATTTCGACATGGCGAACCGAAAGGTAGAAGGGCGAAAACATTTTTTTAGGGGTTTTCCGGATGATATATTGACATAAGGAAATCTCACTTCTAGAAAACCTCACCGTAAATATAGTCATCATCAACAGGTGAAAAATACTGATGACTAACAGTGGCTCCATTTGGGGAGGGCGGCTCCTTTTCAGGAGGTGTCCAGAATTTCAGATCTGGTTCTTTGAAAATCAGTGCCTTTATCCATTGGCACAAATATCTTTCTTCCTTGATGTTATTTCTGAAAATTGACAGCATGATTAGCATCAACAATATTTCTACCTACCCCACTATATTCCCTAACATTTTTTCTTCTACATTTGAACTAGCACCCTTTGACAATGCATATTTTTCTTTTTGCAAAATGAACCTATCTATTTCTACTCTTATATTCAGCGGAGTTCGATTAAGATGATGAACTCTTCATTTCTCTACCTAAAACTATATCGACTGTCAAGATTAAGCACTTTGACAGGATTTCATTCTCTAATCTACAACATGAAATTCAAAAATGATCAAATCAGGATTAGGCAGTCTGATTTGTCATGCATTTGCGGCATAAAAGACAAGCTGCACACAAATGTTATTTGGCAACAAAAGGAAACTAGACAAGCGGGGCTAAGATGTACAATGTGTTTTTCATCCTTCGCTTCTCTCTTTGGTTCTGTTTTAGGCATGTGGAACCAGAATCTCTCCCTAATCTAAGCTCTGTGATAAGTCAATCTTACACAATGTTGACTATCTTGGCACTCACTAACTTATCAGCAAATAAATTTAAACATGCTCAACTATGATTAGGCTAGATAGCTGAACAAGACATTGGAGCACTAGTAGCGGCATTTAGGCTTGCTCGCTTTCTGAAAGACTATTTTTTGGAACATGGGGCCTTTGTTCTATCTTCACTTGCCCTCTTTTCTGCTTTTTACTGTTTTTGACTTTCCTATCTTTTACTGTTTTTGACTTTTCTATTTTTTCAATATTTCAAACAATGGTATGTACAATGACTGAAAGTGTTTCAACCTCAAAAATCTTGGAAATGACGGAATTTCAGCATCTTATCCTCGTAAGGATCTCCTCTCACCCTTGGCCCACTTAACTCCTGAAAAGAAAAATTTGGGAAATTTTCTCTCTCTAGCATGACATAGGGATTCATGCAAGAATCTCTAAACAGCCCAGTATCCTCCCTCTGTACCTCTCTGAATATCTGATTTCCACTCCTTTCCTTACTGTAGGCTTTTTTCAGGTAATGTATGTATTCTTGGTAATTCTTGAAATAGATAGTGACATCATCAAGGTATGCAAAAACACAGAAATTTAAAACTGGGAACATGGCCTTCATGAACAGATTTTTGATATTGGGTGGTTTTGCAATTTTGAACTTGAAATCAGATCTACCTCCCGCGAACTGGAAAAAATCTTTAAGTTGTCTACTTTGCAAAGGAATCTTATGATTATGACCTGAAACATGATCTTGCAAGAACACATGATTAAAAGCACTTTTAATTGGTGAATCATGACCTTGGGTAGAAAAAACATGATTTTTGTTATATGGAGATGCAGTATCATTTCTAAAATCAAAGCAGATTCTATGGCCACTAGTTTTATCCTTGATCATTTCAGTTTGTTTCAGTTTGTTGTGTTTGCTTTTGTTAAAGTTGTTCTTTGAGGAAAAGGTAGTGATACAATGTTTTTCCTTGTTTTTTCTGTAGAAATTAGTATTTTGCATGAGATTCCTGATTTTAGCATTTCTAAGTTCTTCATGAAAAGACAAAATATGAGCCAATTTCAGTAGTTCAGGTATGCTGGGATTATAACTGTCATCCTTGCTCATAAGAAGTTCATCTGGCATTTTCTCAAGATGTTGAGCTACCGAGGTTATGGTCAAAGTTTTATTTGCAGTAGGAGGGTCACATGATGGTAAATCTTTGAGGTATGGCAGAAACATTAAACTCCCTTTCTCCCGGGTTCCAAATAGGTTTATGATGTGTAGGTCTTCTAAAGATTTTACCCGGAAGAAATTTCCACAAGTTACTGCTGGTGTTTGACTAAAGCTTGAGCAATTTGCTTGATAGTACATGAGGGTTTGTGCTTCTTGCTCTAATCCTACTTTGGAGAGGGGAAACTTACTTTCCTCAAGACACAACTGTTCATGATCATGGTAGTTTTGAGTGTCCAGTTCATCATAAGGCACCAGGGACAAATGATGTGGTGGATCTAAGTCTATATTGGTTTCTTCTGACTCTTCCTCCATGTTTACATCCATATGCATAATGAAAGAGTTTAAGTCGGAACGCAAAGAACACATTGGGATGTTATCTGGCCTATCTTGACTGCTAATCATGTATTTCATGTGTGATTCGCGGTAGAGTATCCTGGTCTGACCAAACACAGGAATGGTGGCATATGACATGTCTAGTTGGATATTCCCTTGAAGTTTGGCTCCCCAAGATCTGGATAGAAGCATCCCGTACTTGGGAGGAATGTCCGCCACTACTATATCCATGATTAGATGTTTAGCGGGTATTTGGGCCAGACTAAAACAAAGGTCTTTGATCAAACCCAGGCATTGGACTCTGCTTGAATCAAATGAATACAAGTATTTGTATGGTCTTGTGATTTCCAAGCCTAATCTTTCCATTACTACCTTCGGCATAAGATTATGCGAGGCGCCGGAGTCTAGCATGGCATTGTGGAGGATTTGGTCGTGGATGTTTAGGCTAATGTAAAATCGAAGAGTAACTCCCTCTTGGAATTTTCCCTCTACTTTTGGACCAAACAAAACTTCAGGAATGTCATCAGTGAGATTAACAGTGTTCGCATCATTCCCTAGATTTAAGACTTTTAGTACTTGGGATTTATAATAGTTTTGGGCAATGAGTTCAGTAAGAGGCATGGTGATTTTGATCTTAGCGATTTCGCCTTCAAAGCTAAAAGGCACTTGAAGTTTAGATATGTTTTTTTCAGCTTTTTCAGCTAAGACCTTGTCTATGTTCTGAGTTTGTTGACCTTGTTTAGGGGTTTTGTTTGCCATAGTTGTTTTGGTGACCTTTGTAGAAGTATCAGGAGTATCTGAGAGAGGACTAGTTTGGGTAACTTTAGCTTGGCTTTGGTCAGTCTTTTCAACCTTGATTTTGTCACTGCTTGATGCTTTTTTGAGGATGGTATCTGGAGCTTTAGCAGTATCAGAGTTACCTTTTTTGACATTATCTTGGTTTCTTTTGCTTCTAAGGTCATATTGCCTGTGGGCTTCTACAATAGCATTTTGAAACTCTATGGCAGGGTCATCGGGATCTTCATAATTGGTCTCATCTTGATCAGGAGAAAAGAACGCTTGTTCTTCTTCGGTGAGGTACACCTCACTCTCATTGTCAGACCCTATGAGGTTTAAATGATGTTCATCAAGAGGTTCTGAGTCCCTATCATCTTCTTCCACATAGTTTTCATTGAATGGTGGCATGATCTGTTGGTCATTATCCCTTGGTCTGTTTTGGGGTTGCTCCCTCCTAAAGTTTTGGTTTCGGTTTCTGATTGGAGGGTTTGGCTGGTTGTCCCTAACAGGAGCTTTTTCATTGATCTTTTCCCACATTTTAGCCATGGATTTGACTAAGTCCTCTATTCTGGGATCTAGGGAAGGTGATGAAGTGGAGACCTCATCTCTATATGTGACTTTTCTTTCTGATCTAGTTCTAGCTCTTTTTTCAGCTAAGTTAGCATCTGCTTTTATGGCTATTTGTTGCATTTCCTCTAAGGTAGGGGGATCCTTGTCTCTCAGATGATATGTCATGTCTGGATCGAAACCTTCGGGGAATTTTTCCAAAGCTAGACCAAGTGGAGGTTTGAAATGAGGTGGTAGGGAGTTATATACACTGTTGAACCTAGTACAGTAAGCTTGGACACTTTCCCCATTTTCCCGTTTTAGGCTGTTATATTCTGACAGGATTTGAATGGGGTTTCTTCAGATTTCCCACCTGTTTCTGAAAACTTGATGTAGTTCTGGGATATCATGGATACTGTTTGGAGCTAAGATTTTGAACCATGCTTTGGGTTCACCACCAAGACTTTGGGCGAATATTCTCATTCTGACAGTCTCGTCTTGTACCTCTAGGTATTCATAAGCATCAGTCATCCTACTTATATGCTGTTGAGGTGTGGTGGTGTATTCTCCAGTAAAGTGTGGGATTTTGTCTTGATATTTGTTTGGGAGAGGAGCCAAGGGTGGTGGCAACACCAATGGTGCATACCAGGCTGCCATGACTGGAGCTAGTGGATGATGTACAAGATGAGGACTAGTAGGCTGAAGTGAAGTGGTATGAACAGTGGTGGTTTGACCATGTGTGGCGGATGAACTTGGACTAGTGATCTGGTTTTGAGCAGATCTGGGATGATAGGAGCCAAACTGATAGAGAAGCTGGAAATCAGGAGGAGTGGTGGGTGAAGTTTCTCTAATAGTACTTTGTGGTGGATTTAGGGGTCCAAGATCGTCAAAGTTTATCTTACTATATGATTTTCTTCTGGGAAGAGTTTGTGATGACTCTAATTCAAAAGGTGAATCTAGTAGGATAGTGCAATGTTTAGGTACAGATCTTGTTCTACGGGTGAATCTACCAGAAGCTAGATGATCAGTTTCGGAAGCTTGCCACAGAATCTTCTCTGGGTCATCTACTATGATAGGGGGATTTGGGTCTGGATGGGATCTGGTGTTGATTCTTCGTGAAGCCAGATTTTAGATCCAGAGTTTGAAGAGAGCGGTATTGGTGAATGTTCTGGATGGGTGATTTTTCTAAGGTTCTACTAAGGCGAAGGATGGTCAAAATAAAAGGGATGGATTAGTGGAGTCGCCAGGTGGAACTGGGTTGTTGTTGTGAAGATAGCTATGGTCCACCACCAGTAACTAATCTGGGAATGTTTTTTGGATTTTCTGATTTTTATGTGCAGCCTATGGTTTGTTAAACTATCCTAGACTTGTTTCAACACTTTGCTAGGGTGATGAGAACAAAAAGAGTTTACTCTAAAAAATGGGTCTAGGGACTGCTTGCTTGTTTATGGTACCTAAAGGACCAAAGAGTCTATAAGAGTTTGCTGGACTATTATGTACTCAGTGTCCCACCATCTCTCGCTATGTTAGTGAGCGATGGGATAGGTTTATCGGATAGTAGCCTAGAGTTTTGAAAAGTAGTAAGGCTTACTAGAAGTTTAGTGGAGTCGCCAGGTGGAATGTCTATTGTTTTGAGGTATATGTGTATGGTCCACCACCAATAATGTCAAAAGCCAATCTAAGGGAGTGTTTTTTGTGGTTTTTTCTGAGTTTTATGTGCAGCCTAGGATGTAAGGGTGTTATAAACCTGATTCATCACTTTGCTAAGATGGTGAAGCAGAGAGTTTACACTAAATGATTCTAAAGGCTGATGATTTAAGTTAAAATTTGAAGGACTAAGGAGTCTATAAAATTTTGCTAGACTATCATGAACTCAATAGGTCCCACCGTGATCACCATTATGTTAGGGTCCCGTGATTTGGCCGATTGGCGAGCCAAATGACGATGTAACATCAAACCAAGCTTTGGAGCCCAAGGACCTAGCCTTCCTGGACTCAGAGAGGGCTCTCTCTATATGTGTAAAAGATATCGGTGTGTTTACTTGCGATATTCTGATATTAGGCTAGTTATGAAGTGTGTTTTTGGTTTTTTAGTTTTTAAGTTTGTGAGGGATGAAACTGATCAAATACATAAAATGGATAACAAGATGTAGATAAATTGGGCTATGGGGTCAAACAGGTCAAGGAAGCTATGAGGTGATGATGTAAAGCTGCTGTAGGGCCGATTTGATTCACGGTAGAAGGGATCTCTGGGCAAAATGGATTGAATGGACAACAAGTTGGTGAAAGATAAGGGATTTCAAGTGTAACTAGTTAATAGTAGACAATAAACATGTAATAGCAAGCCATTAATCATGCTAAGTATAACTATAAGCTAATTAATACATAGAAATCAAACATTCCAGCCATACATAGAGGTATAAGACCCTCTAACTTCGGGAAATGGCTATCAGACTTTGGGAAAAACACATAAGACAAACTAACAACTCATAAACTACGCCGGAACGCCTAAACATAGTCTCTAAGTCATTGGGCACTTTGACAAACAAGCTTTCATAGTTTTAGGCAAAGGGCTAGATCGAGACTAGGCCTCCTTGGTTCAACAAGATGATCAACAAATCAGTCAAAGAGAAAGTTTTATAGACAGAACTATGGGCAGCTTATAGGTAGGTAGGGCAAACCATACATCCTACTCAACATACATAGAACTTATGAATAAAACTTAGCAACAATACCTTAAGTTACTAAAGAGCAGCTAAGAATTCTTTAGCATAACTAAGGAAGAAGAAAACATCAAGCTATGAAGATTCAAGGATTTTGAGGTGCCTCCATGGGCATATCTCAAAATCAATCTCTACTGATCTATAGCAGCAAGAAATATGTATTATGAATGAAAACTAGAAGACAAAAACATATAAAGAAACACTATACCATTCTACCATGTCAAGGAATCCATCAACAATCCTTCATCATTCCTCAAAAGCATCCAAGAGGCAGTCCAAAAATCATAACTCAAGTGTATTATTCAAAGCTCATATGACCAATGTATTATTTCTTCTCTCAAGTTCAGCCTCTGATTTACAATGAGAACCATGGAATAAATAGGCTTGAGGAAGGAAAACCTCATGGAGCAACTAGCTATCCCATTGGCCAAGTCAAAATATCTAAGCTTGTCCTTGAGGCTTTGCAAAGCCCAAGGCACAAAATATCCCATAAAATATCTAAAAAACTACTAAAAACGGAAATTATATTGACTTTACATCATTTCCCAATGATAAAAATAGCTTAACGCACATTTGGGAAAAGCATATTTTTGGAGTTCAAAAATTACAAAAATACTTCATATTTATGCCTGAAAAAGGTCCCCTGACTTGCTGGATGCAAATGGCAGCCTTCCCGATGTCGAAATGGGGCTCATGAGGGCTTGCTGGAAAGCTCTCTGTGTCTACTTTCCGGCGCAACTAGAACCAACTCAATCCGAGGTCAGGAAGTCATCCAAAACTGTACCTGTGTGCAAAAACCTAGAAAATAGCAGACTGCTGATATGGCGGGCAGAATGTGCAAAATGAGGGTGTTTTTCGCCAATTTGAGGGGGCGAATGATCTTCAAATGCCCTGAAAATCGCTGGAGACCTACTCATGGAATTATGGCATCCATCGGTATCATCCTCCTCCCTTGACAACTCATCAAACTGAAATGGCGAATTTATGAGTTTTTGGCCAAAAACCCAAAAAATGCCAAAAAACAAAAAGTTGCCGAAAAAGGCCCAAAATTGCATGCATGACCCTCAAGGGTCCATAGCAACATGCTCTGAAGCTGAGGCCAAAATATCAAGGGCTGATATGCTTTTCCCTTCCTTCCGTGCTAGGCGCTTCCCCTTCAACTTCTTCAATTTCTCTTGTGCTGCCTTTAATTTTCGCCTGGCAAACTGATTTAGCTTCTGAAAGTGAAGAGTCCTCTTTCTTTGTAGCTCAAGATCCCTGTTCACCCTCTCAAGCTTTGTTTCCAAATGCTGGTTAGCTCTCTCAAGCCATGCTTCTTTGTTTTCCTCAATTTCCTGCTCAAGGAGGGCAGTGAGAGGAAAGGCTTCGAAATGAGCTTGTTCTTCTGCTCTCTGTTTTTCCAAGGCTCTTCTAAGCCCGATGGTCCTAGGCCTCTTCCGCCTAGGCTGGTCTTCCTCCTCTTCATCATCAAACTCGCCAATGAGCTCTTCAATTCTTACTTGCGCATTTTCTGCCTCTTTCTTATACTTGATTGCCCTTGCCTCATGAATAGCTGCATGAAACTTCATTTGTTTGTTTTCAACCTCCAAGAAGTGGTTGAAATTCCTCGCCCTTTGAAGGTCTTCTTGTAACACCTCAATTTTCCCCTCTTTGTGAATGAGGAGGCTTTCAAGGAGGCGGGCCTCATTGTCACTATCATCACTTTGGATAGGGATAATAGCTAATTCACCTCCATGCTTTGTACTTTCTCCAATTTTACTTTTTCCTTTGAAAGCCAATCTGACGCTTTTCCTCCTTGGCAAGCTAGAAAGTGTCTTTTTGGGCAATTTCCTCTTGTTAGGAACAGTCTTGGTCACTGTTAAGGTGGCAGCTTTAGCTTGCTATTCTTCCTCAATATCTTGTCCAGTTTGTGGCTCAAAAGGTGCTTCAATTGCCTGCCCAACTTGCTGCTCCTCAACTGCTGTCTGCTGCTGTCCCTCTTCCTGTACCTGCTGCTGTTCCTCAATCTCCAAATGCTGCTGTCCCTCAATATCCAAATGCTGCTGCCCCTCAATATCCAAATGCTATTGTCCCTCAATATCCAAATGCTGCTGTTCCTCAATATCCAATTGTTGCTGTTCACTGCCTTCTCCTTCTTGTTGCTGACTTATTTTCCCAGTAGTCATTCTGAGTTTTCTAGGTGTAGGCCTACTAGACAAAGGCTCTGGGCGATGGACAGGCTGAGTAGGAGACACATGAACAGGAGGGACAGTGGCAAAATCTGAATGGCTGATGAATGAATCCCATGAAACCCCTTTCTTCTCTAGCTGGTGTAAGAATATAATCTTGATCAAGGAATGATGAAAGAGAGAAGGGATTTGCTGAGGTGGAGCCTTCTTTTGGACAGTAGCTGCCATTTTCTCTTGGGGAGATTTTGAAATCAAGACCCGCCAATTGGAAGTGTTTGTCCTTGAATCTCAAAGCGCACAAATGTGTTAGTGGCGAAAAACTCTTGACTTCTTCTATCTTCTGGCAGAAATAAATACAGCCTACTTCATGGAAATTGAAAAGCACAGATGGGTGAGCATTGATTTCTTCTGTGGAGATAGGCTCATATCTCTTATGTGGACCGCTCCAGTGATCCTTCTTTGGAGGCATTCTATCTTGAACAAGCTTTGGAAGAGGCAAACTTCCTTCACTGTATGTAAAAATGCTCTGTTGGATTGAAACTGGTCACTATGCTGTTTGGACAGAGAAAATGTGAGGTGGAGGTTTTGCAACAAGTGTTCCTTTGAATAAACAAACTCTGCTATCCTTAAAACCAGCCCTTTCACCTCTGGATACACCTCAGCCAGGCAAAATTTTTAATAGGGTACCATGTGTAAAGATGGGACAAACTGCTGTGTAGATTCCCTGTGCACAGTTTTGAACAATCACTCCTCTTGTGAATTTGTTATAGGCCAACCAACATACCTACATCTCTGTCTTCAATGTAAAATTCAATCATCAACAACCTGTCCTTTAGAAAATGGCCCTATTCACCCTTAGAATCTCTCTGTCAACAACTCTTCAAAATGATACCATATAGTGAAAAGAAAAGGCAGACCTAGGTTAGGTGAAATATCAGTGCACAGTGTTTTAGGAAAAACACTCTTTGCTTGTGAATTTAAGAGATTAACTATCACATCTATACCTCTGTCTCCAATGTTAAATTTTAACCATCAACAACCTGCATTTCAGAAGGTGTCCTGTTCATCTTTGGAAAAACTCTGTCAACAAATTCTCAGTATGAAATAATGTAGTGAAGAAGAGGGGCAGACTATATGAGGCAGGCTGTATATAATGCCAAAATTTCCCTGCTTGGTGATCTTTGAAAGTTTAAGCAACACATCTTGTGTCTTGGATCAACATTATATTTTCCAATTATTCCAAATCTTCCTTGACTAAGTATACCAACAGCCAATCAGCTTTCATGTGTGAAAACAACTATTTGTGCAATTAAAAATTCACTTGGCATAATCTTGGGCCAAGATGACAGACCCTTTAAAAAACCACAGAGCTTTGGGTAGAGGCTTATGTGAGTTTTCTTTTTCAAAACAGTCAAGGGCCCCTTATACACGTAACCCTAGCTTTTGGAAGGGAAAACCTTTGTTACACCTGACAGACCTAAGCCCTGTCTCTATGACAAAATCTTCTTCTGCAGCTTAAATCTATAAGTTTCTGCTTGAACAATAAACCCTTTTCCCACTAAACTTCATTGTTCCTCCGTGTATGTCATTTCACTCAAACACAAACATGCTCATTTTAAATTTAAACTTGTTGTGAACATACAGTCAAACTCATATTTCAAAGCGGAGGTAACAGGGTTTTAAAAACTCCAAAGCTTGAGCAAAGGCTGCAAGGGTTTCTCTTTTTCAAAATGATCAAGGCCTCTTCAACAATACATCTACCCTTCCAGCATAGTTACAAACCAAGGCATACATAGTTTAACTTTAGTATTCGAGATTTTCAAGGTCATAGTTGAAATACCTCTTGAATTTGAGGGGGAAATCCTTTGGAAGAAAACTTGAGTAGCACCGGAGCCTTTTAAACCTACGCGACACTCTTTGAAGAAAGCACGTCGCGCAAGGAAACATTTGTCGGGTCGGCCTGTCGGGTGTTCGGGCGGCCTGTACAGGCGCGTCGCGCCACTGTACAGGCGCGTCGCGCTTACAAAGGCGGCCTGTGTAAATTTTCCCCTAGGCGCGTCGCGCGGAGTGGCAGGCGCGTCGCTCGGCTCTGCACAGTGCTACAATCTGCAAACTGACCGGAAAATCGTGCTTTGGTGCTGGGGAGGCACGGGGTTTGACTTTAGTTTTTTAAAATGAAATTGCTACTCTCACATTTCAACCTTAAGTCATTTCACATCTAATCTTCAACGGTTTTGAACTTTCCATATTAACGTTGGTTTTCAAATCTGTTTTGTTTTCAAACTGTGGCCTTTTCCTTTTGAACATGTATATAAACTTTGAATAATGACTCTGTTTAGGGCCGCTCCTTTCGGGTCCCTTTTAAAAATGTGACCTTTGCTTTACTAATATATCAAAGAGTCTATAGAGTGCCTCTGCCACTTGGTGAGAAGATAGATTTAAGCTCTTTGATTTTTGAAATTCAAAATGTCCTTTCCAGCTGCTACAAAGTGACAAGGCTTTTCCTTGAAAATGACTTAAAAGCCGAGTGTCTTTCAAATCTGTTTTCTGACTCTTTTACTCAAAATGCACTGATATGGCACTCTTTCCTTTTATGATGAACATGCCTAAACTTGTCTTAAAATATTTCTCCAGAAACTGAAAATAGGCCAGATCATTCCTGTACTTGATGAACCTGTAGACTGACTTGTAAGGACCCCCTGGTTGCAAAAGAATTTGGAATAGGCAGCCTCAGTCTTCTTGGACCTTTGATTAAAAAAAACTTATCTTTTCAACACACTTTCTTGCTTATAGGTGTATTATATGTGCCACTGTTTCTTTTGAATAATAAAAGGTTGTGCTTCCTTTTAAACTATCCAAACAATAATTATATGCTGAATGACTTTTTGAACATAATGAATAATAACATCAAAAGGGGATATCCTCTTGGTGATAGAATTCAAAAAGCCCTGTCTGCTGGTTTTCTTTCCATGTATTTCAAAGTCTTCAAAATTGGATAATGACCTGTGGCAAAATGCTTTGACTGTTCCCCTGCTTGGCAGAAATGCCTCCTCTTTTTAAGCTTGGAGTTGACAGAATCTTGTAGATGTCCTTGGATTGGTTTTACAATAGTGCTTCATGGGTTTTGAGTGCTGCCTAGAGATAATAAAACTCATTTCCAGAAACCCTGTCTTAATCTGCTGATGGCTGTATGATGAGCAGGCTTTGGCAAAAGCTCTTTTTGTTCATGGTGTCAATCTCTGCTTCCAGGTGATACACAAACTCCTTTTGGATTGTAAGTGCTATATTCTAGCTTGCATCTCTTCATACCATATTTTCTCTGTTTTACTCAAAAAGAGCTCCTTTAAACTTCTGGGTAGGTGATAGTGGAGTACTGTTTTAACCACTTCCTTTAAAGAAACTGCTCCTTTTGGTATCAATGCATGCATATATCCAATATTTTCTCCCTTCCACTACAGGCACAGTTTGACAGAAATCTCATTTGAATAGGAGAACCAATACCTTTGTATCATAAACACTATCATTTACCTGTGTAATGACTTCTATTTAATTTCTTTGTATCCTTCCACTGCACTTTTAGATCAATCAGTTTTCAACAACCTGCAATGGCTTTGGCCATCTGCTCATACATGGAGGAGGCTCTTCATCAGGTAAGGTATCTGAAGGTTTTTTAACAAATCTGTTTGACACAGCTTTTCTCTGGATGTGATGGTAAGTGAACCTCTTGGAAAACATCAATCTTAGCATCTCTTCTTGCAAGCATCACTGTATTTCAGCAAAAACCCTAGCCAAAGTGACATTGTTTCTCTGCACAGCTCTGAAAGTGACTGAAATATCATTATTTGCTTTGGTCATCTCCTGACAAATTACTTGACAGATAATCTTTGTGACTATGGAGGTCAGTGCTTTTTGAAAAACCAAGAAATTTCTTCCTACCTGTGTAATGGCATTTTTGTCAGCATCTACTCCATTTGATCTTGTGGACAAACAAGCTTTTTATGATTGGAATTTTTACTAATGACAGGCCTTTCTAAAGTTCAACAATTCACATGACTTGAAAGCTTCAGATGACTTCCTTTATCAGACCAGACTCTTTTCTCCTTTGAGCTAGCATACTTCAAACTCCATTCCTGTTATGATCATCAGTCACATTCATAAAACCTGGAGTCTCTGTTTCATTTGTTCAGTTCAATGGCAAACCTGGACTTTTGCAATCTTCCAAGTCAATATTGGCCAGCGCCCTCTGCTTGTGGATGAAGGAGGCGCCCTAACCCTCTGCTTGTAAATGAAGGAGGTTCTGGGCCATGACAATTTGCCAGTTTGCTGTGACAGTGGTGTCTTTCTTACTGTGATTTTCATGTTGGAAAGAGCTGTAAAGTCTGGATGAGTAGCTTTCTGTTTTGCAGACATATCTCAGGCTCAAGTTACATTTAGAAGCAGCTGTTCCTCTAACTGTAAATTCAAGCATTTACTCCATGAGATGAAGTTATATTTCCTGCCTTTGTAGAAACCATAGAACATTGTGAAAAACCTAATAGTCAGCTTGAGATTGGGGTTTTTGCAGTGCTGAGATCTAGGGGATATGAGTGGCGCGACTTAGGGCTGCTTGTCAAATTATTTTGCAAAGTAAGAGGTCAGTCATGGTAGGTCTGTTGCAGATGGAGGATTTTTGGCTTTTTGATGATTGCCAAGGGTGAAATGTCTTCAAGCGCCACTTCCTAACATAGGGGAGACTCTTGAAACAGATGTGGATTTGCCTTTTAAAGATGATGGGCAGACCAATAAGGCTGAAGCTAGATAGGATTGTGATAATGAGGTTTTGATTTCGACATGGGCGAACTGAAAAGGTAGAAGGGCGAAAAAAGTTTTTTAGGAGGGTTTTCTGGATGACATATTGACATAAGGAAATCAGTCTCTAGAAAACTCAGTTGTAAATATAGTCATCACTAACATGTAAGAAATACTGATGGCTAACAGGTTTTTCCACCTTTTGTGACCCCGCGACCCAGCGACCTAGTCGCAAAGTCGCAAGGTCGCATATCTTCATTTTTCCGCCTTTTGCGACCCCGCGACCCAGTGACCTAGTCGCAAGGTCGCAAGGTCGCATCTCTTTATTTTTTCCGCCTTTGCAACCCCGTGACCCAGCGAACTATTCGCAAGGTAGCAAGGTCGCATTCTCTCATTTTCTTATGACTTACGACCCCGCGACCCAGTCAGGTAGCAGGTCGCAACAGCAGCCAGGTCGCAGGTCGCAACAACGGCTCAGGTCGCAAGTCGCAAAAAATACTGGGTCGCAAGGCAACCCAACAGTCAGGAAGATGAAAGTTCAAGGAATCCCAAAGGGCAGGTTTTGTTTTATAAATACTCCTTCGGGAGCTTGTAAGAGGATCTTTGGTTTGGGACTCGAGTGGAGTACATTGTATTACCAGTAGATTATACATTTAATGATGAATACAAGAATTTTGTAAAATCTCTTTGTGGATCTGGTGTTGTTTTATGTACAAGCACTCTTGAGTATTATATCTTCAGGTTCTGAACATCTTTAGATTAAGGGAATTGTATCTTTAATTTAGTTCACAGTTACATAACAGTTTGCTGAGTATGTTAATGGTGGTTGAGTTATTTCACTTTCTTAGCGAATGTTGATGACTTTGTTTATCTGCATTTGCATTATCATTTAAAGATTTTAGGAAATGAAGGGCGTTCTCGCCATGAGGAACTGTTTCTTTCATGGTCAGAATAGCTTACAGGCATGAACCTAATGAAGTGTTGCTAACAACACTTCCTTCAGTCTTCATGCCTTATTATTTTCTCTTGCTACTCATAGTGTCGTATGTACATTTAATGCATCAAGCATATGTCTTGTATCAGTCGATTAGGTGTTTATTCACTGTTTTATAGAGTTTAAGCAAGACCCAAAGCAAAGGAGAAATCAGTGGTAGCCAGACCCACACCCCGGACGGGATCCCTATTCCAAATGGTTCAAGGTCTAGTTGGGACCTTTTACCGGGGAGATCCCCTGCTGTTGGCGGGATAGATTTTCCCGTCAACAGGGTCCTGTTAGCCACCATTAAATTTTTTCATATCAAATGGTGGCTAAATCATTTTTGAAGCCTTCAAGAAACAAGTTTTATTGTAAAAAATGTTAATTCTTGAAGTCTTATGAAGACATCATGTCCCTTGGTTAATATTCACTATTGTTTCCATTTTAAACTTCGAAAATATGTTGTTTTCATGAAGAAAAGATTGTTGCAAAAAACCCCATTTTTTCCTCATTTTACCCCTCCTTTCACTTCAAAATTAACCTCCTTTAATTCCCCTTTTTTCCTATAAAATTCCTCCATTTTTCATTTATTCCCCTTTTCCCTTCATGAAAATCCCTTTATAAGGTTTAAAACTCATTTTTAAACCTTACCGAAACCCCCAAATCCATCAAAAAACTTTGAAAAAATCATAAAAAATAAGCTTTTTGACTATGGGCTTAAGCCCCTTTGGGCTAAGTCCTAAACCACTTCCCCATATATACCCATGCCCTAGAACCAGGCACTAGACCCATTGGGTGCTTAACGCATCGGAAACAATCGGAGAGTGCAAGTCTTTTGGCTTTTATGAAACCTCCGATGTGATTGGCCTTTTTTATATAAGCCCCAATCCCTTTGTTGCTTCATATAACCTTGAGTTTTTTATCGGGCGCTTAAAAAATTGAATAAACCATTCCCGATCATGTTTTCCCTTTGTAAATTCGTAAAACCCATTTTCCTAAGTTTTTGTCTAAACCCACCGTTGCAATGTTTTTTAATGAAAAGGACCGTCGATCTAAAAAGTCGATCAATGGTCAACAGGATCTCGCATCGGAGATTTTCTAATGGGTATATTAAAAAGGCCCCTCCATTGTTCCGATTTAGATGAGCCCCGTTGTATAAAACCACAGTTCTTTCAACTTTTCCATATACCCTGAGGCCCCGCAATCGGGTGCTAACACATAAATGAACCCTTCCCCAAAGCAAAAATCCTTTGTATATTCACAAAATTCATATTTTTCATATGTTACAATGGTTTCTGCCGGTTCATGATTTAAAACAATCTCCACCGTTGATTTCAAATGATCAAATGACCAGCACAATCCCGCATCGAAAACTTTGATGGGCGCGTTGTAATATTCTATTTCTCCCTCCCAATTGGCGGCCTCCCGATGTAATATTAGCCATCGATCTCTTCCCCACCTTCCCAGATCTGATGGCCCTTATTGCCCCATCGCAAAGCCTTTTCCCCCACCATGATTTCCTCCCGATTCATTTCCCACCATCGATCTAATCCTTAGATTGACGACCCACAGTCAATCGCATCGGTGCCCATTTTTTCTTTCCCCCGCCGATCGCAAATGCTCCGATTACATCTGGGTCGTCCCAGCAATAAGATCCGACAGTCCAGATCTTTCCTCCCGACCTTGGTTAAAAACATGAAAATATCTATATAATGTTCTTAGAGCCAATCTCAGCCATTGATCTCTGCAGATAAACAATCCATATTAACCCATTCTCCACTTTGTATATTGTTCCATTTAAACCCAGATTTAATCTCCACCGTTGATCCTTTACATCTAACGGCCCAGATTAATCTCGACAGGCCCGACTCCTGTGGGTCCTACCTTCCTCCATATTTTATCTTAGCCATCCAATCTTTGATCCAATGGCTCAGAATAAAACCACCCCGCCTGCTATAACCTGCGCATCTTATCAATATTGTGCTCACTCCCCACCGTCAGATCTAAGACCCTAGATCTAATGGCTGACGCGCATTTTTGCGTAAATTAAAGCACGAAGGTTAATTCCCCAAGAGCTATGCGATATGAGTGGTTTTCAAATGCCACGTCTCGGGCGGGTGCATTCGAAAATTTAAAACCACCTATCCACCCTTTTGCTGCGTGAAACCTATGGTTTTCTCCTCTAAAACCGATTTCCCCTTTTTCCACAGCATTTCATCGTGTTTTCTCCCCATCATTGATCTCTGCAGATCAATGGCCCAGATTCAATATTATGTTTGAACTATTTCCCTCCTCCTTCTCCAAAGGGCCTTCATCGATCAATCCTGACCGTTGATCTCCTTGGGCTGATCTCATCTAACAGCCCAAATCCTTTTAGGAAACCCCAAAATACATCCGACCTTTTTCACTGATGATTAAGGTTTTTTAAGCCATTTTCGCACATTTTCGACCATTTCTCTATAAAGTGACCCCTTTCCTTTATTTTCTCCCGACTCATTTAGACCGTTGATCTCTGCAAGATCAACGGATCAACGGCCCTAACTTAATCTCTACACTGTTCACTCCATCGCTTTACTCTTTGACCTCCCGCGATCAATCTCCACCGTTGGATGCTTTCATCCAACAGCTATGCTCCAAATCGAAACCTCCAAAGTAGTCTTACCCAAATAATGCAGGATTTATTAACTTTTCTTAGTTTTATGCAGGTTTTAAAAAATTTCAATTGATTTTAAAAAGAAGGTTGAAAGCTGAGGATGACGATCTTCCAGGCTTTTGTTTATCAAAGAAATTGTTCCACAGGGTTGCAACACCATGTTTGTCAATGCCTCATGAATGCTGGCAACATTATAAAGCCCTTACAGCACCTGCACATCAACAAGACACAACAAAATTAATTAAAATAGAGAGTATCATTGTTGAAGACCTAGCCACAGCTGAGATGAAGAATTGAAGTCTGTTTTCACAGTTTTGAGGGATTACAGCTAAGATCGACAATCAAAAGCCTAATCCACTCAATTAAACACAGAATTAAAGAAAATTAACAGTGTTTAAGGAAAAATCAAAATATTTTTCAGTCCGAGAGAGCCTCCACTGCCACATTAGAGGCTAATTTATTCCTATCAGCTACCAGAAAGCCACCTGTAGCCTCAAAGCATTCAATAGAGGGCCGAGTAATGACTAGAATAGAAGATATTTTCCCAATTCTGCCGAACAGTTATTCTAAGTCAAAAATATTTATTGTAAAAATATCAGCAGAGTTATTACAACATGACACAGAGCCTTGAAGTCAACAAAAGCTCCCCACCGAACTTAATTCTTAATGTAAAACAATTAATACAGAGGAAATATCTGTAAACTTCTCCATCGAGCCCCTCAAAGGCCGAGAAGTATTAATCTGTATTAATTGAACCCTGGAGATATTTTATCCTATTCCACCTCCTCATTTCTTCTATAAATACTTCTGTAGAAGATGAAACAATGTTGGTTGCAGAACTTTTAAATATACTTGTGCTCGAAACTTTCTATGTGTAAATAGTCTTCAAAGGCTCTTGAAGCTCTGTTTTTGATCGAATAGTTAGGCTGAGAAGTGAAGATGATTGCTAAACTGAAACATTGGACTTGAAGAATGTAACTGGTTTGCCTTCAATAACAAGCTATTTCTTGGGATCCTGGTCTATATCACTGGTGAAGTGCTTCTTTCTGTGTAATTGTTTTCCTTTCATGTATGCCATTTTGTCCATTATTCTCTGATAAAGAAAATCAAGCATAAAGTTAGAATTTACTATTTACAGTACCCTTATCTGACTAATAAGCTTTATCTCAATGTTTTCCTCTAAATCGTGTATTTAAGAATGATTCAATATAGTCAAGCAGTTAGGAATGTTGCCGTTCCCTCGTCCTACTGTTTACTCCAAACATCATTCTTGAATGTTATTTTCATTAATTTCTTAGTAAAGTTAGACTAGAAAAGTGATGGTGTGCCCTGTTTTCTAGCTTCTCTCTCCAAGGGTAAATCCTGAAAGTTTCCCTAAGTGTATGCTGAAAGTAGGCTAGATTTAAAAGTATCTTATCTGATCTTAAGTTGCACTTTGTTTCTCTTATGTGTTTTCATTCCTTCTAAAGGTAATTATGAGAATTACTGGATTGTTTGTCTCTTGAGTTAGATTTAATACGAACTTGCCCAAGAGATTTATGGTTAGCCCTGTCCTTGGTTGGTTTTAAACAGTTACTTAAAAGGCTTTTCTTGTTTGGACGGACTGTTAAATCCTTGTTGAAATTAGTGTATGTTTCCACCCTTTCAACACTTTTATTGTTTCCATTCCATCATTTTATCTCAAAATATCTTGTGATATAGATGACTTTCCCCTTGAACCACTCTTGAAATTGTTGCTCAATTAAACCCTTTTTATGACTGCATAGCCCAATGGACTAAAAACCAGTGTTATATCTATATTTTTAGCCAAATCTAGTTCTGATTGCTTGCAACTTCACACCTTTGAAACTCTTTCCTTTAGGACTTTCCACTCAACTAAAATCATGCTCAACCATCCAAAACAAAAAAAAAACCCTCGGTCTTCATAACTAGACTAATATCATACCCAAAAATATTAAAGATAAATCCATATTTTCACTTATTGGAGAGATCCCTCTCTGGATTCAGGAGGGCTAGATCCTAGAATCCCAAAGTGGTTCAAGTGTTCTCTCCGCAGTTCTGGTCTCACCAATCTGCTGGAATTACGGGGAGCTAACATTTATGGCGACTCCACTAGCGACTGAGTCAAAATTCAATCTTAGGTTCCCTTAAATATTTCATAAGAACCCCTTGAGTACAAGCAGCCCTCTTCAAGTACTACCAAACACATGGTAATCATGATAAAATTGTTTGAATTAGTGACAATCTAAGGAAACCTTAGGATTCTCATAAGAGCTTATCAAACCTTGAAGGATCAGCTAGCTTAGCCATAAGAGTAGATTGTCTTTGTCTCATAACCATAGCTAAGTTTTGAAACAGATTTAGAATACTTTTAGAACCCGTAGGACTGAAAAATAACTCAGAAAACCCAAAAATATTTCAGATTGGTATTCAATAAACATGGTGGTGGACCATAAAACCTTTTGCCTCCAAAAGAGCTAAAAACTTCCACTTGTAAACTCCACAATCCTAAACAGACCTTAAGACTCCACTGGCAAGAACCATTATCATTAAAACATCATTTAAACTAAGTTAGAGGACTTTAGGATTAAATTTTGTGTAAAAAGATCATTTAACCTCTTAAAGATTGTCATATCTGGTTAAACGTTTCTTTTTTACTTGGGTCTAAAAAGCACAACATAGTGGCTCCTAGAAAGATTCATACTAGAGCCTATCCTGACCCAGACCCTCCTGAGATAGTTGATAACCCTGAAAGTATCCTTAGGAAGTCTCCTAAGATTATATCTTCAACTGTTTTCAGATCACCCTTCAGAGCTAATTCAGTTCCTAAAAACCTTGCAACTCTACAACAATCACAAGTTGACTTAAGAAATCCATTTAGAACACGTTCACTTGATGATTTAGATCAGCTAGATTTAGAGTCTTCACTTTCATCCCCAGAACAAAGTGAAAATCCTAGTAGTAGAAAAACAACACCACCAGATCTACATTTCCTTCACAATTTAAGTGTCTCTCATCCAAGATTAGCTCAGAAATATATCCCTGGTCCATCCACATATGTTCATCCTACATCCACTGTCCAAACCACTCCATTCCAGCCCACTTTCCCTCTTGTTAATCCACCTCTTCTGAATCCACCCCCACCTCATATCATGGCAGCATGGTATGCTCCCTTAGTCCTTCCTTTGCCCTTAGTCAATCTTCCACGGGACTATCAGTCCAAAATACCATTGTATGATGCCAGTAATGCTATTACTACATCAAAACATGTGGATAAGATGAATGACTACTTTGACAGAAATGAAATTGATGATGAATCTGTCAAACTTAGGTTATTTTCTCAGAGTTTAGGGGGATAGGTAAGAAAATGGTTCAAAGGCTTAACCCCTCATAGTATAAATGATCTCCAAGCCTTCCATCAACAATTCTTAAAAAAATGGGAAGTGAAGAAGGATCCTCTCCAAATACTTTATGATTACAAGAACCTCCACGGAAACACTGGGGAAAGTGTACAAGCTTACTGCACTAGATTTAACAGTGTGTATAATGCACTCCCTCCAGATCCAAAACATCCACAAGGCTTAGCTTTAAACAATTTTCCTAAAGGATTTGATCCTGAAATGGCCTATCAGCTGAGAGAGAGAGATCCTTTAACCCTTGAAGATATGCAAAAATGGGCTCTTTCTGTGGAAGTTAACTTGATGGAGAAAAGAACAAGAATGAGGAATGAGAAGAAAGTGTCCTTTTAAGAGGAATCTACACCTTCCACATCTAGCTCAAATATGGAGAGAATGATGGAGGAGATGATGAAGAAAATGAGCATTCTTGAGAGAGCTCAAGAAAATCAAAACCAAACAGCTCCTCAAAACAGACCAAGGGAGGATGATCAACAGATCGCCCCTCTTTTTCATCAAAACTATGTAAGTGAGGTTGAAGAAACAGATGAGCAAACAGAGGAAGATGATATCAACATGCTGGGAGTAGATAATGATGACTTTGAGGTTCACTATGATAGAAAACAAGGTCTATACACACCTTATGATGACAAAAGAGATGAGGATGAAAAGTTATTATCAAGACATGGAAAATGTTATCATAGAGTCTCAAAAAGAGTATGACCTTAGAATTAAAACCAATCAAGAAACTCCCAAAACCAAAACCTCTAAAAAATCTATACAAAACAGCACTGTAAGTAAACCCAAAGTCACAAAAAAAAAGGACAAAACAGTGGCTGGGAATTCTGATAAAGGTAAAGAGAAAGGCACTCAAAACAATGAAAAACAGAGTGCAGACCTTAGTAGTGTTAGCACCTCAGCTAACACTCCTGTTAAAACAATTTTGTCAAATGTAAATAGAACAAATTAGCAAACATATTTTGCTAACAGAGTGGCAGTTAATAAGGCTGAAACAAGCACTTCAAAGAATCAAATGCCTTTTAGTTTGGAGCAGGAAATTTCTAGAATTAAAATCTTTGTTCCCCTCACTGAGTTAGTTGCCCAGAATGTATATAGATCTCAAATTTTGAAGGCTTTTAACATAGAAGAGAATAATGACACTGTCAATCTTAACGATGACCAACCAGAGCTCATATTTGGTCCTAATATTGAAGGTAGATATCAAGAGGGACCTGTTCCTCCTTTTTATGTTAGTTTAAATGTTTATGACAAGATTTTGCACAACATTATGCATAATTTTGGGGCCTCTCACAATTTAATGCCCAAAGCTGTAATGGAGAGCCTAGGCCTTGAAATCACCCGACCTTACAAAGACCTTTACTCCTTTGACTCAAGCAGAGTAAAATGTTTAGGTTTAATCAAAGACCTCTGTGTTAACTTAGCACATATTCCAGCCAAATGTTTAGTCATGGATATTGTTGTGGCTGATGTGCCCCCAAAGTATGGTATGCTGTTATCTAGGTCTTGGGGAGCTAAGTTACAAGGAAATATGCAGATGGACATGACATATGTGACCATCCCTGTTTTCAATTAGACAAGAAGACTTTATAGGGAGTCCCATATGCAGTACATGGTTACTAGCCAAGACAGAGCGCTGAACTCTCCCCTTTATTCTGTGAATACATGCCTTGATTATTTTATCCTGTTTAACAATGAAACATTCAGTGAACAAGTCACTTTAACTGAATTAATGGCGATAGAGAGGAGGAGGTAGACACCACAGAGTGTCAGAACAGTTTGTTGGACCTGAAAACTATAGAAAACCCAACACAGGTCTTCAGCTACAAATCATGTGTCCTTTTATTTTAAACCTTGATAGTCAAGAAATTTTTCCTCAACACAGTGAAAAACCTGAGGAATTAAAACAAATTCAATAGAGTGTTGATCTTCAACAACAATCCAAAAGCACTTTAGTTAAAGAGGACAGTAACCAAACGAATGAACCCGAAACTAGTCCTCTGTGGAGTATGAACTTCGATGGGTCGTGCACTAGAAGCAATGCTGGTAAAGGTGTCTGGATACGTAACACTAAAAATAACCACAAAGAAGGACATTCCTGTAGATTAAACTTTCAATGTTCTAATAACATAGTGGAATATGAATCCCTTCTTTTAGGCTTACATTTGTTGAAAAAGTTAGGAGCCAAAAGAATCAAAGTGCATGGGGATTCAAAGTTAATCATTAAGCAAGTGAATGGGGAATACAGTGCTAATCACCCCAGAATTAGAGCATATCAAAACGATGTCGTGGATTTACTGAAAACTTTTGAGGAATCCCAATTGATTTTTGTCCCAAGAAAAAGAAATAACATGTCCCACAGCTTAGCTTTTACTGCTAGAACATGCTTAATGCCATATGAAACTAAATAATGCACAACTCAGATTAAATTCAGACCAGCTATTCTTGGATAATGAAAAGTATTGGTAGGTGTTTGATGGAGACAAACAAATAGAAGAGTTCATGTACTTCATAAATGAATTTGAACTACCAAGTTCATATTCAGACTATGAAACAGACTGCCCTAGTGAAGAAAATTTTCTTGATGAAGAATAAAAGTCTCCTGAGGTTGCTAATATAAATCTTCTGTCAAGCAAACTTGATAACACAACAGAAATGACTGCAAAATCAGAAACAGAAGATTTAGAAACCCTTCAGTCTAAATATCAAAGTTTGCCCAAGGGTCTGGCCCCTTTAGAAGAGTTGTTTTATTTCAACGATGTGGCCAAGAAGTCAAAACTGGAGCCTATAGAAACTGAAGTCAAAGAGTGCAATATAGGCAGTGAACTGAAACCAATAATGATCAAACTGTCTAAGACTTTACCAGCTTGCATTAAACTCAAATACATAGAGATGTTTAAATAATTTTCTGTTGTTTTTGCATGGAGTTATGAGGATCTAAAATCCTATGAAACTGAAATAATTCAACACAAAATTCCTCTCAAGGAAAACCAAAATCCATTTAAACAGAAGCTGCGCAGAATAAACCTTGTTCAGTTACCTTTGGTGGAGAAGGAAATCAAGAAAATGTATGAAGCTAGTATTATTGTCCCCATTAGATATTCTGAGTGGGTGTCTAATCTGGTGTCAGTTAGGAACAAAATAGGAGAGATTAGTCTTTTTATAGACTTTATAGACTTAAAAAAAGCTTCATTAAAAGACAATTACCCTTTACCCAAGATGGACCATATTTTACAAAGGGTAGTTTGTTCTAAAAGAATTTCTTTGCTTGATGGCTACTCAGGATACAATCAGATTTTAGTTCATCCTAATGATCAATTAAAGACAGCTTTTACTACACCTTGGGGCACTTTCATGTATGTGAAAATGCCCTTTGTTCTAATGAATGTTGGTGCAACTTTTCAGAGAGCCATGGACATAGAATTCTCGGAAGAATTGGGCTACTTAATTATTATTTACCTGGATGATGTCACTATTTTTTCAAAGACAGATGAAGAGCACTTAGAACACTTGAGAATAGTTTTTGAGAGATGCAGAAGGTTTGAGATATCCTTAAACCCAAAGAAAACATTTTTTTGTCTCCAAGAAGGTAAACTTCTTGGGCACATCATTTCAGAAGAGGGTATTAAGATAGACCCAAAGAGGATTGAGGCCATATTGCAAATCTCTCATCCTCAAAACATCAAGGAACTACAATATTTCATTGGAAAGATTAATTTCTTGAGAAGGTTCATACCCAACTTGGCTGAGCTCCTTAGAAACATTAAAAACATGTTGAAGAAGGAGCAAGGGGTTAAATGGACCTTGGAAGCAAAGAATTCCTTTGAACTGGTGACGCAAGTGTTAACCAAAACACCAGTTCTAATAAGTCCTGATTTTTCAAAAGATTTTTATATGTTTTCATTTGCATCAGAACATACAATAGTTGTTGTCCTATTGCAGAAAAATCCACAGGGAAAAGAGCAGCCTATTGCATTCTTTAGCAAGGCTTTGAGGGATGCCCCTCTGAAGTACAACATTATGGAAAAGTAAGCTTTTGCTTTGGTCAAAGCTTTAAAGGACTTCAGAGTATACATCTTGCACTCACACATCATTGCTTTGTCCAAAATTTAGTTGTGAAAGACATTCTAACACAGGACCTAGATGGTAAGAGAGGTATGTGGATAGCTGTTATACTTGAATATGATTTAGAAATCAAGCCCACTAAACTCATTAAAGGCCAAGGTCTAGTTAGATTAATGGTTGAATCAAATTTTGAAGTTCTTGATATTAATATGATAAATGCTTTGGATGAACAAGAGGAAATCTTGACTCCCATTGTTGAAGACCATTTTATGAATTCCTCTTGGTATGCTGATATTCTTTATGTTTTGTTTAATTTGAACACACCTCCTCGTTTATCAAAAACAAAGGCAAGGTTTTTAAAGTTAAAAGTTGTAAACTACTACATTATAGATAAATGTCTTTATTGGAAGAATGCAAGTGGGATATTGCTTAAATGTTTTCCTGAGTATGATGCAGAGAAGGTTAAGCACGAGTTCCATGAAGGAGAATGTGGAGGCCACCTCTACTGGAAGACAATAGCCAACAAAATCCTACGGGCTGGTTACTATTGGTCCACTCTCTTTCTTGATGTACACAAGATGATCATTGCCTATCATAAATGCCAACTTTTTGAAGGCAAAAAAAATTTGTTGCCCTTACCTCTGCATCCAATCACTGTTGAAGCCCCTTTTCAATAGTGGAGACTTGACTTCATAGGAGAAATCCATCCACCCTCATCTGCTCAACATAGATGGATTCTCACTGCCACAGACTACTTCACCAAATGGATAGAAGCCATCCCTTCTAGGCAAGCCAACATTTATGTTATCATAAAACTAAATGAGACTCATATCCTCTCAAGATTTGGTTGTCCTAGGAAGATCATCACTGATAATGTAGCAGCATGTGGATCTAAGAAGATGGTTGAATTTTGTCACAAATATCAGATAACATTGGGTCATTCCACTGCTTATTACCCTCAAGGTAATGGGCTAGAAGAATCCTAAAACAAGAGTTTGGTGAACATAATCAAGAAGTTGCTAGAGGAAAACAAGAATTCTTGGCACACAAAGCTTGTCCATGCACTATGGGCTGACAGATTGACATTGAAGAAATCTATTGGCATATCACCCTACCAGCTTGTGTATGGTACAAATGAAATTTTTCCTACCAGCCTTGGTGTACCAGTTATGAAGTTGATTCAAGAGGTTCAGTTTGAAGACAATAACATGATCATAAGGATAAATCAAGCCTTTAGAAAACCAGAGAGGAGGTTTATAACAAAGCATTACAAAAGAAGGACAGCATCAAAAAGATTTTTGACAGAAGAACAAAGGCCAACAATTTCAATGTTGGGGACAAAGTGTTAAAGTGGGACTCAAGGAGAGAAAACAAGGGAAAACATGGGAAATTTGACAACTTATGGCTTGGCCTTTATCTCATTCATTCTGTTGCTGGTAACAATGTCTTTTTCTTGCAGGAGTTGAATGGAGCTGAACTGTTTGGGGGTCTTATCAATGGTAGGATGCTCAAACATTACTTCTCTTGATCCTATCATGTTTTGAAAGCCTTTTTATCTTTTTTCTCATTATAAATATTTCACCCATCATTGCATTCAAAGTTAGAAAAATCAAAAATACAAAAACAATAGAAGAAAGAAAAGAGGGCAGATTGTAAAAACAATAAAGGTACAACCCCATACCAAAAAAGAGAAACAAATCTGAAAGTGTGCAAGCTTAAATGCCACTCCTGAGAAACACACTTCTAGTTAGTCATACAGCCTAATCATGAATAATTGGTTTTAAATTGATTGTTGATAGGTTAGTGAATTAGATTTGCCAAACAGCTTAATCTTGGCTTTTCAGTAGGTAGATTAGGCTAGAAATTAAAGGTTCAAACAAGCTCAAAATCTGAACCTAAGTGTCCAAAAGAAGAATGACTCCTATATGTTTTAATTTTGAGTCAAAAATAGAGGTAAACTGGTTCTAATCACCTCAAAATCTAAACCAGATAACAAGGAAAAACAACTCAAATAAACTCAAAAAACAGAGCTGAAGAAAAGAGAAGGTCGTGCTTAGAACTTTCAAATCTTAAGCCTTCCATTTTGATTTAATTTTCTATAAAATAATATCTCTATGCAGCGTGTTTTTTATGCCATAAATCAGCAACAAGTTAGACTGTTCAATCCTGACTTGTATGCTTTTAATTTTTTGTTTGAGAAATTAGAGAATACAATCTATTAGATTGTTTAATCCTAACAGATTAGTAGATTAGGTAGATAAGCTTATGAACTCAATTGTTTAATCTGAGTTCATGGAGAAATAAGAAGTAGAATTAGATTATTTTTATGCTTTCAAAAGAATAAAATGTTGATAAAAGAGTTTTCCAATCCAAGTGCACTTTGAAAGAAGAAAAAATGTTAGATCAGTAGGATTGGGTAGGTAGAAAGTTTGCGTTGATGAAGTTCCAATGTTTTTTCATGGCTACTAATATTTTCAGAGCAAAAGAAGATCATCTCAGTGAAGAAATTTGTATCCCAATGGATGAGGCACTAATCAGCCCCCCAGAGAATACAAGTCTGAAGTTCTTGATGCCTTCAAGAAGGCACCATCCCCATGTGGAGCCACTATTAGTCATCAATAAAAAATTTCATATCAAATGGTGGCTAAATCATTTTTGAAGCCTTCAAGAAACAATTTTTATTGCAAAAAATGTTAATTCTTGAAGTCTTATGAAGACATCGTGTCCTTTGTTTAATCTTCACTGCTGTTTCCTTTTTAAACTTAGAAAATCTGTTGTTTTCATGAAGAAAAGACTGTTGCAAAAAACCCCATTTTTTCTCATTTTACCCCTCCTTTCACTTCAAATTTAACCTCGTTTTATTCCCTTTTTTTCCTATAAAATTCCTCCATTTTTCATTTATTCCCCTTTTCCCTTCATAAAAATCCCTTTATAATGTTTAAAACTCATTTTTAAACCTTACCGAAACCCACAAATCCATCAAAAAACTTTGAAAAAATCATAAAAAATAAGCTTTTTTTACTATAGGCTTAAGCCCCATTGGGCTAAGTCTTAAACCACTTCCCCACATATACCCACACCCTAGAACCAAGCGCTAGACCCATCGGGCGCTTATCGCATCGAAAACAATCAGAGAGCGCAAGTCTTTTGGCTTTTATGAAACCTCCGATGCGATTGGCCCTTTTTATATAAGCTCCGATCCCTTTGTCGCTTCATATAACCTTGAGTTTTTTATCAGGTGCTTAAAACATTGAATAAACCTTTCCCGGTCATGTTTTCCCTTTTTATATTCATAAAACCCATTTTCCTAAGTTTTTTTCTAAACCCGCCGGTGCAATGTTTTTTAATGAAAAATACCGTCGATCTAAAAAGTCAATCGACAGTCAACAAAATCTTGCATCGGAGATTTTCTAATGGGTAGATTAAAAATGCCCCTCCATCGTTCTGATTCCGATGAGCCCTGTTTTATAAAACCCTGGTTCTTTTAATCTTTCCATATACCCTGAGGCCCCACAATTAGGCACTAACACATAAATGAATGCTTCCCCAAAGCAAAAATCCTTTGTATATTCACAAAATTCCTATTTTTCATATGTTACAATGTTTTCTGCCAGTTCATGATTTAAAACAATCTCCACCATTGATCTGAAATGATCAAACGACCAGCGCAATCTCACATCAGAAACTTTTATGGGCACGTTGTAATATTTTATTTCTCCCTCCCGATTGGCGGCCTCCCGATGTAATATTAGCCGTCGATCTCTTCCCCTCCTTCCCAGATCTAATGGACCTTATTGCCCCATCGCAAAGCCTTTTCCCCCGCCATGATTTCCTCTCGATTCATTTCCCACTGTCAATCTAATCCTCAGATCGACGGCCCACAGTCAATCGCATTAGCGCCCATTTCATTTTGCCCCTGCTAATCGCAAATGCTCTGATTACATCTGGGCCATCCCTGTAATAAATCCGACGGTCCAAATATTTCCTCCCGACCTTGTTTAAAAACATAAAAATCCATGTATAATGTTCTTCAAGCCAATCTCAGTCGTTTCTCTCTGCAAATCAATGGTCCATATTAACCCATTCTTCACTTTGTATATTTTTCCATTAAACCCAGATTTAATCTCCACCATTGATCCTTTACATATAATGGCCCAAATTAATCCTTACAGGGCCGACTCCTGTGGGTATTGTCTTCCTCTAGATTTGATCTTAGCCATCCAATATTTGATCCAACAGCTCAGAATAAAACCACCCCGCCTGCTATGACCTGCGCATCTTATCAATATCGCACTCACTCCCCACCATTAGATCTGAGACCCCAGATCTAACGGCTGATGTGCATTTTTGCGTAAATTAAAGCACGAAGGTTAATTCCACAAGAGCTACATGATATGAGCGGTTTTCAAATGCCACATGTCAGGCAGGAACGCATATTGCGTTCGAAAAGTTAAAACCACCTATCTACCCTTTTACTGCGCAAAACCCATGGTTTTCTCCTTTGAAACCACTTTCCCCTTTTTCCACAGCATTTCATCGCGTTTGCTCCCCGTCGTTGATCTCTGCAGATCAACAGCTCAGATTCAATATCGTGTTTGAACTATCGCCCTCCTCATTTTCCAAAGGGCCTTCATCAATCAATCCTGACCGTTGATCTCCTTGGGCTAATCTCATTTAACGGCCCATATCCTTTTCGGAAACCCCAAAATACATCCAACCTTTTTCACTCATGATTAAGGTTTTTTAAGCCATTTTCACACATTTTCAACCATTTCTCTATAAAGTGACCCCTTTGCTTTATTTTCGCCCAACTCATTTCGACTGTTGATCTCTGCAAGATCAACGACCCTAACTTAATCTCTACACCGTTCACTCCACCACTTTCCTCTTTGACCTCCCGCGATCGATCTCCACCGTTGGATGCTTTCATCCAATGACCATGCTCCAAACCGAAACCTCCAAAGCAGTCTTACCCAAATAACACAGGATTTATTAACTTTTCTTGGTTTTATGTAGGTTTTAAAAGTTTTCAATTGATTTTAAAAACAAGGTTAAAAGTCGAGGATGACGATCTTCCAGGCTTTTGTTTATCAAATAAATTGTTCCACAAGGTTGCAACACCATGTTTTTCCGTGCATCATGAATGCTGGCAACATTATAAAGCCCCTACAGCACCTGCACATCAACAAGACACAAAAAAATTAATTAAAACAGAGAGTATCAATGTTGAAGACCTAGCCGCAGCCGAGATGAAGAATTGAAGACTGTTTTCACAGTTTTGAGGGATTACGACTAAGATCAACAATCAAAAGCCTAATCCACTCAGTTAAACATAGAATTAAAGAAAATTTATAGTGTTTAAGGAAAAATCAAAATATCTGTCAGACCGAGAGAGCCTCCACTGCCACATCAGAGGCTAATTGATTCCTCTTAGCTACCAGAAAGCCACCTGTAGCCTCAAAGCATTCAACAGAGGGCAAAGTAATTACTAGAACATAAGATATTTTCCCAATGCCACTAAACAGTTATTCTAAGCCAAAAATATTTATTGTAAAAATATCAACAGAGTTATTAAAAGATGACACAGAGCCTTAAAGTCAACAAAAACTCCCCACCGAGCTTAATTCTTAATGTAAAACAATTGATACAGAGGAAATATCTGTAAACTTCTCCATCGAGCACCTCAAAGGCCGAGAAGGATTAATCTGTATTAATTGAACCATGAAGATATTTATCCTATTCCACCCCCTCATTTCTTCTCTAAATACTTTTGTAGAAGATGAAACAATGTCGATTGCAGAACTTTGAAATATACTTGTGCTTGAAACTTTTTATGCGTACATAGTCTTCAAAGGCTCTTGAAGCTCCATTTGTGATCGAATATTTAGGCTGAGAAGTGAAGATGATTTTTGAAATGAAACATAGGATTTGAAGAATGTAACTGGTTTTCCATCAATAACAAGCTGTTTCTTGGGATCCTAGTCTATATCACTGGTGAAGTGCTTCTTTCTGTGTAACTATTTTCGTTTCATGTATGTCATTTTGTCCATTATTCTCTGATAAAAAACAACAAGCATAGAGTTAGGATTTATTTTTTACAGTACCCTTCTCTGACTGATAAGATTTATCTCAATGTTTTCCTCTAAATCGTGTATTTAAGAATGATTCAATACAGTCAAGCAGTTAGGAATGCTGGCATTCCCTCGTCCTACTGTTTACTCCAAACATTGTTCTTGAATTTTATTTTCATTAATTGCTTAGTAAAGTTAGACTAGAAAAGTGATGGTGTGCCCTGTTTTCTAGCTTCTCTCTCCAAAGGTAAATCTTGAAAGTTTCCCTAAGTGTATGTTGAAAGCAAGCTAGATTTAAAAGTATCTTATCTGATCTTAAGTTGCACTTTGTTTCTCTTATGTGTTTTCATCCCTTCTAAAGGTAATTATGAGAATTACTGGATTGTTTGTCTATTGAGTTAGCTTTAATACGAACTTGCCCAAGATATTTATGGTTAGCCCTGTCCTTGGATGGTTTTAAATAGTTACTTAAAAGGATTTTCTTGTTTGGACGGACTGTTAAATCCTAGTTGAAATTAGTGTCTGTTTCCACCCTTTCAACACTTTTATTGTTTCCATTCCATCATTTTATCTCAAAATATCCTATGATATAGATGACTTGCCCCTTGGACCACTCTTGAAATTGTTGCTCAATTAAACCCTTTTATGACTCCATAGCCCAATGGACTAAAAACCAGCATTATATCTATCTTTTTAGCCAAAGCTTGTTCTGATTGCTTGCAACTTCACACCTTTGAAACTCTTTCCTTTAAGACTTTCCACTCAACTAAAATCATGCTCAACCATCCAAAACAAACAAAAACCCTCGGTCTTCGTAACTAGCCTAATATCACACCCAAAAATCTTAAAGATAAATCCATCTTTGCACTTATTGGAGAGATCCCTCTTCGGATTCAGGAGGGCTAGATCCTAGAATCCCAAAGTGGTTCAAGTGTTCTCTCCGTAGTTCTGGTCTCACAAATTTGATGGAATTACGAGGAGCTAACAGGTCCAACGTTGTGATACAAAATAAATAAGATAATCAGGCTCCACCCCCAACAATCTCCCACTTGGAGACTGATTGTGGCAACTCCACCGCTGCTTCATTTGCTGGACAATGACTCATCTTTAGACCTGGTTGTTTCTCATCTTTATCATCATCCTTGAAGACCAATTGAAACTAAGCATATTCTCAGTTTCTCCCTGGTTACAACTTTTGTTAGCATATCTGTAGGATTCTAGCTAGTGTGTATCTTTTCCAGCTTCAAATGTCCATCTTCCAATACTGACCGTATGAAATGATACTTGAGCTGTATGTGTTTAGTCCTCTAATGAAATGTTGAGGTCTCTGCAAGATGAATGGAACTTTGGATATCACTTTATAACATGCCCATATCATGCTTCTTAGCCAATTCATCCATAAACCTTTGTAACCAAATCATTTCTTTACTAGCCTCTGTAGTAGCAACATACTCTACTTCTGTTGTTGAAAGTGCAACAACACTTTAGATTTTTGAAGCCCAACTGACAGATTTTCCACCTACAGTAAATACATATCCTGTAGTGCTCCTCCTGTTATCTCTGTCACCTACCATATCTACACCAACATATCCCTGTAGAGAAATGTTTGAACCACCAAAGCATAATACTTGATTTGTGGTACCTCTCAAATATCTGAGAATCCATTTCACTGCCATTCAATGTTCTTTTCCTGGATTGTTTGTGTACCTGCTTACAACTCCCACTGCATGTGCAATATCAAGCCTTGTGCAGACCTTGCATACATTAAGCTTCCAATTGTTGATGCATATGGAACTTTTGTTAGGTCCCTATATTAATAGTGTAGTCCCTTATTATGTTAGTGTATCCCCCCTTATTGTTATTGTTGTACCCCTGTAACCCCAATATTGTTATTATTGTGCCCTTAAATTATTATTGTTAGGTCGTCTAGGATTACATTGTGGCCTCACTAGGATTACATTGTAGCCCCATTGACTCCTATATATAGGAGGTTTTGGTCATTTGTATCATCCCAGAATTGTTCATTTATGTAATGTATTAGAGGTTGCCCCCTCGAAGTGGCTTATTTCTAAGGCATTGATATCTCTTTTCTTCTATTGTTGGAGTTGGTTTCCCAACATTTGGTATCAGAGCTTTGGATTCTAGGGTTTCACTGCTTTAAACAGGTCATCGTGGAATTTTCGTTATAACGTTTTTTCTACGAAGGTTCAGAATCTAAAATTTTTAGGGCGCGAAGCCAAAATCCTAAGGAAACTCTTCGCAAAATTTCAGAGCTTGGTTCGAAATATTTTTGGAGATATGATCTATGGAAGGCAGTGATTTTTTAGGCTCCTGAATTTCATCTCAAAGAGGTGATCATGGGAAAAGATTCATAACTCTCCCTCTCAGAGCATCGGATTGGAGTGTCGTAAAAAGTGGTCACAAGTACACAGACTGTAGTGTCTTTTCTATCAATTTTAGAGCCGAAGGACAAAAAAATGACACGTGGCAAGTCGTACAAGTTCGCTCTACTGAACCAGTCCATAATTAGGTCATTGTGGGAGATTGAACATAACTTTGCCTTGGAGAACCCAAATCAGGTCAGATCTGTGGAATTCGAAAGAGAATTCAGAGGGCTACCTCAGTGCCAAATTTCAGATATTGAAGAGATGTAATCACAGAGATAATCCAATTTCAATATTGGGCTACTCAAAAGCAAGAAAAAGGTGTGTATTGTTTTGCTAAATTGCATAAGTCTTGTTTGAAGAATCAATTTGAATTGATTACAATGGCGTATTGTAGAATAGATATCAGTATTGGGTTCTAAAAAATGCCCCATAAAAATAATTCAACACCCATTAAGCCTTCAGAAGGCTCTACTATGATTCATGAAGATAAAGAATTGCAACATGATGTATCAAAATTACAAGAGAAAATGCACCAATTTTTGCTCTCGCAAAGAGCAGCAAGAAATGAAATGGAAGTTTTGAAGAAGGCATGGAAGCGAAGATGGATGGTTTGAAGAAAGGTGTGGAATCTAAGATAGAAGGCATGGAAGCTGGCATGGAATCTAAGATGGATGACATGGAAGCTAAGATCGATGAAAAAATGGAAAACATGATGAATGATCTAAAAGAAAACATGGAAGGTTTGACAAAGTTGATACAAGAAATGTTTTCTAATGGTGAAAATATAGTAGAGGAAACTCATGATGAGAACAAAATAAATGTTAATCGTGATTTCATAAACTCTAATGTTGGCGGGAAGAACCACCATTTTCCAAAAATGGATATGAGGAAGTTTGATGGAAAGGATCCTGTAACATGGATAATATAGATGGAGCAATATTTTGATCTCCATAATGTGCAAAACACACAAAAGGTACACATTGCAACTTTACATTTAGAACGAAATACATTTTTATGATATCGATGCCTTTGCTCCCGTAAAAAATTGTCACTCGGTCAAATTTTACGAAGGAAATTATAGCACATTATGAGGATACAAAGAGCAACACCTTCTTTAGCCAATTGATAAATCTCAAACAAAAGGGTTTAGTGGGGGAGCACATTGAGAACTTCCAAAAATTGAATATAAGGGTAACTGATATTCCAAAGGGACACAGGATTGATCTCTTCAAAGGTACTTTAAAGGATAACATCCAACATGAAGTTCATGTTTTGGAACCTGATTCATTGGAGAAGGCATTCAGGTTGGCAAGGAAAATTGAATGTAAAATTATGGCAACAAGGAAGCCTACCACTCACTTTTATAAAGAGCGAAGTGTTGCTACTCCTAGATTTCCACAACCTACAAGGTTGACACCACAACAATGGGAAGAAAAAAGAGAAAAAGGGCTTTAATACAGTTGTGATAGAAAATACACTAAAGGTCATAAGTGTGCTGAGAAGAAATTATTTTACATAGATTGTGAAGAGGAAGAAGAAAATGAAAAAGAAGAAGATATACACTAGGAACCAACCCTAGAATAGGAAGAAATGAGTCTGACCATATCGTGTAATAAATTGGCAGGAATTACCACTCCTCAAACTCTCAAGATAGAAGGAAATATCAAGAAGAAAAAGGTAATAGTGTTGATTGATTTAGGTAGTACCCATAATTTTATTCATTGTAAGGTAGCCAAGGAATTTAATTGTTTCCTATACCCAGCACTAGAATGTCAAGTGATGGTTGCAGATGGAGGAACTATAAATTGCTCTGGAAAATGCCATAATATCAAGCAAGCCATGGGGGAATATTTATTGAATAGTCCAATGCTTTCCATCCCAATGGGAGGGGTTGATTTTGTACTAGGAGTACAATGGCTACAATCTTTAGGGACGGTAGCTTTTAATTTTCAAGAACTTTTCTTGAAATTTTTTTCAAAGGAAAGGAAATCGAATTACGGGGTATCACAGGGAAGCCAAGAAAGATAATAAGCTCTAACGTCATGAAAAATATTCTAAAGAAAGAACAACGGGGTGTAATTGCACAATTATTCTCACTAGAAGTTCCAACATCAAAATCATCTATTTCTACAGATCTCCAGAAAGTCTTGGACAATCATTCCAAGGTGTTTGAAACTCCCAAAGGACTCCCACCTATTCGTGATCATGATCATGCTATTCATTAGATTCCAGGAAGTGTTCCTCCAAACATCAGGCATTACATATATCTTTATGTCCGAAAGAGCGAAATTGAACTTATGATTGTAGAAATGTTAGAGGCCGGTATAATTCAATTGAGTCAAAGTTCTTTCTCTGCTCCAGTAGTATTGGTGCACAAGAAGGATTGATCATGGCGCATGTGTCCTAATTATAGGGAGCTCAATAAGCTCACTATTAAAGATAATTTCCCATTCCTGTGACTGATGAACTATTGGAGTAATTACATGGAGCAATTTATTTTACCAAGTTAAGATTCTCTCGTTCAGAATATCATCAAATTAGAATGAAGACTGAAGATATTCTGAAAACAAAATTTTGAACTCATGAGGGTCATTATGAATTTTTGGTCATGCCTTTTGGCCTTACCAATGCACCTTCTACATTTCAAGGTGTTAGCACCTGATCTGGACCCCAGGCTGAAAAGGGAAAAACAAGGTAACAACTAAACCACGCTTAGCCTTGTAGCTAGCCCTACAAGGTCAGGAGAGGGCTCTCTCCATGAAATGATATTCAATAAAATGCAATAATGAAACTGATATTAGGCTAGGTATAATGATGGGAAAGAATTTTAATAAATGAATGAATTTTCGAGGATGTGTGGGACAAAAGGGACAGTATGAAACTGGGGAATTAAATTAGGATACAGGGTATTTCATGGTGCAAGGTAGGCAGGAAATTTTAGCAATTAAGGTTAAATAAGGATGGAATGGAAAGACTAGTGAGGAGCTAAAAAGGGCACAATAAATGGATCATTTTCAAACAAAAGAAAAACACAGAATATGAATGATTTCCCAAGGCAGAGCATATAAATGGATTCTACCTTTCTATCTTGAAAGCATTCAAAAGGAAATGTTTATGGATGAGAGGTGAAACATAACAATTTACATATGAAAAAAAGGAGAGAAACAAATGCTATATATCATACCACATGGATCCCACAAATCAGAGCTACATCTCTTATTAATTCCCTGTCAAATTGTACAATGGAGCGCAGAGTGTTCTTCCACATTATTCCCCTACTACTGAGTTACAGACTGCTTTGAAAATGATTTACAATTACAATAAATAAGCTGAAATGTGGGAACATAGATCCACAGAAAAAGGGAGCTGTTCTGATGGCTCAAGAACTGAAATATAATCATAGAAAGGACATCCAACAATCTGCCCCAAAAAATCAGGAACAACCATACATGGGCAGATTTCACAATTACGTTGATTGAATGATAAATAGGTGATTTGAGGAGAAAATCCCTATATTTATGCTATTGTAGAAATCTTTGTTTTATATAAGCTTCTCGGCCTTTGACTGTCACTTTGATTTCCGTTATTTGTTTGAATAACGCTGACTTTTTTAATAAAATTCTTTGAAATAAAATGGAATGAAATTATATACCTTTGTGAAGGGAAAATCAAATTTTCAATGGGAAAAAGGGAATGGAGGTGGGTTCCGCATTGCAATCGGAATCGGAAGGGGTAGGAGGGGAATACAACATATAATAGAACTTTATAATACGATGTGAGGGCATTTTAATACACAAGGGTAATTGCAATCATGGATTGGGGAAAGGGGAAGGCGCATTGAGAAGTAGCATAAAATTTGATGCGAATGGCATCTGTCCGATGAGTAATAGAACAAGCCAGATAGGTGAAAAATGAATATAAAAGGTCTTCGGCGATTGTACAAAAGGGTGAAGTGATTTATATGAAGGAGCGGAGAGCCTTTTGGTTAAATAAAATAAAATATGATTTGATTTTACAAAGGGGAATGGGCTTTTTTAATTATTTAAGGGTGGATAATTATGTGGTGGGCCCAAAGATCAATCGGAATCGAGAGATGAAGCGGGCATATTACACAGTGAAACTTTCTCCGATGCGATTAGGGAAGGCCTTTGTATAAAACAAAATAAATGAAATTTAAATTTAACAAAGGCAAAAGGCCATTGTATTATGAATGGGGCGGAGGTGTTAAATGGTGGGACCGGGGTCAATCGGCATTGAGAGATCGGAGAGAAGTGAAGGGACGGTGTAATATGAAAATGCCGATGCTGATGAGCGCGATGGCTGTGGGCCATCGGATTGTCAGGCATATTGACGACAGAGGGATAATCGGGAGCATGCCATCGGTGGGGCTCAATCGGATGGAGCAAATTTAAAGATCGCCGATTGTGATGGTCCGATCGCATATGGGCCATCAGATTAGAGGGTCCAATCAATGGTTAGGATGTTCATAGGCGGGTTTCCATTGGAGATATACAATCAAGAGCCACTTGATGCAATCGCATCAGAGGTTTCACGATGTGCCAATCGGGCGCACTTATAAAATATGCCGATGCAATGGGAAAGGGAAGGGAAGGTATCGGTGGGGTTTTATAATATAATTTTGATTTATATTATAATGTTTCAATGCATGGAGGGGAAGCATTTTTGGAACGGCGGGGGGGTATTTATAATATGAGACTTTGATTTTATTATAAAGTCTCAAGGGCATGAGGGGAAGTGGTTAAATTTAAATCGCATATGTGTTTTAAATGATTTTATAATGCAATTTTATAATCGGAGGGAGGAAAAGGGATTTATTAAAGAAAATATTAAAATTTAATAAAATAAAGTTTAAGGAAAGGAGGAAAAAGGGAAAGGGTTAGGGTATAGAGGACTTTTTACTTCACTTAGGCATACATTTCAATCTAAAAGTCAGTTTTGAGAGTGTAGTATACCGTTGGAAAGCTCTTTCCAGGCTCTTTCAGCTGGATCTACTTAGAACATGATTTAACACTGAACATGCTACGAAGAACTTCTCTGAAGGCAGGGTGATGACTTTGTGGAGATAACAGCTTCTAAAGTGTGACTTATTACATAAGGTGACATAAAATTACATAATGAATGATAATAAAGGCACAGTATCATGTTTTCACCTCAAAACATGGTTTTGAGGTGAAAATTACATCAAGCTGAATAAAATATTTCTTTAATCTTCTAGGTGTTATGACTTTGAGTTTATTGACTTCCTCATGACTTTGTTGATATTTATTGACACTTGACTAATTAATTTGACCATGGCGAGACCCTAGAAACTAACGAGACCAACCCTATGACCTAATAATATGATTTCGATAGTGACTAATGACTAAAGACCATAAAGAGGAGAATCAACAAGTACCTCATGAGGGAAAACTGATGAAAAATTACTACTATCAATGAATCCATGACCTAGAAAAATGGTGAAATTTATTGGTATGGGATACCTATTATGCAAATGCAAAAGAGAAATTTTAATCACTGATGGCAGTATGACTAGACTGACACTCAGATTGGCTCCAATGGGGATGGGAGATCCTTGGAGGTGCCAAGAACACCATAGACCAAGTAGCCTTATCAATTGGGCATGGAGTCAAAAAATACTGAAAATTGACACTATGCAGACTAACTCTGACTCAAAACTAAGACTGAAAACTGAAATAAAACCAAACCATACACATGTCATCCAAGTTTTATAGCCTTCACCTTGGGCCCCAAACTTCAATGAATGTGTACTTGAACTCTGATAAAAAATAACATGGTATATACAATGATGATGACATAGATTTCTGATCCATTGTCTTCAACAATGGTAGTGCTTCAAAATCCTACCATTCACTGCTCCTCCTAGGCAATCTTGAGCATCCATCTTTGAAAGCAAGAAGGCGTTCTGTCCCCTTTATGTTGAAATCCTGTATGGTCCTTTCCATAGGTTATCTAACTTACCGTACTTCCCTTTGTCCTCATTCCTTACATCCCATCTCAACACTACATCATCTAGCTAAAAAAAATTTGCTTTGGTCTTTCGATCATAGATCTTCTTTATCTTCTCCTACAACTGCATAGTGTTCTGTGACACTTCCTCTCTTGTTTGTTGAAGGTGAATCATCTGATTGATCCTTCACTGATTTTCATCGTCCTCGCTGCCAACCTCTTGCAATAATCTCATTACTGAGACTGCAAGAGATGTAGGAAAGACAACATCAGTACCATAAACCAGTTCAAAAGGTGACATACCTATTGATTTCTTATTGCTAACTCTGTGTGCCCACAATGCGTTGATAAGCTTGTGATGCCAGTTTCTTTTGTTTGCCTCCAGCATTTTCTTAATTATATTTATCAACGATTTGTTGGATGATTCTGCAAGGTCATTGCCTTGTGGATAATACGCTATCGAATGGCCCAGCACAATGTTATACTTATCGCAAAAATTCATAATTTTCTTAGATCTGAACGTTGCTGCATTGTCTGTTATAATTTTATAAGGGCAGCCAAAACGAGATAAAATATTTGATTCTAGGAATTGAATAATTACCGTGTCTATAGCTTGCTTGGCTGTCAGGACCTCGATCCATTTAGTGAAGTAGTCTGTACCTGTCAGGATCCATCGATGCTACGCTGATGAAGTGGGATGGATTTCCCCTATGAAATCGAGTCACCATTGTTGAAAGGGAGCGTTCACTGAAACTGGTTTTACAGGAAGTGGAAGCAATTTATTCTTCCCTTGGAAAATTTGGCATTCATGACAATTCATCACTGTTTTATATAAATCAGAAAATAATGTGGGCCAATAATATCCTGCTCTCAATACCTTGTTAGTTGTAGTCTTCCAAAACAAGTTACCTCCATAATCACCCATGTGTAAATCATGCATTACCTTCTGAACTTCTTCTTCAACCAAACAATTGAGCAGAACACCTCCTGGATCTTTCCAATATAGAGCATTGTTTAAAATACAATATTTAGCAGATTTAAGTTTTAGAGATCTACCTTTACTCTTAGACATTCCTGAAGGTGGTGAAAGATGTTGAAGTACATAAACAATATCTGAATACCATGGGGACTGCAGAAAAATATCTGAAATTATAACAAGCAAACCTTCATCTTCATCCTCTGAAATTGTAGTTATGAGGTTTATATCCAGGGCGCGCATATTTGATTGGGCCATCAATTTCACTAAGCCTTAACCCTTGATCAATTTCGTGGGCTTAATCTCCAAGTCATACTCCAGCATAGCTTCTATCCATTTACCTCTTCGACCTTCTGGATCAGTTTGCGTCAAGACATCCTTCACTGCTGCGTTAGGGACATATGCTATAGTATGTGAATGCAGAATATAGACCCTAAAATATTTCAATGCCTTTATAAGAGCCAATGCTTGCTTTTTAATAATATTATACCTCAAAGCAGCATCTCTAATAGTTCTACTGAAAAAGGAAATTGGCTTTTCTACCTAATCTCTCTTTTGCATTAAAACAATGGCCATAGTATGCTCTGATGCAAATGAAAATATGATAAAATCTTGAGTATAGTCAGGACTAATCAAAACTGGGGCATTGGAAAAAGAAAACTTTACCAGATTGAATGGCTTGATAGCCTCTTCACTCCATTTGACAGTGCTATCTTTCTTTAACATGTTAGTCATTTCTCTTAGATGTTTAGCCAAATTTGGTATAAATCTGCGCAGGAAGTTCATCTTACCATTAAAAGCATGAATCTCCTTCTTGTTCCATGGAAGGTCTATGTACTGAATTTCCTCCACTCTAGATGGATCGATGCAGATACCATCTTTAGATATGATATGCCCCAGCAACGTGTCTTCATCCATGGCAAAAAGACTCTTCTTGGGATTGAGAGAAATCCCAAATTTTCTGCATCGCTAAAAAACAACTCTCAAATGGTGCAAATGCTCATCATCTGAACCTGAAAAAATTGTCAAATCATCCAAATAAACAACAAGAAAAACATATTTTTCATTGGCAAAAGTAATGTCCATTGCACGCTGGAAAGTAGCTCTAACGTTCTTCAGTCTGAATGGCATTTTAGCATACTGGAAGGTTCCCTAGGGTGTTGTGAAGGCAGTTTTATCTTGGTCCTTCTCATGCACCAAGATTTGGTTGTAGCCTGAGTAACCATCAAGTAGTGAAATCCTAGATGCTCCAACTACTCTCTACAGAATATGGTCCATCTTCGGAAGTGGATAATTATCCTTTAAGGATGCCTTATTCAAATTCCGAAAATCTATGCACAATATTATCTCTCCCATCTTCTTATGTACCGACACCAAATTTGAAATCCAGTTAGAAAAACTAATGGGAACTATGATACCTACTTTGTAAAACCTGTTTACCTCTTTTTAGATGGATGGCAACAGCTTTGGATTGATTCTTCTCAACTTATATCTAAATGGATTCTGATCCAGCTTGATAGGAATAGTATTCTGTATTATGTTCTTATCATACACTTTCAAATCTGAATAATCCCATGCTAACACATCAGAAAATTCAAAAATAAACTTAACATACTTCTCCTTTACCTCAGGGGATAATGCCTTTGACAACTTCAAAAACTTGGGCTTTTCAGGTGTTCCAATATTCACATCTTCAACTCCTTTCCCAGTGGGCACCAAGCTTGGCTTTTTTTCAACATCATCCTGATCAAAAAGCTCCTCTAAAGGTATGAGACCTCTAGGAATTACATTATCCTTCAGCTGCAATATTTCCATCTGGCTTGCTTCCATCTCCTGATCATCGACCTCATACTCACCTTCTATTGGAGTATCTTTGAATTTTCCATCACCCTGCAAAAACACATTAATCTCATTTTCATCCCAAAACACTTGCCAATACCTCAAATTGTCCGAAATAGCAGGCCTATGTTTGACATAGATCTCAAACTTATTGCTGGAATTCATTGGAATTTTCAAGTTTCTTGTAGTAGTGGCAAGAGAATCAACAATAATTTTCTGCATCCTGGGTACTGTTGTCAAAGTGTACTCAGGGAATGTCTTCAAGATGTCCAGGACTGCATTTCTGTATGCCCTCAATCGTGGATGTTTTTCTTGGTATTCTCCTTTCACCTGTTTGATTATTAACTTGGAGTCGCCATACACAGAAATCCTCTTTGCATTCAACTTCTTTAAAATTTTGAGACCTGCAACCAGAGCTTCATACTCCACTTCATTGTTAGAGAAATCAAAAGCCAACTTATAATCACATAATATAACATTATTGGGAACCTTTTCAGGCTATAAAACAGGGCTCCTAATCCATATTCCAATACCAGCTCCATCCTTACCAATAGCTCCATCAAAATCCATGCTCCACAGGCCTTCTTCTTCTTCTTGCAGATGCTGAAAATTTGTTTCTTTCTCTTCTTTACCTTGGCTAATTTCTAGCTGTTCAGTGTCCTTTGGCTGCTGGCAGGTAGGAGACTCAGAAGTGCTTGCTGCTTTGTCTTTTTCCTATTTGAGGATTCCCTAAAATTCTCTGACATCTCAGGTATTTCATCTACTTGTACCAACTGAACATTCTCAACATTTAAACCACCATCTGAATACAAGACAAAGGATTCTAAATATTTATGGACAACATTAATGGGATGATTTACTGGCTTCTCTTTGCTAGTAATCATATATTTCATTTTCTTCTCACTATATAGCTTTCTCAACTGGCCAAATATAGGGATAGTGGCATAAGAGAAGTCAAGCTGCATAGTTCCCTTAAGTTTTGCACCCCAAGATCTAGATAGAAGCATTCCAAACCTTGGTGGGACATCGGCAATCACTACGTCCATCAAAACATTCTTAGCTAGGATTTGATCTAAAGAAACTACCAAATATTTAATAACACCAATACAATGGACCCTACCTAAGTCAAAAGAATACAAATCATGGTATTTTCAAGTAATGTCAAGTCCTAACTTTTCCATGATGGCCTTGGGCATCAAATTATGTGAGGCTCTGAAGTCCAACATAGCATTATGCAAGATGAACTCGTGTAATCTAAGACTCAGGTAAAAGGGAGGGACTTCACTTTATTCTAATTGATCTTCAGTTGTTGGGCCAAAAATGAGTTCTGGATAGTCATCTTCAACATTCACCATATCAGAAATAGAGTCTATTTGTAAGATTCTAGGGACCTGACTTTTATAAGCACTATTTCTCACCAACTCAGTGAGGGGCATAGACACTTTCAGTTTAGAAATTTCATTCTCCAAATTAAAGGAAGGGAATTTTTCTACCTCTTTAACTGGAGGATATTTCTTCTCTGTTTGCTCTTTTATTTTGCTCTGCTAGTTCTTCTCATTCGCTGTGTTGATCGCTGAAGATGTTTTGCTGGTAGAGGGATCAACCGGCTCTTTTCCTTTCTTCTGTGAATTGTTCTTCATTTGAAGCTCTTTTCTTTTCTGAATAGGACTGATCGGAACATCTCTATTCCTCAAAGAGTAATGCCTTTGCTGAGCTGATAAAGCATTCATGTACCCTCTGTGGTAATCATCAGATTCTTCTTCTAACACTGGGTCATTGGCCAAAATGAAATTTTTGTCCTATTGAGTGTCTAGAGTCGTCGTGTATTCTTCTTCTTCTGTGAGGAAGATAGGGGCACCATTAGCAGTGGAAAATTGATTGGTGGCCTCAATAAAAGGATCATCATCCTCATCTGTGTCTGTTCTTTGCATGTAATTCTATTGTAGTGGAGTTTTGATTTGTTGTTGTGGTGGTGCTTAGTCTTGCGTTCTTTGTTCTCTCTGCTTAATCCTGAACTATGGTTGCTGCCCTCTGAAATTAAGATTTCTTACTTGAGGTCCAGGACTATCCGAAATGGTTAATCGATCAACCATATTTTCAACTGTTCGAATCAGAGTGTCCATTTTGTTGTCTGAAGGAGAGGCTTCCTCTTTCACTGTGACTCTTTTTTTAGCTCTGGTTCGAGCTCTTTTAGCTAGCAGATTATCTTCTACGCTAACAGTTATCTTCTGCATGTCTTCCAGTGAGGAAGGATCTCTCTCTCACAGCTGATATGCCATATCGGCATCAAAACCGTCTGGAAATTTAAGCAATGCTAATCCCACAGGAGATTTCAAGTTAGCTGGAATAGCATTATATACAACATTGAATCTTAAAAAATAGTCCTGTACAGTTTCACCCACATTTATCTTAATATTCTCATACTCAGACAAAATTTGTAGTGGATTTTTCTTTACCTCCCACCGGTCTAAAAAATATATGTGTAACTCCTATAAAGTGCGAATAGAGCCTACTGGTAAAACTCTGAACCACTTTCTAACTTCACCTCCAAAGCTTTGAATAAACAACCTGGTAGTCACATTCTCTGCTTCTACCTTTTGTGGATCAAAAAATTCATTCATCTTATCAACGTCCTGTTGGGATGTGATGCTCTGGGTGGCATCAAAGATGGGAATTTTACTTTGATATTCAGCAGGCATATCATTAAGAACCTGAGGTAAAACCAGGGGTGCATACCGGGCAGCCATGGCTCTAGGTGGATTTACAACAGTGTTTGTAGTACTAGGATTTAAGGGAGGTGTTGATGGAGGAGATGATAACTGGAAATTAACAAGTGGGAATGCTGATGAATTAGGAGGGGGAAATGTTGTTCCTAATGATTATGAAGGCTCTGGGATATTAGTTACAGTGATAGATGACTGAGGAGAATTCAAAATGTAATCATCAATTGAGGAATTTTCTCTTTGAACTTCAATATCTACAAGGCATTCTGGATCTAAAACTGTGTCATCAAGTGCAGTTTCAGACTTATTTCTAAATAAAGAAAGCTCAAAATTCTCATCAAAGGAAATATCTTCTACAAAAAACCACTCATTGGGCCAAGTATGGGATCTGAAGATAGGACTGGGACTTATTTATCCTTCTTGTCTTCTGACAATTCTGGGAATTAGATTAGGATTCTTAAATACAGGGGGAGGATTTGGATATGGATTAGCCATTTGTATCTTCTTGAAGCCAGTGTGTGTAATTTCTACTGTACAAATTATGTTTCAGCCTAACAGACTCTGAAACTCATCTTCCAGATCTGAGGAATTTACAAGAAAACATTTACTGGGGTGATCTGACTTTATACTCTGATAGCATAAATATATTTATAACTGTGGAATAAGCGATTGTAGTTATATTCTTTTCTGAAGCGCTTTAATAATGTTCACCATGAAATAATATTTCCAAGCTCTTAAGCAAGTATATGATATAGGGGAATACACTCAAACACACTTAAGCGATCTTATATCTGGTCGTAATATCAAAATGATATAACAATGGTGTGATTTCCTTTAGAAAACATCAACCTTCAAACTTATAACATAAAAATCCTTTATTCAACCAACGCAACATATATTTTATTCAACAAGGGGCCTACACAATCCATATTTCGCCCTTTTATGAATAAAATAAATATATAATAATGCTAAACCGCGGGATTGTACCTCTATTATCGCTTGTGCACTTCAGCGCGCGATTTTCATTAGATCTCACGCTTTCCAGATCGAACGGTTCTTGTAAATATCATGTTTTTTCCACGGCAGAGGTTTAACAGCTGAAACTTGCATGATATGGGTGGTATTAGGGAGATGACATGCCCTTATCTTACTGGATCACGTTTTTTGGAAGTGGTTTTTCCCCTGGGCAAAAGCAGTGCGATATGGGTAGTTTTGGTTTCCAAAACCCGCTGGTGGTAAATCAACTGAGCTTTGACTCAGGCTTTGACTGTGGTTAAGCGCTTAACTCCTCGCACTGACTCACTGTTGGGTCCCACTGATATTATTTCTTCGTTGGCAATAAAACCAAGCTCTTTACTTCAATCACAGAGATTTATTTGAAAGCGTCGCGTTAAATGTAACCAAGGTTTTTAACCTTATACAGAGTTTCTCAATACTCTTTATAACGCATGGTCTGAATATGACTTTAATCCTCTTACAGAGCCTCTGTTCGATTTTCCTTTGAAAACAGAAATAACACATTCAGTTTTGAGCACCGAGAACATAAGCTCGCAAACAATCAGATCGGAGCGTCCCCAGTATGGTCGCCAGAGATATTAGCACATAATCTGAACACCAGGCTGAAAAGGGAAAAACAAGGTAACAACTAAACCATGCTCAGCCTTGTAGCTAGCCCTACAAGGTCAGGAGAGGGCTCTCTCTGTGAAAGGATATTCAATAAAATGCAATAATGAACTAATATTAGGCTAGGTATAATGATGGGAAAGAATTTTAATAAACAAAATGAATTTTCAGAGATCTGTGGACAAAATGGGACAATATGAAACTGGGGAATTTAAATCAGGATATAGGGTATTCATGGGGCAAGATAGGCAGGAAATTTTAGCAATTAAGTTTAAATAAGGATGGAATGGAAAGACTGGTGAGGAGCTGAAAAGGGCACAATAAATGGATCCTTTTCAAACAGAAGAAAAACATAGAGTATGAATTATTTCCCAAGGCAGAGCATATAAAATGGATTCTACCTTTCTATCTTGAAAGCATTCAAAATGAAATGTTTATGGATGAGAGGTGAAACATAACAATTTACATATGAAACAAAGGAGATAAAAAAATGCTAAAACTCATACCACATGGATCCCACAAATCAGAGTTGCATCTCTTATTAATTCCCTGTCAAACTGTACAATGGAGCGCAGAACGTTCTTTCCACATTATTCCCCTACTGCTGAGTTATAGACTGCTTTACAAATGATTTACAATTATATTAAATAAGCTGAAATATGGGAACATAGATCCACAGAAAGAGGAGTTGTTTTAACAGCTGAAAAACTAAAGTGCAATGATAGAAAAGAAATCCAACAATCTGCCTCTAAAAATAAGGGACAACAATACATTTGATTATTTGAGCAGATTTCACAATTACGTTGTTTGAATGATAAAGAGGTGATTTCAGGAGCAAATCCCTATCTTTATGATACTGTAGAAATCTTTGTTTTATATAAGCTTCTCAGCCTTTGACTATCGCTTTGCTTTCCGTTATTTGTTTGAATAACGCTGACTTTTTTAATAAAATGTTTTGAAATAAAATGGAATGAAATTATATACCTTTGTGAAGGGAAAAATCGATTTTTCAATGGGAAAAAGGGAATGGAGGTGGGGTCCGCGTTGCAATCGAAATCGGAAGGGGTAGGAGGGGAATACAACATATAACAAAACTTTATAATATGTTGTGAGGGTGTTTTAATACACAAGGGTAATTGCAATCGTGATCAGGGAAAGGGGAAGGTGCATTGAGAAGTGGCATAAACTCTGATGTGATTGGCAGCTGTCTGATGGGTAATAGAACAAGCCATATAGGTGAAAAACAAATATAAAAGGTCTTCGGTGCTTGTACAAAGGGGTGAAGTGATTTATATGAAGGAGCGGAGAGCCTTTCGGTTAAATAAAATAAAATACGATTTGATTTTACAAAGGGGAATGGGCTTTTTTAATTATGTAAGGGCAGACAATTATGTGGTGGGCCCGAAGATCAATCGGAATCGGGAGATGAAGCAGGCGTATTACATAGTGAAACTTTCGCCGATGCGACTGGGGAAGGCCTTTGTATAAAACAAAATAAACGAAATTTAAATTTAACAAAGACAAAGGGCCATTGTATTATGAACGAAGCGGAGGTGTTAAATGGTGGGACCGGGGTCAATCGGCATCGGGAGATCAGAGGAAAGCGAAGGGACGGTGTAATATGAAAATGCTGATGCCGATGAGCGCGATGGCTATGGGCGGTCGGATCATCAGGCAGATCGATGGCAGACGGATAATTGGGAGCAAGCCATCGACGAGGCTCAATCGAATGGAGAAAATTTAAAGATTTCCGATTGCGATGGTCCGATTTCATATAGGCCGTCGGATTATATGGGTCGATCAATGGTCAGGATGTTCATTAGCGGGTTTCCATCGGAGATATACAATCGGGAGCCACTTGATGTAATTGCATTGGAGGTTTCACGATGTGCCAATCGGGGCGCACTTATAAAATATGCTGATGCGATGGGAAATGGAAGGGAAGGTATCAGCGGTGTTTTATAATATAATTTTGATTTATATTATAATGTTTCAACGCATGGAGGGGAAGTGGTTTGGGAACGGCGAGGGGGTATTTCTAATATGAGACTTTGATTTTACTATAAAGTCTCAAGGGCATGAGGGGAAGTGGTTAAATTTAAATCGCATATGTGTTTTAAATGATTTTATACTGTGATTTTATAATCGAAGGGAGGAAAAAGGGATTTATTAAATAAAATATTAAACTTTAATAAAATAAAGTTTAGGGAAAGGAGGAAAAAGGGAAAGGGTTAGGGTATAGAGGACGTTTTACTTCACTTAGGCATAAATTTCAATCCAGAAGTCAGTTTTGAGAGTGTAGTATACCGTTGGAAAACTCTTTCTAGGCTCTTTCTGTTAGATTTACTTAGAACATGATTTAATGTTGAACATGTTGCAGAAAGCTTCTCTGAAGGCATGGTGACGACTTTGTGGAGATAACAGCTTTTGAAGTGTGACTTATTACATATGATGACATAAAATTACATAATGAATGATAATAAAGCCAAAGTATCATGTTTTCACCTCAAAACATGGTTTTGAGGTGAAAATTACATCAAGCTGAATAAAATATTTCTTTGATCTTCCAGGTGCTATGACTTTGAGTTTATTGACTTCCTCATGACTTTGCTGATATTTATTGACACTTGACTCATTAATTTGACCACGGCGAGACCCTAAAAACTAATGAGACCAACACTGTGACCTAATAATATGATTTCGATAGTGACTGATGACTGAAAACCATAGAGAGGAGAATCAGCAAGTACCTCATGAGGGAAAACTGATGAAAAAATTACTACCATTAATGAATCCATGACCTAGCGGAATGGTGAAATTTATTGGTATGGGACTCCTAATATGCAAATGCAAAAGAGCAATTTTGATCACTGATGACAGTATGACTAGACTGACACTAACACAAGGGTTGATGAATTCCATTTTCAAACCCTTCCTTAGAAAAAAATTTCTCGTATTTTTTGATGATATACTAATCTACAGTAGGTCTTGGAAGGATCATGTTCAACATGTTGACAGGGTGTTCAAACTATTGGAGGAGAAACAATTATATGCAAAAACATCCACATGTTTATTTGGAATACAAGAGGTGGAATATCTGGGTCATATTGTATCTCACGAGGGTGTTAATTCATACCCTAAAAAAATTAAAGCCATTAAGGAATGGAAAGTCCCCACAACCATAAAGCAGTTGCATGGATTTCTCGGGTTAACAGGGTATTATCGCAAGTTTGTTAATAATTATGGGAGAATAGCAGCACCTCTAACAACACTATTGAAGAAAGATGCATTTTCGTGGACTCATGAAGCAACTAAGGCCTTTGAACATCTTAAAGAGGCAATGTGCCTAGCACTAGTCTTAGCTAGGCCAAACTTCACAAAAACCTTTATTGTGGAATGTGATGCCTTAGGAAATGGAATTGGTGATGTTTTAATGCAAGAAGGAAGACCCATTATGTTTGAAAGTAATTCAATCAAAGGAAAGTATTCAGAAAAGGCTATTTATGAGAATGAAATGTTGGCAATACTACATGCACTAAAGAAATGGAGACCTTACCTAACGGGAAGACACTTAAAGGTAAAAACTGATCATGATAGTCTTTAACACTTTTTGGAACAAAGACTATCTTCAGAAGAGCAGCAAAAATGGTTCACAAAGATGTTGGGTTATGACTTTGAAATTGTATACAAAAAAGGGAAGCTAAATGTTGTTGCAGATGCACTCTGAAGAAAGGATGAAGAGGTGGAAGCATTGCTTTGTGCCATTTAAATTATCCAACCAAATTGGATAACCGAAGCAAGGGATGAATGGAAGAAGGATGAAGAAGTGTGGACTCTCATTCAAAATTTGCAGCAAGATCTTAGTACATCAGATACATTTAGTTGGAAAAATGATTATGGTATAAAGATCACTTATATATTTGCAAGAATTCCAAACTAAAAGAAAAGATTCTTTTGGAATTGCACACTTCTCCTTTAGGAGGACACTCGGGATTTTTAAAAACTTACCACAGGGTGAAGAAATAATTTTTTTTGGGATGGCCTTAAATATGATATTCAAAATCTTGTGGCAGAATGTTTGGTTTTCCAGCAAAATAAAGTTGAGACAATTAAGACCCCGGGTATTCTACAACCTTTATCCATTCCAAGTCAACGTTGGGAGGAGATTTCAATGGATTTTATCAGAGGTTTACCTAATTCTGAAGGAAGGAGCGTCATCATGGTGGTAGTTGATAGACTTACCAAGTATGCACACTTTTGTGCATTATCTCATCCATTTAAAGTGAGTACAGTTGCTACCACATTTATGGAAACATAATTCCAGCTTCATGACAGAATTATTCTTATTGGCCAGAGATCATTTTTACCAGATATTTTTGGATGGAATTATTTTATTATTTGGGTAACTGTACTCAATTAGCTCATAGTTCATCTTATCATCCTCAAACTGATGGTCAAAATGAGATAGTAAATAAATGTTTGGAAGGATATCTTCGTTGTTTTGTATCTGATAAACAAACACAATGGGTCAAGTGGTTACCTCTCGCTGAATGGTGGCATAACACTTCCTTCCATACTGCAGCAAAAATGACCCCATTTATGGCACTTTATGGATATCATCCACCATCCATCACATCATCTTTAAGGGAAAATTCGAAGGTTCAAGCAGTGGAAGATCACATCGAGCATCAGCAAGAAGTTATCCAACTCTTAAAGGATAACCTAAATTTGGCACAAAATCGAATGAAAAAACAGGCAGATCAACATCGTAGCGAGAGAAGTTTTGATGTAGGAGATTGGGTATTTTTACGGCTACAACCATACAAAAAAATGTCCCTCAAGCAAGCTAAGAAGGATAATAAATTATCGCCAAAGTATTATGGTCCTTACAAGGTTTTGCAAAATATTGGTACTATGGCATACAAATTAGAACTTCCTGCTTCTTCGCGAGTGCATCCATTTTTCCATGTTTCATGCTTAAAAAAGGTTATAGGGGACAATGTTCCAGTTCAAACCATATTTCCAGAACTTTATCAGGAAGGAAAAACCATATTTGAACATGAAGCAGTCATAGAAACAAGAACTCGACAACTATGAAATCAGTCAATTTCAGAGTATCTCATTAAATTGAAGAACTTACCCACAGAAGATTTACATGGGAGGATGAGAATTTTATACAAAAGCACCCGGAGCTATTGAAGCATTGAGGACAACACTTGTTTGAAGGAGAGGGGCATGTTAGGTCCCTATATTAATAATGTAGTCCCTTATTATGTTAGTGTAGCCCCCCTTATTGTTATTGTTGTACCCCTGTAACCCCAATATTGTTATTATTGTGCCCTTAAATTATTATTGTTAGGTCGGCTAGGATTACATTGTGGCCCCACTAGGATTGCATTGTGGCCCCATCAACTACTATATATAGAAGGAGGTTTTGGTCATTTGTATCATCCTAGAATTATTCATTTATGTAATGTATTGGAGGTTTCCCCCTCAAAGTGGCTTATTTCTAAGGCATTGATATCTCTTTTATTCTATTTTTGGAGCTGGTTTCCCAACAACTTTAGACATATAGTCCATTTCTTCTTGGGTCTTGGGGCACATCTCCTTACTAAGTTTGAAAGGGCTAGCAAAAGGTGTACTAACTGGTTTTGCATTTTGCATATTAAATCTTTTCAACACCTTTTGTATGTACACATTCTGAGACAGTGTTAATTTGTGATTTTTCCTGACTGTACTTATTCTCATACCAAGGATTTGTTTTGTAGCTCCCAAATCCTTCATTGCAAATGAATTTTCCAATTTTCTTTTGAGCACATTTGTTTCCTGCATGTTAGACCCTGCAACAAACATGTCATCTACATACAATAACAATATAATATAGCTGCCATGATTTTTCTTTTTCAGATAAACACAATGATCAAAGTGACATCTAGTATAGCCTTGTTCAGACATAAACTTGTCAAATTTTAGATACCACTGCCTTGGAGCTAGTTTTAAGCCATACAAGCTCTTCTTTAACCTGCACACTAATTTTTCTTTCCCTTTGACCTCAAAGCCTTCTGTTTGCTGCATATAGATCTCTTCCTCCAAATCTCCATGGAGAAATGATGTCTTTACATCTAACTGTTCAAGATGTAAATCTTCCGCTGCTACAAGACTTAAAAAAGTTCTGATTGAAGTCATCTTAACAACAGGAGAAAATATTTCATCAAAATCAATACATTTCTTTTGTGCAAACCCCTTCACCACAACTATAGCTTTGTAACTTTGTTTTCCTCCATCTTCTTCCTTCAGCCTGTAAACCCATTTATTCTGCAATGTAGTTTTACCTGTAGGCAACCTGACTAAGTCCCAAGTCTAGTTATGCATTAAGGAGTCCATGTCTTCTTCCATGGCTATCTCCCACTTCTTCCTACTTTCAACCTGCATTGCTTCTTCATAACATTCGAGTTCACTAGAATCAGTCAACAATAAATAATATAATGAAGGAGAGTATCATTCAGGAGGTCTACTTATCCTGGTAGATATTCTGACACCACTTTCAGGTGTTTGAGGTTCTTGTTGTTGTTGCGGTGGTTGTTGTTGTTGTGGCTGTTGATTATTATTATTTTTAGGCACCTTTACTTTTTTTTTTATCTCATCAAAAACTGTGTATTCTTTGTTTTCTTTTTTCTGTTTCTCTTCTTGCAACCGATTCTTATACAATACCTTTTCATTGAATATTACATCTCTGCTCCTAATGATTTTGTGATTTTCACAATCATATAAGCAATAACCAAAATCATTAACACCATATCTAATAAAGGTACATTTATTTGATTTTTCCTCAAGCTTTGTTCTATTTTCTTTATTAATATGGACAAAGGTCTTACAACCAAAAGGCTTTAAAAAAAAGTAGTTTACCTTTTTACTTGTCCATGCTTCCTCTGGAATACTGCCATCCAAGGAACTTAAAGGCCCTTTGTTTATTAGATAAATAGCAGTATCTACAACATCTGCCCAAAATTGTAAAGGCAGTCCTGCATGCAATCTCATGCACCTTACACGCTCCATGATTGTTCTTTTCATTCTTTCTAACGCGCCATTTTGTTGTGGTGTTCTTGGAACTGTCTTCTCTCTGCGAATTCCATGCTCTGAACAGTACCTATCGAACTCTTTGCTGCAATATTCACCTCCATTGTCTGATCTGAGACACTTCAACCTCTTTCCTGTTTCAATCTCAACCAAAGCTTTCCATTTCTTGAAAATGTCAAATAAATCATATTTATTCTGAATACAATAAATCCAATTTTTTCTAGTTGCATCATCAATAAAAGTCACATAATAACGAGAGCCACCAAGAGACAACACCTGAGCAGTTCCCCATACATCTATATGCACAAGATCTAATTTTTTGCTCTTCTTTTCTTTCCCAACTCTGAGAAATCTGACTCTCTTCTGTTTTCCATAGACACAATTCTCACAGAAATCCAAATCAACATTCTTCAAACCCGGCAACAAATTTCTTGAGTGAAGAATCTTCGTCCCCTTCTCACTCATGTGTCCAAGCCTATGATGCCATAATGCTACATCTGCTCCTTTGAAAGTTAAAGCATTAACAGAGTTAGAAATACCATTGCATAAATATAATGTACCAACCTTTTCTCCTTTTTCTATTACCAGGGCTCCTTTGGTGACCTTCCAAGTTTTATCTGTGAAAGTAGTCACACAACCTTCACTGCCTAACTACCCTATTAAAATCAGATTTTTCTTCAGATGTGGAACATGCCTTACCTCCTTTAATAGCCATTGGTTTCCATTCTGTTGTTTTACAAAAACTTTACCCATTCCAACAATTTTATAGGGTTTATCATCACCCAAACAGACTTGTCCAAAATCTCCTTGAACATAGTCATGAAAATATTTCTTATCAGGTGTGGCATGGAAGGAGGCCCCTAAATCTGCAACCCAAGAATTCGTAACATTTTTGAAATAAAAAATCAAAGCATCTTGTAACACATCACCTGTCACATTTTCTTCATGATTGTTTTCTTGTTGTGCATCTCCTTATTTTCTCTTCTGAGATCTACAGTGTTTCTTTAGGTGTCCTTTCTTTCCGCATTTCCAGCACATTATCCCCAATCTAGACTTGGATCTGCCTTTCCTTGATTTACTGCGATATCCGGAGCTCTTTCCTCTTTCCATTTTTCTTCCCCTAGACTCTGCACTCAAAGCATTACCCGATGTCTCACCAGATCTTTTCCGTCACATTTCCTCGCTAAGGATAGCACCAACAACATCATCAAACTTTAAAGTACTAGATCTAGAGACAGAGTTACTAATGGCAATAACTAAACTATTCCAACTTTCTGGCAATGAGCATAGAAATAAAAGAGCCCTAATTTCATCATCAAAGTTTACCCCTACGAAACTTAACTGACTGGTAACTATATTAAAACCATTTAAATGGTCTGCAACAGATCCAACTTTCGACATCTTCATATTAAATAAACGTTTCATAAGAAATAACTTGTTTGAGGCCAAGGGTTTTTCATATAGTTTCGCCAACACCTTAATCAAACCCTTTGTTTTTGTTTCCTTCGAAATATTGAAGGCTACCAAAGTCGCAAGGCACAACCATACTGTTCTGAGTTCCTTTCTATCGAGAATCTCCCATTCTACGTCTTTCATAGCTGTCGACTTCTTTGTTTTTCTGCTCAATGGTAGGTACAAATATTTCTGATACAGATAATCTTCCATCTACATCTTCCACAATGGGAAGTTTTGGCCGTTAAATTTCTCAACCCTCAATTTACTATCTTCCGCCATTTCTCCCACTCGAACCAGGAACCCTTCTTTCCTGCGAGTTTATCAGCCAAATATACCTTTGGCTCTGATACCAGTTGTTAGAAAATTATATATTACAAAGCAATGAAACGCATAAAATATGCGGAGAACATAAGCACACAAAATACATAAAACCAGAGAGACACAGATATATGTGGTTCACCTAGTTTAGGCTACGTCCACCCCGAACAGCCAGTCCTTCCTTTCTATTATCCAGCAAAATTAAGAAACACAACCTACAGCAGATCCATTGTAATATCCTCTATTCTCTTTCACAGTCTCCCTATCTGTTTCTCGCTCTTAAAATACACATACAATACACAGCCGCAATACAATACCCTCATAAAAGCGAGGGGTTGTCTTCTAGGGAAAAAAAACCCTAAACTAAACATAACTTCTACCATCAAATCATTCACCTAATGAACGGCCCAGATTGACTAGAAATTACTATACTTTTACAAGGAAATTTTACATTTGTTTTTAACTTCGAGGGCATTGCCCCCGAAACCCCCCGCTAAGGGGGGCTCCATAAATTCACAGTCGTCCCCCCCTTGGACCCCCCAGGCAGTGTTTAATTACGTGCGACATTGCTGCCCCATTAAGGTACAGGGTTCCAATGCTATGATACAAAATAAACAAGATAATCATGCTCCACACCCAACACTTCCTCTTTTTAGGAGAACTCTCTTGCCACAACTTTTCTTTGTACTTCTCAATGCTACCATTTACTGCATGAATAATGTACCTATTTTTATTTCTGCAAATTCCATTTAGGAGGCCATGGAAGAAAAATCATAACAAATAAAAATACAAGGATAAGAGGCTTGAAAAAAATAATAATGATAATCAAGGGAGAAAAATATAAAGTAGTTATCTCTTGATTAAGAAGGGAAGTGTTGAGGGTTGTAGGAAATTGTCAACTCCCTCTTGATCCTTTCCTCTGATGAAAAATGTAACCAGGTTTTTTCTTCATAATTATCATTGTACTTGTATCAATATGTATTTCATGTAAAAAGAAAAAAGAAGAAATTTATTATTATTATTATTATTATTATTTCATTAATTAAGCATGTTCTTCATGCTTATAGGGTTTATTGAGTCAGAAGAAAAATTGTCATGAGTCAATCTATTGTACTTGGGTAAAGTCTTATTTGGATATTTTGGAAGAAAGAGGAAAATAAATTTTCTTTGAGTCAAAAGAGTCAATTTGTCACCCTACAAGACCAAGTTGGCCCTACTTGGAAAAATTAACCTTGGAAGGGACAAATATAACCTCCTAGATGTGTATATATAGAGATAATTTCAACCTCATTGTGGCACCAATTCACAACTTTGATTGTTGTGAAAAAAATAGACGAAAACCAACGAAAGTCTAAGAAAGAAGAAAGAAAGTAAACGAAGAGAGAGAAAAGGTAAAAGAAGAGAGAATATTGTGATTTATTCCCTAGAATATACCACACGTGTGAAATTTCAGATTGTTGTAGGGGGTGAAAATTCAAAGCTTGATTAGATTTGAAGGGAATTAGCCAACTTTGGCTTGGTTGGATTTGATTTGCTTGAGGAAGGATTGAAGGAGGGTTGACTTGGGTCTTGTGGGAGGTTTTAGTCTTGTTTTTTGGGTCTTGGATTTCTCACTTTGATATCTTTGTGTTATTTGTCTCTTGTGATATTCATGTTTTATGTTTTGTGTAGGGACCAACCCTATGCTTTTTGCTTTTTCTTTTTTTCTTTTAATACAAAAAAATCATATGCATAAAACATTGGAAACTCTGAAATATTAATCACTTATATCAACATCCATGAATTTAAATTCATTTCACATACATATATTTTACATGTTAATTATAGACAAAATGCAGATATATAAACACAACATTATAAATAACATAGGTACCATTCACTAGGAGACAAGATTGAATCTTGACTTGCAGTTACTTGTGCTCCCTGGTTGTCGTCTACCTCCAAGCGTGAATTTTTCCATGCTCAATCCGAATATAATGACCCACTGGTTGACCTCCCAACCTACTCCTTGGGTACTCTCATTCCCCACGGACCCCTGAGCTGCAATGGGGTTGTACAATGAAGGAAATATGCTAGTTGATAGAGGTGAGCACTCCATGGCTCAAGAGTCCCTCTCTAAAGTCCTCTACCTCACCAAACTCAACTACAGTTCGTAACCACTCACCATGACATAATCTCCTCCATCCAACAATATGGTAAGAAAAATTCCCTTTTACTATGGCTTGTCCCTTCATTTATGGAAGGATTCATAGGTCACACTTGGCATTTCATGCATAATTAATTTTTTTTATTAATCCAAAATTTTATTATTGACCCACCCATGTGTCACCCTCTCACCAAGACTCTCTAACAATCATTTACTTAAATATTAATTTAAAATAGTATTTTCAACACCCCAACAAGGCTTCCTATTTCTCCTCCCTTTCCTACTCCTTAATTTGTGTTTATTACTGAAGTTAACTGATAAGACTCAGATTTGGTCCCCTAACTACCTCCTAATTTAACTCAATTTTCCTCTCAGAAGGATATTCTTATGTTGGCTCTTACCACATGGAGGCTCTCTAAATTTCTCCAATTTTAATTTATTAATCTTATTTTAATTCACTACCCTCTTCTCTTAATGAATTTTTTAACTATTTTATGATTAATATTTATATTTAAATCTATGTCCCTCTTTACCCCTTTGCCTAATTAAGTTACTTATGTACATTATCCACTAAATATTTTGTTTTAACATGGAAAGGATAGAGTTATCAGGGTTAAATATTGTATTTCTTCCTATTCTTCCCTTACCCTAAGTTTTATTCTTGATTTAATTTCCTTGGTTCTAACATCATATGTAACTTTATATGAATTAGTATGCTTTCCATATATTGATTATATTTATTAGTTTCTTTAATGATGTCGAGGGTGTCAAGCTGGTCATGCCCTTCAAGAACTTCCATTTGAAGTTCCAAGGGTGTCATTCCTAATAGTTTATCTATGATGCGAAGGGTGTCAAATCTGTCATGCCCTTCAAGAATTTCTCTTGAATTTCCAACGGTGTCATGCCACTTTCCCTTCAAGAATCTAGTGGCTACGAGGGGAAATTATAGGTGCAATGACAGAGACCACTATCATCTTGTATTTGATTTTCTATAGTGAGACTAATGGTGATGGGGATCAAGGAATCCGCCTTGATGCGTGCCCCCCAGAAAAATCCTCGTGAGCAACCCAAATTTGGGACTTGACCCCACAACATCGTGATCTTCAATGCGAAGGTGTTTCGAACCTTCCAACCTAAGTCATGGCGAGAGTGATAGCAGTGAGATCAGGGACATTGTCCCACCCCTCCCATGTTGTTCCATCCAATTCTACAACCCCATCACCCATATGTGAGTCATTCGGCCAAGCAACTAACCTGTTCCTGCAACCACTGACATATCGTCATAGTATATCTATATATATATATATATATATATAAAGTTTCAAACTGAACTTAGAATTTCAAAGACAAAATATTAATTTCCATCAAACCAGATGTCATCAACTCTATTGAAAAGTGTAACTAGGTCAGTCTTCATGTTGACTATGTAATTATGTAATTATGTAAAGAAGATGTCAAAGATAATGAAATGCATTCTTGGTGTACTTGCTTCATGGGTTTCATGAGCAAGATTTTATTATTATGTAGATAGACTTCTTCTTGATGTCTATAGGGTTTTGTTTTCTAGTATAATTAAGAGTCGTGATTATGAAGTATCTAGTTTGAATAATGCCTCCAAAACCTTATGGAAGAAAGGCTCATAACAGCCCTCAAGTAAACTCTCATTCAATGTTGGAAATGATGTAATAAAGTTGGTTGATAATCAGTAATAAATTCTGCCTTCTAGTTGGCCTAAAAGTTTGTTGTAAGGTTGGCCTAAAATCCAAGACTGTGCACTATATATACCCCAGTCACTGTGGCTCATTTCCATAAGAAAAATTGTGGATTTTCTCTGTGATTTCCACAGGAAAAATTGCGAACTGTTTAGAGGTGAAAGTGCAGATTTCGGAGGATAAAATTTGCGGATTTCAGAAGGCTAACAGGGTGCAGAAATAAAAAGGTATATAAGTGCAGATCGTTAAGATCTGGTACAAGGTTACATTGCAGATATCATAGAGTTTGTTTCAAGGAATAATATGCGGATATCACAAAAGTATTGCATACTCCTTTGTGACACCAAGAAGAGCAAAGAACCTGAATCATAAAATTCAAGGTTTGGATCTGTTTGAAGAAGGACTTACTAATTTTCCTAAGGTTAGACTATGGATGCACCTACAATACCTGAAGGCAATGACCTAAAGAAGAAAGCAGTTTTAAAGGAATAAGGTTATAAGTGTATGCAAGGTGAAGAAGATTTAGTCTCCAATAGTTGACTAAGTAATAAGAAGTGAAAATTAGAGACCGAGTTCTCTAGTACCAGTAGAGTTCAGTGTAGATTGGAGCATAAGAGAAGGATAAGTGTTGGAGGTAGTCAAAGAAGTAACGACAAGGTCTTGGAGGCATTCATAGGTGAAGGATCTAAGTCTAGGTCATGGTACTTGTCATTTGAATATCTATAAGAAGAATTATTTGCAAATTTTCCTCTCCAAGAGGGAGAGGTTTTTCCCTGGCTCTAGGAGCCTAACCTTTGTGTCTTGTGCTTTTGATAATGACCTGATGAAAGATTAGCTTAAATAAAAGAAGAGAAGACATAAATACCTCAAGTAAGTTTACAAGTAATTATCAAGAAGAGAATTTGTATTAACCTACAGCCCAACAAATTCTCAACATGGTTTCAGAGCTAAGGTGCTAAACATAAGGGCTGCTTGTCAACAAAGACACTCAAAGAAGCAAAGATCAAATTTTGGGTTGGAAAGACAAACCAGTTTGCAAGGAAGACTATCCAACTACTTCATGTGAAATCTCCTACCTCATTCAAAAGATCAACTCATTCAATAAATTAATCTTTGGCATCAAAAGATTTGCACTCAATACATTGTTTGCAGGAAATCTCAACTTCTGAATATAACCATTACAATCAAGGGTTCAAGTACAACAATATTGAAGAAAGGAAACCTTTGACTTCATTCTCAATCATCATCAAGGAAGCTGCAAGAAAATCCACTCAAGTAAGTATTCATGACCTTATCTATCAAGATGCCTTATTGTAAAGAAAGCAACAAGTTGGTTGGGTCATCAAACTTCAGTGCATGGAAGAAGAGAACAAACTTGAATTTAATTGAAGACGAAGTAATGGACTATATCAAAGGATCTTCTGTTCAACCTCCAAAAGAAGATACTTCAGCCCATGCCAAGTACATGAAGGGAGAAATTAGAGCCCAAAGGATTCTCATAAAATCCATCAAAGACTCTCTCATTCCCTATGTATCAAAACTAAAGACTACAAAACAAATATATGAGAAATTGGTGGAGCTATTCTCTGTGAGTACTGTTGGAGAAGCAATCTCTCTGAGACAAGAACTATACAAAATGAAATTATCAAGGGAAGCAAGAATCGCTCCATACTTTATGAGGATTTTTGAAATAAGAGATCAACTGCAAGAACTAGGAGAAGTGATGTCCGACACTGAGATGACAACAGTGGTGTTGAATGCTCTACTAGAGGAATGGGGAAGCTTCACTTCTATTCTATATGGGAAGAAATAAGCCATTCAATTCCATGATTTATGGTCTCTATTTAAAATAGAGGAAACAAGACTAAAGGCCAAAGCCGATACAGGACCAAGTGAAGAGAATCATGCCTTTGCAGCTTCATACAGGAAGAAAGGAAGATTCGAAAAATTTGGCCCTCAGAATAAAAGAAGAAATATGGACAATGTGTGATGCTTTGGATGTGATGAGCTTGGACATTATAAAAGATATTTTCCTAAATCTAGAAAGGACAAGAGGAAAAAGTAAGAAGCCCATGTCACTTATGAAAGAGAAGAACCTGACGCTAAAAGATCTAATAAGGAGGAAGAAAGAGATCTCTATTATGATTGATATCATATTCCTCTGTAAGTGATCTCTGATTAGTTGTAAAATTGTATGATAGCATGTACATTAAGAAGCATCTCGATAAAAGCATGGAAGGAGCTCTCGGTGAAAAAGTTTCTGGAAAACCTCTCTACTAAAAGTAAAGTAGTCATGAGATCAAGGGTCATCATGGAGAAAATTTTGGGATGTGATGACATATTGTTGAAGCAGGTCAAAGGAATGAAGCTCTTCATTCAAGAGAAACTGCTACAAGATGACTCAAGGAAAATGGGCATGAGGTATGGAGACATATATGCTGATATTGGATGATGTGAAATCATGTCATATGGTTGCAGGTAATATACCTCCGTATTTAGGAGTATGATATATGAAGAAGGATCTCTCAGTGCACTAAAAAATGAAATTAACATAATATGACCTCATAGAATATGAAGTGGTTGTACATAAACAAGAAATTGGAAAATTTTTAAGTTTCTAGGAATGAAGAATGTGCAGAAAGAAAGAGATCATGAAATGCAACCATGTCGAGAGGAAATTATCATCCAGAGACTAAGTAGATGTGACTAGGAGATCTCCTGGGAAGATATGTAGACTCTAACGGAAGTCTGGTAAAGAAGAATACCCTTAGAAAAAAACATATCATTAGGAGATGTGTCAATCTGTATGAAGGATGTTGATGCCTACAGGAAGATGTCATGGTGAAAGATCATCACTAAGGTAACCCTTGTTCTAAAATTTTATATGTATATGTTTATATGGATGAATTTGTGTAGAGCTGCTAATCATAAGAAAGGACGTATGATCCTTGGGGATGATTTGAAGGAAAGTAGCATGGCATAACGATGGACCACATAAGGAATACTTATGAATCACTTTTTGATAGTGGGCATGACTCATGACTGAAAGTGATGGATGATTTGTGCCCTATGAAGCCAAAAGTTGAAGATTCCTCAATATCGAAAACCATGACATCGAGGGGAGGAACTCTTCATGAGTAGCTGGATTGCTGCTGGAGAGCCTTGGTTGCTGAGAAGCCTGGTGGTAAGTTTATTGCTTGGAAGAAACTTGAAGTGTGTCTTTCCTGTGTTAAGAGGGAGTGATGTATGTCATTCTCTATTAAATTTTTCATGCACTAGACCAGGACTAACAGTTGTAAGTCTTAGTGAAGGCTATGTGAAGAGAATGGATAGACACATCATTCTGGTCTTCACCTGGAAGACAGAATGGAGGATTAGGTAATCATCTGGCATTCGATACTCTTTGAGAATGAGATAGGGCGTTCAAGATAAGAGTATTCATGAACTAATATTCTTTGAGGGCTAGCTACCCAAGAGAAGAATAGTCTAAGAAGGTCATACTCTGGGAACACCTAAGTGGGGTATGTACCTTGGAGAGACAATGACTACGGTGTTTATTAGTCATGTGTCTCGCCAGCATTGTAGCCCATTGTCTCATTGAGAGGTGGGGTTATTAGTCAAGGCCTTGCACTAGGACAATGTTGGTTGATATGATGCTATACAGATGCGATTACCAATCCAACTCTTCTTATGAGATTCTTTAGTTTGAAAGTAACCATGTACATGTATGAATACCTCCCTAGTTAAGAGGGAGTGTTCAAAAGTGTAACTAGGTTGATCTGCAAGTTGACTATGTAATTATGTATATATGTAAAGAAAATGTCAAAGATAATGAAATGTATTCTTGGTGTACTTGCTTCATGGGTTTCATGAGCAAGATTTTATTATTATGTAGATAGACTTCTTCTTGATGTCTATAGGGTTTTGTCTTCTAGTATAATTAAGAGTCATGATTATGAAGTATCTAGTTTGAAGAATGCCTCCAAAACCTTGTGGAATAAAGGCTCATAACAGCCCTCAAGTCAACTCTCATTCAACACTGGAAATGATGTAATGAATTTGGTTGATAATTAGTAATAAATTCTGCCTTCTAATCGGCCTAAAATTTTGTTGTAAGGTCAGCCTACGAGCTAAGACTATGCACTATATATACCCCAGACACTGCTGCTCATTTCCACAAGAAAAATTGTGGATTTTCTCTATGATTTCCATAGGAAAAATTGCGGACAGTTCAGAGGTGGAAGTGCAAATTTCAGAGGATAAAATTTGTGGATTTCATAAGGCTAACAGGGTGCAGAAATAAAGAAGTATATAAGTGCAGATCGCTAAGATCTGGTAGAGGGTTACATTGCAGATATCACAGAGTTTGTTTCAAGGAAGAATCTACGTATATCACATAATTATTGCATACTCCTTTGTGACACCAAGAAGAGAAAAGAACTTGAATCATAAAATTAAAATTCAAGGTTCGGATCTGTTTGAAGAAGGACTTACTAACTGTCCTAAGGTTAGACTATGGATGCACCTACAATACCTGAAGGTAGTGACCTAAAGAAGAAAGAAGTCTTAAAGGAATAAAGTTATAAGTGTATGCAAGGTGAAGAATATTCAATGTTCAATAGTTGACTAAGTAATAAGAAGTGAAAATTAGAGGTTGAGTTCTCTAGTACTAGTACAGGTCAGTGTAGATTGGAGCAGAAGAGAAGGATAAGTGTTGGAGGCAGTCAAAGAAGTAAAAGCAAGGTCTTGAAGGAATTCATAGGTCAAGTATCTAAGTCTAGGTCATGGTACTTGTCATTTGAAGATCTATAAGAAGAATTCTTTGCGAGTTTTCCTCTCCAAGAGGGAGAGGTTTTTCCCTGGCTCTAGGAGTCTAACCTCTGTGTCTTGTGTTTTTGATAATTGACTTGATGAAATATTAACTTAACTAAAAGAAGAGAAGACATAAATACCTCAAGTAAGTTCACAAGTAATTATCAAGAAGAGAATTTGTATTAACCTATAGCCCAACAAATTCTCAACAAACTCATTGTATGCTAGTGCCTCTGGTGGTTTCCTGTCATACTCAATAATCATCAATAAAAAATTTCTAAATGTTAGTCATGATCATAATAGCATCATCAACATGACCTATTCATCAATATCATTGTTAATTGTGAACCGAAACTAATTTAAGTAGCTAACATAGGGGACACATCCATCATGATTATCATAATCATAACATTAATGGGAACATACATATCCATCAAAGCTATCACCATCGTAACATCAATAGAAAACATACCTATCCATAAAATCTATCATCATCATGATATCAATAGAAAACATACCTATCCATCAAATCTATCATCATCATGATATCAATAGAGAACATACAAAACCTTCAAATCTACTAAGAATAGAGCCATGTATCTGGATCCTCAAAGAATAAAGTATGAAGGATCAATGTCCATCAACCAAAGCAGGGCACTACATACACCCCCTCTTAATAATGGACTTCGCCCCGAAGTCCTTATAGTAGGAAAGGAAAGGAAGACAAGGATGCATATCATTGTCATCCTCTATTAAACTCTTTATACTCTCATTATTCCAAGTATCTTCCATTTCTAAATCGAGCAATTTATCCCTAATGTTTGTCCATTAGGGAATACTGAAATATTTAAACCTCAAAATTAAAGCATCTTCCATCCTATTTATTGCTCCCTTTATGTAAGTAATATCAACATCATATTCACTTGTTAACTATAATTACCTCCCTTATCTAGTGTTTAAACAGTCTTATGTGAATATGCATTTCATGCTTTGACAAACAAGCCCCACCATTATATTTTATCATTCTTGATGCCAATACTTTCAGGACACACATCGTCTTTTGAAATGTACAATATGTGTGTGGATATGCCTAATACATTACATCAATCTTCATTTTGTAACAAATGTGGACTACTTGGGAACACATTAGTTCCTATTAAACCATCCTCAAGTAAGTTAACAAAATATCTACAACTTATATATGTTTATTTCTCATGTATTAACACAATTGATTTCATATGAAATTAAAATCATCATAGTTATATATGTTTAACATATATCACCATAAAATATCTCACAAGAGAATGTACAATTAGTGAGTGACCATTAACTCAAAACCCCATGTTCAATGAACCTATGTTAAGGTGCATCAATTCTTCTTGGGAATTAATCTCAACTACATCACTTACACCGCTTAGGTTTAATTAATAAAATGGCTCTTAGGCTAGGACTCACCACATAGTAGATATCCTTTAACATGAGATCATTAATATCATTATATGATTAAGCTCCAAAAAGAAAAGAAAAAAAGCATACAAGTATATGATATGCTCCAAAAGTTAGCACTCAATATCAACCTACCCAAAATAGTAATAATCCTTTTGAATTTCTTAGATGTCACATATTTGAACCTAAGGTCATTGTAATTATTAGTTTCAATATGTCTAATCATCATTGTCTCAACAATCACCTAAGCTAAACTCCATGTATCACATGCATTGCATGTCTCTATTGTGCATATGTTGAAGGATAAGCAATTGCATGTTCTCTCTTCTTCTCCAATAAAGGAATCAACATGAAAATTTAAATCAATATGTTGATTCCTCGATGTACAATGTACCAGTCCATATATATAGTATCTTTTTAATGTAAATAATATCTGATCCATTTTTGGATCCACCAACATGTCCCTAGGTGTTCCAAATCACTTCTGATGGATAAGAATTCCAAAAACCACTATGTCATGAGCCATATTATTGTATAGTAAAGTGTATGATCATATGAGATAGACTAACTGGGTGAAGATGCACAAGACAACATACTTGTGGCCTTCCTTGGAAAAATCTTTAGTAAAACTATACAGCTACTAATAACCTAAAATAAGAAAAGAAGTAGACTATTATATGGGATTTCTCAAGATGAAAGGACAAAACACACTTGTTACTATTCTCATCATTACTTTGTCTCAAATATCAAAGGAGAGTCTAACCCTCAAGAGTTATTGTTTGATTTCTGGTGGATAAATCATCCTAGAAAGAGTTGCCTCCAAGTAATCCTTGGGTTGACATATTTTCGATCCATATTCTTATGTCATCATACTCTATTTCCATGCACTCTAGACTCAAGAATTGTTCCAATATGATCTATTTCTAGCAATCTATTAGTATTGGATTCCTCCGTGAATCATTATCTTGTTGCATTGACTTTTATCAATCATATAAAGGGTTATGATCCACTTTCAAAGAGTGAAAGGTTATCTTGCCATAATTTAGGAGACTAACATCCTTACCAAAGTAAACATCAATTTACACTTTATTATTCATATCTCATAAGGAATTTACTACCTTAGTATTATTATTAAATAACATAACTAATTTATTAAGTATCACAATCTGTATGATTTACTAACTTTTAAGGATATATCTAATATGCATGTATAATCCATTATAACTTTCAGATATGCATTAGCCATGCTGCACATATATTAAATTGATGGATGTGTTTCAATAGATCATGGTGTCTAAACCTAGATTTATGGATAGCGTAATATTAGAATATGCACCTTAATTTAAGTGGAACTATAATTACTTTGAAATCCCTTTTTATATTTCATTTTCTTTAAAAATTAATAATATTTATTATATAACAAGTGTTTCACCTTGTCATTTAATTTAGAATTTAAGATATGGAAAAATTGCCTAAAAATTATAACCTATATTGACTAATGTCAAATTAATAATGGTCAATAGGAAAGTCCAATCTTATAGTTTTGAGTTCACATAAACTAATAATTTGACGTGTGAAGTGGGTAGATCAATTAATTTGCTTACATACAAGGACTTGCATAAATTTTGGTGGGTTATCAACATTATTAAGTCTACATAAAATTTGGATTTTAATAAACACTAGTAAGTCTACACCACTTCATTTTTAATCATACCTGAGTATTGGGGAAAACATAAATAATGGAGGGAAGTAACTCATCACAATTTTTTTTTTTATTTACATCTTAATTCTATAAAAAAAAAAAAAAATTCACTTCTATGTTATCCAATATACACATTTAGATAAAATCACCTTCTATTGTAAGGAAGGATCCATTGGTCCTAGAGGTTGAATCTAGGCTCTGATACCAAGTGTAGGGACCAACCCTATATTTTTTTTTTAATATAGGAAAACCATATGCATACAACATTAGAAACTCAAACATATTAATCACTTATATCAACATCCATGAATTTAACTTCAATGCACATACATATATTTTACCTGTTAATTATAGACACAATGCAGTCATATAAAGACAAAATTATAAATAACATAGGTACCATTCACCAGGAGATGAGATTCAATCTTGACTTGTCGTTACTTGCACTCCCTTGTTGTCGTCTAACACCAAGCGTGAATTTTGTCATGCTTAATCCGAATATAATGACCCACCGGTTGACCTCCTAGCCTACTCCTTGGGTACTTTCATTCCCCGCGGACCCCCGAGCTGCAATGGGGTTGTACAATTAAGGAAATATGCTAGCTGATAGAGGTGAGCACTCCATGGTTCAAGAGTCCCATCTCTAAATTCCTCTATCTCTCCAAACTAAATTATAGTTCATAACCACTCACCATGACATAATCTCCTCCATCCAAAAATAGGGTAAGCAAAATTCCCTTTTCCCATGGCTTGTCCCTTCTTTTATAGGAGGATTCATAGGTGACACTTGGCATTTCATGCATAATTAATTATTTTTATTAATCCAAAATTTTATTATTCACCCACCCATGTGTCACCTTCTCACCAAGACTCTCCAACAATCATATATTAATTTAAAATAGTATTTTCCACACCCCAACAAGGATTTCTATTTCTCCTCCCAATTGTCTCTTGACCCCCCCTTTCCTACTCCTTAATTTGTGTTTATTAATGGAGTTAACTAATAAGACTCAGATTTGGTCCCCTAACTACCTCCTAATTTAACTCAATTTTCCTCTCATATGGATATTCTTATGTTGGCTCTTGCCACATGGAGGTTCTCTAAATTTCTCCAATATTAATTTATTAATCTTATTTTAGTTCACTACCATCTTCTCTTAATGGAATTTTTAACTATTTTATGATTAATCTTTATACTTAACTCTGTGTCCTTCTTTCCCCCTTTTACCTAATTAAGTTACTTATGTACATTATCCACTTAATATTTTATTTTAATATGGAAAAGGTAGAGTTATCAGGGTAAAATATTTTATTTCTTCCTATTCTTCCCTTACCCTAAGTTTTATTCTTGATTTAATTTCCTTGGTTCTAACATCATATATAACTTAATATGAATTAGTAGGATTTTCATATATTTATTATATTTATTATTTTCTTTAATGATGTCAAGGGTGTCAAGTTGGTCATGCCCTTCAAGAACTTCCATTTGAAGTTCCAATGGTGTCATGCCTCACAATTTATCTGTGATGCCAAGGTGCCAAGTCGGTCATGCCCTTCAATAATTTCTCTTGAAGTTCCAAGGGTGCCACGCCACTTTCCCTTCAAGCATCCAGTGTCTACGAGGAGAAATTATAGGTGCAATGATAGAGACCACTATCATAGTTTATGTCATTTTCTATAGTGAGACTAATGGTTCCGAGGATCAAGGAATTCGCCTTGATGCACACCCACCATAAAAATCCTCATGAGCGACCCAAATTTGGGACTTGCCCCCACAACATCATGATATTCAAGGCGAAGGTGTTTCGACCCTTCTAGCCTAAGTCACTACAGGAGTGCTAGCAGTGAGATCAGGGACACTGTCCCACTCATCCCATGTTGTTCCATCTAATTGTACAACCACATCACCCATATGTGAGCCATTCGGCCAAGCAACTAACTTGTTCCTGCAACCACTGACATATCATCAGAGTATATATATAGCAAGTTTCAAACTGGACTTATAATTTAAAAGACAAAATATAAATTTCCATCAATCCTTATGTCGTCAACTCATCGTATGCTAATTCCTCTAGTGGTTTCCTAACATACTCAATAATCATCAGTAAAAAGTGTCGTAGTGTTAGTCACTATCATAATAGCATCATCAACATGACCTATTCATTCACATCTTTGTTCATTGTGAACTGAAACTAATGTAAGTAGCTAACATAGGGGACACATCTACCATGGTTATCATAATCATAACATCAATGGGAACATGCATATCCATCAAAGTTATCACCATCGTAACATAAATAGAAAACATACCTATCCATCAAATCTATCATCGTCATGATATCAATAGAAAACATACCTATCCATCAAATCTATCATTATCATGATATCAATAGAGAACATACATAACCTTCAAATCTACTACTAATAGAGCCATGTGTCTGAATCCTCAACCCGAGGTCCTCAAAGAATAAAGTATGAAGGATCAATTCCCATCAACCAAAGCAGGGCACTACATTTTGGTTATTGTTTCATGAAGAGACCATAATAAAAGAAATAAGAATCCAACAAGCATTCACAAGTAATTATCAAGTAAGAGAAATCAACCCTAATTTTCTAGCCTATTGGATTCTCAACATGGTATCAGAGCTAAGGTGGGGAAAAAGGCAGCTCGAAGATCACTTTTGTTGGCATCCTAGGCGTTTACATCAACTACTTTGAAGGAAATCATTTGTAGAAGTGATACTAGAAGATATTATTTTATCAAAGGAATAAGGAAGAAGACTCAAACACCATCATTCACTCTTGTAGTAGCTAGATTGATCAGGTGATCATGTCCTAAGTGAAAAAAATGCTCAAAATTGGAACTACTCGGAATTGATTGAAACTAGAACGACTGGATAGGCCTTGTCAATGCGATCCTGGCACCGTCAACGACACTCAAATCTGACACTGTATGTGAAAGTTATGCCTGTTTGAAGTTTACAATTTCCTTCAAAAGTCTAGTTTGACCAGGGTTGACTTTGATTTTAAAATTATTATTAAAAAAATATTCCACAGAATGTTCCATGGAATATTCCATTAGCATCGAATCCTGGTTCGACAAGTGGCATCTTCGGATTGGAGGATTTGGTTGACTTTTTGTTTTTGAGCCAATCAGCATATGCCACGTGGCAGGCCCAGAGGCCGCCACATGGCCCTAGGACGGACGAATAATTCACATGGAAAAATTGTTTGGCATTGATAGGTTTCGACCCTGAGTCAGGCGCCTGCCAGCCCACAGGCCCGACCGCCCGGGCTCGTGGAAGTTATTAACCATGTGGTGCAAAGGTGTTATATGAAGTTTGGTTAATGTGTGGGTGGCGGTAAAGGGGGCCAGCCCCCTTATAACATGACCACCTGCGCGGGACCTCAGGCCATAGAACCAGTGGGAATGATATAAACCATCAACCATTACAAACTAATGTGGTATGTGGCCACAACTAAACACCCACCTACGACGGTTTCACGGATGGATGTTAACTCTCTGTCGGCGGGTTCAGACGGTCCATGTAACCGCCGACCCATTAACTTTAAATGCCAACGTAACTGACCATATATTCTAGAGCGGAGCCCCAATTTTGGTGGTAAATTCTATTTTTGTGGAGCTATCTCCAGTTACTCCAAACTTGGTGGAGTTTTTTTAGGGGAGATTGGGCAAATATAGTTTTGGTCATAACTTCTGATTTATTGAACCTTTTTGGACGAATTGTTTTTTGATTTCGGGTATTCTTAGCATTCTGGAGCCATTGGAATAGGTTTCAGAGCCAACAGAGGTGTCTTTCAGCCATTTTTATTTTAGAGAATATTTAGAAGCCATCAGGGCCTTGAGGGAAATGGAGTTGCATTGGACTACACTTCACTGTTTTAGGTGAAATCAGAGTCATTCTTAGCTTCTTTCTGTGCTCTAAATTTATTTTCACAGTTGGTTTGGTCTGTTTAGGACTTTTTCTCACTATATTACCAATTTGAGAATCATAATATATCAAGGACATGCCCATTGGGAGACTTGGACCGGGAAGATGTAGCCCAGGAGGGGTGAACTGCTTCATCATGTTGTTGTGTGTTTATGGTAAAGTTATTATGTTGTGTTATTCAAATTAAAGTTGTTAAACAGTAAATTAAAACAACACTCCCTCACACCAAAATTCATAAACAGATATCAAAAACACTTTGTTTCACTTGCAAGACTATCCAAACACTTTGCACACTTAAATTAATGGAAATGAATACTTTGAACAGAAAAACAAATACTGTCATTTTCAAATCAGTTGGTATTAGAGCTTAGGATTAGAGCCTTAGAAGCTAGAGTTTTTACTCAGCATTTGTTTTGTGCAAATATTAAGTTATTTGTTTGCAAGTTTTGATTCTTACTAGGCTAAAACTCAAGAGAGGTGAGGAAAAATTGGTTAGTGAAAAAACTAATCCACAACCAAGAAGGGTCAGAGAACCACCTCTAAGAGCCCTAGAAGTAGCTTCAAGCATGTCTTCAAGAGATGGAGAATCTCCTGAAGAGATGGATCCCAAGGAAGAAGAACGGGTATTCCAGAAAGCTTTCTTGGATATGACTAAGATGGTAAGGATCCTCTACCAAGAAAGAAATGATAGGATTGCTACAGAAGGGTCTAAAAACAAGAAAGAAGGAGAGGGTTCCTCATGAGGAAAGAAGATTAATGATCAGTCAAAGAAAGGACATGGAGGAAATGGTGATCCACCATCTCCATCTTCATCCTCTTCCTCTACATCATCTTCCTCAACTTTGGTAAATCAGTCTCATAAGTCGAAAACCACTGGTAAAAATCATTTTTTAAAGCTTGATGTCAAATTTGAATTGCCTATGTTTAATGGTGAATTCAATGCAAAGAAACTTGACAATTGGATCAGACAATTGAAAGTTTATTTAAGGATTCAAAACCTTCATGATGATGACACCAAGATACAACTAACCTCGCTAAGAATGGATGGAGCAGCATTGGTATGGTGGGAAGCCAAGACCAAGGATGAAATTAAGAAACATGGTAATATTACTTTATCATGGACTGAATTTATTACTGCAATCAACAAGCAATTTTATCCATTAGCTCATCTACAAAGGGCTATAATGAATTGGCAAAACTTTAGACAGCTTAAGGGACAGAATGTGCAAGACTATACCCAAGAATTTAGGAGAAGAGCACTCTTATTAGGGGTAGACTTACAAAGTCAAGATACTTTGCTGAAATATATAGGTGGTTTGCACAGTTACCTTAAACATATTATCCTTATGTTCAATCCTACTAGTATAGACGAAGTTTGTGTACAAGCTATGCATTTAGAGGCTAGAGGGAAAAACACTTTTGATGAGGGTAGAAACAAGCCTTTCAAAGAGAAGAACAAAGATAAAAACTTTAAGGGAAAAGGCAAAAAGAATGCATCTATCAAACAAGAGGGTGAAAATTTTATTTGTAAACATTGTTCAAGAGAGGACCATGAAGAGAAAAATTTTTGGAAATTACATCCTGAAAAAAGAAATCAGTTTAACAAAAACAAAGGAAAGAAGAAAACTGCAGCTACTACAACTACACCTCAAGATTTAGGTGATGTTTCAGGGGATGAAACCAAAATTGCAGCCATGGGTTTGAAAAGTATGAAGGGAAAGGAAACTAAAACTAAGCCAAGCACTAGTACTTCAAACTGTCATGTACAAGCTCCTAATGAGGAAGAAAGAATTGAATTGTTCCATGTGAGGTTCATCTCAAAACATACTAAAATTGACACATTTTTTGACAGTGGATCACAAGCAAATCTCATATCAGAAGACTTGGTCAAACGACTTAAACTTGAGATGACTTCACATCCAAAGCCCTATCCACTTAGGTGGATATGCAAGGATGCAAACTTACAAGTCTCAAGAAAGCGCATATTGTGATTCGCTATAACTGCACACTTTATTGACACAGTTGAACTTGATGTGGTGTCGCTTGATATATCAGGAATTGTTTTGGGAAGTCCTTAGTTATTCGACAGGAAAGCGATCTTCCATCACCATGAAAATAAATATCATCTCTTTAAATATGGCAAGGATTTCATTGTCAGAGCACATCGCATAAAGGGAAATATAGCGATGGTAAATGCGAGACAGGTAAAAAGGCTAGTAAATTCTAGTAAGAGTTTTGTACTCCTTATGGTTAAGCCCAAGGTTGATATGAATCATCAGTCATTTGAAAATTGTGATTCCAAGCTTAAATCAGTTTTATATGATGTATTTGATGCACATCATGAGATGTTTCAGGAACTGACAGGTTTACCTCCTAAAAGGGAGATTCAGCATGAAATCCATTTACATCAAGATTGTCCTCTTCCTAACCTCGACATGTACCGCTTGTCTCTCATGGAGAATGATGAAATAAAGAGGCAAATTAAAGACTTGTTGGACAAAGGATTCATAAGACCAAGCACTTCACCATGTGGGTCACCAATAGTGTTGATTCCAAAGAAAGATGGAACTTGGCGCATGTGTGTGGACTTCAGGGAATTGAAAAAAATAATGGTAAAGAATCGTTACCCACTTCCAAGGATAGATGATTTGTTGGATCAGCTTAAAGATGCTAAATATTTCACTAAGTTAGACTTATGTAGTTGTTATCATGAAGTTATAATTGCAGGAAGTGACATTTGGAAGACAACATTTAAAACCAAACAGGGACTCTTTGAGTGGCTTATTATGCCATTTGGTTTATGCAATGTACCTGCAACTTTCATGCGGGTAATGGATGATGTCTTACGTCCTTTTCTTGATGATTTCATTATTGTCTACTTAGATGAAATCTTAATTTTCAGCAATACTAGAGAAGAGCATGTCATGCATGTTAAGAAAGCACTTGATATTTTGAAGAAAAATCAGTTATTTCTTAAAATGTCAAAGTGTGAATTTGGAAAGACTTATTTGGTTTATTTGGGACACATAATAGGAGGAGGTGCTTTGAGAATTGATCCTTCCAAAGTAGAAGCCATTGTGAATTGGGCTACTCCCAAATCCATTACAGAGGTAAGAAGTTTTTTGGGTGCAACTCAGTATTGGAGGAAGTTTATTTCTAACTTCTCTGCCATAGTAGCTCCTATGCATGCAATGACTAGTGTGAAGCGTGCTTTCCAATGGGGAGGCAAGAAACAGAAAGCTTTTGAGTCTTTGAAAGAGAATATAAGTTCAGCTCTAGTCCTTGCATTAATAGACTTGAGACGGCCATTCGAGATTCAGACAAATGCTAGTGATTACGCCATGGGTGCAGTTCTCTTACAGCATGGTAAGCCTGTTGCATTTCATTCTAAGAAATTTAATGGTGTTGTTGTGAATTATCCTACATATGATAAAGAGTTGTATGTGTTGGTACAAAGTGTCAAAAAATGGAAACATTATTTGATGGGCAAAGAAACAATTGTTCATACTGACCATCAGCATTTACAGTACTTGCAATCGCAAAGTAAATTGCAGCAGTCACGACATTTCAGATGGATGGGCTTCCTACAACAATTTCACTTGGTAATAAGGTACAAGAAATGTATTTACAATAAGGTTTCTGATATGCTTTCAAGTCCTATTATTGGTGCTACTACTTTACTTAAGAATGATTCTATTGTACATGAGAGCTACATATAACAGTATGCATCAGATGTTGATTTTAAGGATGTGTATGCTAACTTGAGTGAAGGGAATCATGTTGAGGAGAATGATTATCATTTGCATAATAATTTGTTGTTTCATATGGGAAAGTTATGTATACCATAGGGGGAGAGACTAAGCATCATGAGAGAAGCTCATTCTTCTCTTATTGCTGGACATTTTGGGGTAAGAAAAACGGTGGCACATTTACAAAGGTATTGTTATTGGCCTCACATGGTAGATAGTGTTTCACATTTCATTAGAGGTTGTTCATTATGTGCTACAAGAAAGCCTAGCAATAGGAAGCTTGGTTTATATATGCCATTGTTGGTACCTTCTAGACCATGGGAAAGTGTTTCTATGGATTTTGTTGGAGGACTACCATTATCTAGAAAGTAGCATGATTATCTTTATGTAGTAGTTGATCATTTCAGCAAGATGTGTATTCTTATGCCATGTAAGAAAGCTATAACTTCTGAAAAAACTGTTGATTTATATTTTCAACATGTATGGGTTCATTATGGCTTGCCTACTTCTATTGTTAGTGACAGGGATTCCAGATTTGTAGGGAATTTTTGGTCCAATTTATGGAAGATGATGGACACCAAGTTGAAGAAGAGTACTACTTTCCATCCGCAAGCATATGGCCAAACAAAGGTAGTGAATAGAACCATTGTACATATTTTGAGAGGTTATTTCAGCAAGCATCCCAAGCTTTGGGATGAGCACTTGCATTACATTCAGCATGCTTACAACAGGGCCAAGCACTCTTTTGCAAATACTTTACCTTTTGAAGCTTGTTTTGGGTATTTGCCTAAGTCACCTTTAGATTTAACTCTTGAGAAGGATGTGGCCATTGATAGGCATAGTGACATTGACAAAGCTCACATGTTCATTGAAAGAATTTAGCTCATACATCAGCAGGTTCAAGAACAGCATGAAAAAAGTCAAGACAAGTACAAGGAGAGGCATGATAAGCATAGAGTTGATCATAAGTTTCAAGAAGGGGATGAGGTATGGCTGCATATTATTAAGGAAAGAATGCAAGGAGAAGGTAAAAAGTTGAAGCCTATTCGTTATGGTCCATTCAAGATCCTTAAACAAGTTGGAAATAATGATTTTCAATTAGATTTGTCTTCATATATGCAAATGTATTGCGTTGTGAATGTGGAAAATTTACGTTTGTATGAACCTCTTTAATTGTTGATTATGAAAGTGACATTCATCTGCCATCCATAGAGGATCTATGTATTTCTCGCCAGAATTTTTGGATGAGTTGAAAGAGGATGCTATCCTTGACAGAAGGACACACACTTCAAGGAGGGGAAATGTTGATTATGTTTGGGTTGGTCTTAAAGGCAGCAAACCGAGTAAGGAAAAGTGGATTGAGGTGGAAAAGGTGAGGGACCTATACCCTCATCTTCTTAACAGGTAATTGAAGGCTTTTGGTGTCCAAAAGCTTCCCAATGGGGATGTGTGATCAGGTGATCATGTCCTAAGTGAAAAAAAGGCTCAAAAATGGAACTGCTCAGAATTGGTTGAAACTAGAACGACTGGATAGCCCTCGTCGATACGATCCTGGCACCATGAACAACACTCAAATCCGACACTGTATGTGAAAGTTATGCAGGTTTGAAGTTTACAATTTCCTTCAAAAGTCTAGTTTGACCAGGGTTGAATTTGATTTTAAAAGTATTAAAAAGATAATATTCCATAGAATATTCCAAGAATATTCCACAAAATGTTCCATGGAATATTCCATTAGCATTGAATCCAGGTTTGACAAGTGGCATCTTCGGATTGGAGGATTTGGTTGACTTTTTGCTTTTGAGCCAATCTGCATATGCCACGTGGCAAGCCCGAAGGCTACCACGTGGCCCCAGGACGGACAAATAATTCACATGGAAAAATTATTTGGCGTTGACAGGTTTCGACCCCGGGTCGGGCACCTACCAACCCACAGGCCTGACCGCCCGGGCTCGTGGAAGTTCTTAACCATGTAGTGCAAAGGTGTTATATGAAGTTTGGTTAATGTGTGGGTGACGGTAAAGGGGGCCAGCCCCCTTATAATATGACCACCCGCGTGGGACCTCAAGCCATAGAACCAGCGGGAATGATATAAACTGTCAACCGTTACGAATTAATGTGGCATGTGGCCACAACTAAACCCCCACCTACGACGGTTTTGCGAATGGATGTTAACTCTCAGCTGGTGGGTTCGGACGGTCCATGTGACCGCCAACCCATTAACTTTAAATGCCAACATAACTGACCGTCTATTATGGAGAGGAGCCCCAATTTCGGCGGTAAATGCTATTTTGGTGGAGCTATCTCCAGTTACTCCAAACTTGGTGGAGTTTTTTTAGGGGAGATTGGGCAATTACAGTTTTGGTCATAACTTTTGATTTATTGAACCTTTTTGGATGAAATGTTTTTTGATTTCGAATATTCTCAGTAGTCTGGAGCCATTGGAATGGGTTGTAGAGACAAAATAGGTGTCCTTCAGCCATTTTTACTTCAGAGAAGCTTGGGAAGACATTAGGGCCTTAAGGGAAATGGAGTTGCATTGGACTACACTTCAATGTTTTAGGTGAAATCAGAGTCATTCTTTGCTTCTTTCTGTGTTTTGAATTCATTTTCACAGGTGGTTTGGTATGTTTTGGCATTTTTCTCACTGTATTACCAATTTGAGCATCATAATATATCAAGGACATGCCCATTGGGAGCCTTGGACCCGGCAGATGTAGCCCAGGAGGAGTGAACTACCTCATCATGTTGATATGTGTTTATGGTGAAGTTATTATGCTATGTTATTCAGATTAAAGTTGTTAAATAGTAAATTAAAACAACACTCCCTCACACCAAAATTCATAAACAATTATCAAAAACACTTTGTTTCACTTGCAATACTATCCAAACACTTTGCACACTTAAATTAATGGAAATGAATACTTTGAACAGCAAAACAAATACTTTCATTTTCAAATCATAGATATATCTCTCTTTCTATCATTGAAGGCTCTTGTTTACTGATCATCGATCATTGAAGGAGTCATCATAGCAACTTGAATATATTATCGTACCATCCATCCTTAAAGACATCTCTATTGCTACCATCATTCAAGAACACCTTTGAAGACACTTGGAAGCATCAAAATTGCTTAGAATCATCATCATCATTCAAGCACTCCACTCCTTTGACAATTAGTATACTTCATGTCTCAACCTTCAAATCAAATGGCGTCTTTTTGTAAGGAATACAACAAACTTGATGGGTCATCAAAATTCAAAGCTTGGAAGAAGAGTATTAGTTTGGTTCTCAAAGAAAATGAAGTCATGGATCACGTTCTAGGAAAATTTTCATAACCAAACAAAGACAAGATTCAAGAAGTGGCCAGGTACAATAAATAAGGGCTCAAATAATTCTCATTGATTCTATCAAAGTTCACCTTATTCCCTTTGTCATATATTTGGGCACATCAAAAGAAGTCTATGATAAATTTGTAAAATTATACATTGTCAATACTACATGTTACATCAATTTTTGGTCATCTAACCATTTACAATTAGATGGATCGAAGTACACCATGTAAGACCAATTTTACCAGAGTAAAATTGTTTTCACTATAATAAATAATTTATATAACCCATATTTTATTAAGTTATTTCTGATTCAAACATGAAACTCCATGAGGAATAATCAAATAAATCATTATTTATTTGATTTTCCTCTAGGAATTATTAATTAAACCACTGTTTAAATAATATTACTAGTCATATTTAACCCAATTATGAGAAATAACTAGATAAATCATTATTTTTCTTATTTTTCTCTAGGAATAATTAATTAAATCACTATTTAGTTGCTATTCCTTGTTAAATTTGACTAAATCACCTAGAAATAATTAAACAAATCATTATTTGTTAATTATTCATTAACCCCATTCTTGAAATGATAAATAAATCATTTATTTGTTTATTATTTCTAAATAAAGGTCAACCAATTTAAATATTTTTCCCTCCAACAAAATATAATAAAATATTTCAAGTGGTTAGATCTAGATCTTGGTTAATAATATTTTATTATTCACCATTATCAAGGATAACTCAATATTTCGATATAAATAGGAGGGTTTTCCATTCATTATTCACTTTGACCACTTTTATTGTCACGCTTTGATCATTCTCATTGTTAATACTATTATCTTGCTTCTTGAGCTCCCATAGAGTTCAACACATTTTGGGTTTTCTACACCATCGAGAGAGAGAAACTTTTGGATCTAAAGCATTGAGGACAACCAAGAACCCATCCCATTGAGGGGGACTAGTAACATCATTCTTGGTTCCCTTCCCAGATGTTATAATACATATAAAAATCCTTATATCTTGCCTTTTATATTGGATGGATGGTGCAACTCTTATTTATTTTTACCATTTAACTATTTTTATTGCATAGATCTAGGTTTTTGCAACATTAGTTTCGAATATCTATTGTAGATCTAAATAAGTTAAGCAACCATCGGTTGGAAATACTAAGAGGGGGGGGTGAATCAGTATTTCTTTCAATTAGAGCATTAGTTAATCTTCAACTATTATCAATGTTTGTACAATGATAGCAACAAACAAGAGGAACACAAATGCGCACAGTTTTTAAGGTGCAAACCCACTCCAGGTCAAAAACCACCTAATGCTTTTCTAATAATTCTTTAATATTCAACTCCAATTGAAAATAAAGCTCCAACATCCTAGAATCTAGAAAATAATTCTTCGCCAGCTCCCACTGGATGGACACTCCAACGCCTGAGATTCTTCAGTATTCAACTGAACGGATGCCCCAAAACCCAATGAGCTACAACTCACCCTAGCACCACCCTACCACCCTATAGAAGAATAAAAGAAGAGTGGACTCCCGTACCAGGGAAAATGGTCCACTTTACAATGATATAGAATGATGTAGAAGAAGAAGATATACTAGACCATAACCCCAACTTTGACACAACCACCTAATGATGATCCTAGACCTCCCAACACTGCCTCTTCAACCCTTGGCAGATAGACACTAGTACAATTTGTACAATAATGTATTTACAATGACTAAGTATAATGATACCTTTGCAATGATTGTATGCAGTGCTGCCCAATTGAAGACTTCATATGATGAACTTATTGCTACTGTTATGCACCTTGGTTGCTGCTCTTGTCATGCTACCCTCTGCTGCACCTTGCTTTTATTTGCTGCCGTAGAAATTATGGTCTTTTGCAACCCTTGACAACACATGATCTAGCTTTTTCTTGCCTTCTAGGAGCTTGATATTGAATCTGATGTATCTCTGTTATTTCAAATCCTCAATATCTGATTTTTGGTCTTGTAGTATTCCTGTAAGTATTCTTTCCAATGCCACAGGTCTGACCCAATTTGGATTCTTCAAGAAAGAGTTATGCCCAATCTCTCACAATGCCCTAATTATGGACTGTTTCAGCAGAGCACACTTGTATGGCATGCCACATGTCACTATTTCTTCATTTGGCTCTGAAATTGATAGAGAGAAAAGTAACGACTGTGCACTATCTTCCACTTTTTACGTAATTCCAATCCAATACTTAGAGAGAGAGTTATGACAATTTTACCAAGGTCACTTCTTTGAGATGAATTTCAAGAGCCTGCAAAAACCCTGACTTCCACAGATCATATCTCCAAAAATGTTACGCACCTTGATTTGAAATTTTTACTGTGGCTTCCTCAAGATTTAGGCTTCACCTCATAACAATTTCAGCTTCTGAAACTTTGTAGAAAAAAATTTAGAGCGAAAATTCTACGATGACCTGTTTCAGATGGCCAAATCCCTTGCCTAAGGAGGAAATGAAGATCACAATTTATATAAATGCTTAGGTTGAGAGGGGCTTCAACAAGTGAACGTGGGAGGGATTTTAGGATCATAAAAAATATTAATTATGACTTTTCAATGACCCATGCCCCAACCCCATGGGGTTTTAGCCCACTAACTGGGGTTACAAACTTCAAACATGAATATCTCTCAAACCGTGAAGAATTACATGGCGTGCCATATATCAATAGAAACATCTCAACAAGTAGAAACCATAAAAATCATTATTGACCCAGAATATATTAATTTGGTAGGTCAAAATTCCCATGCAATATTGGGTTAGCCCCTGGTACTACTTGGGTTGACATCAATGACAACCGCTGATCAACAATCTCCCCCTTTGGCATTGATGGCAACACAAGTACTCCCCCTGCGATCATGACACCTCTTCCTAAAACATTCTCTCTCCCTTTGACATCAATGGCAAAGGGTAACTCCCCCTAAAACACAACCATCCTCCAGACCTGTACACACTTCCACTCCCCCTTTATATTCTGAAAAATAGAAAATCTAATGAGAACTTGGGAGAATCCTAAGCTTTTGGCGAAGATATTCCAATGCTAGTGAATATTTAATATGTGATTCTTTTGGTGCTGCTTGGAATCTTGCTACTTGTCCAACTGCTTGCATAACATCTGGTTGGGAGGCTGTTACATATAGAAGACTACTAATCATAGATCTGTACAACCTTTGATCCACATCCTTAGATGAGTCGTCTATGCTCAATTTGCAACTTGTTACCATTGGAGTAAGGATGGGTTTGCAATATTCCATTTTAAATTTCTTGAGCATTTCCTTGATGTACTTGGCTTGACATATAAATATTCCTTTCTCTTGCTGAGATATTTGAAGCCCTAAGAAGTATGTTAGCTCACCAATTAAAGACATCTCGAAATCACTTTGCACCTTTGTAGCAAACTTCTTACTTAGTTGATCATCATTTCTACCAATTATTGTATCATCCTCTTGAGCTATTAGACATGAATTAGTTGCTTCATCCAGAACATATATGTCATTTGGAGCTTGACTTGTTGTAGCCACTGTTGGAAATGTTGTCATTGATGGCAAAGGAAATGCAAAGGAGGAGCACTTGAAACAGCAACAAGGCAAAGAGAGCATGAAACATGAAGCTGAGGCAGTTTTAGAAGGGTTAGTTGATTGGAGATCTGGAAAGGCAACAGAGACATCAGAGGAAACAGAGGCAAAGGAGATGGCCAAGGAGAGAGCTGCTAGGGAGAGACAGGGTAATTAATTGAAGGCTAAAGGACTATGAAATGAAGAACTGTGGAATTGTGTGTATTGGAACCAATGGATTAATGGAAATACTATAGTAGGGTTAGTGTGAAACTCTATATCATTGGATGAATTAGTGACTCTGTATGACTTATAATTAGGAAGAATCGATCACTGTGTATATTCCTATTTGTTTAATTGCATGACTCAGTGTATAGAGGACAAGTTTTATGCATTATGGAATGAACCGAAATTGTGAACCCATTGCAGGTTGAGAGAAAGGGGCTGATTCTTGTAATCCTTGATTTATTGCATTATGGGAAAATCTGAACTGCTAATCTCTGTGTGGAGAGGAAATTTGTTCCAGAAGTTCTAATTGATTCACACATCCTGGCAAACCTCTAAAGTTGGAGGGTTCTGGTCTCTTCGAAATATGTGTTAAGTATGGTTGAGTAAATCTGAGTAAAGGGCTGATAGATTCGATTTCTATAAAAGCACGAGACAACAAATCAGTAAAGGATGTAATTTTGTATGGTGGATTCGATAGGGTTGACCCGCTTGCTGAAGGATGCAATTGAATGGACACCTGATCGCAGAGCATGTTTGCTGGAATATATATGACCTGTGTTAGTTTAGATTCCCTTTAATGTATATTTGCATCCACAAATAGGGAAGAAGCCTATCCATTCCAATCTCCGTTGAGAGTATGGACCAGCTCGAATTACATATAACCTGAGTTACATTAATATAATCGTGTGGAGGAAGAAAAATTAAAATAGAGTTATGCTTTCATGGAGAAACAAAGGTGAATGAGACTGTGATTGAGTATTGGGAATATGGCCTGTGTGGCCAATTTCATAATGGGCAGAGGATACCTACGATTTCATAATGGGAAGAGGATACCTACGGTGCTCGGAGAGGAATGAAACCATTGTTGCAGAGTAAGGGATTGATATAACATATCCCCGTTTGAAATTATATGTGTATTTATTGATGGATAGATGAAATCTATTAACAAGGGGTAATGGAGTTTCCGCCCTCCTTTGATGACTAAATGGAAACTATGGTAAGGTATTGAGATATTGACCCTGCATACCCAAATAGATGGAGGATATCCCTCGTGCAAGGGAGGAACTCTGTGATAGAGTCGGGGAAAGGCCCTGCGTTAAAGAATCATGGACTGAACACAGAGGATAGGTAATAACCGTATGCGTGAATGGAGATGTGTGTTTCAATGAGCAGATGTGCGTACTAAAATGTTGGAAGTGTACAATGAACAGTGGAGCGAAGCCCGCTCGATAAACTGTGTGTGAACTGGAAGCGAGAGTATACAAAGGTTATAGCGTGAAAGCATCTCACTAAATGAGCTAGTGTGGAACCCTGAGCAAGAGTAGTTGGAACCCTGAAGGCCACACAGTAAAGACGTTTTTTATCGCTCGACCACAAAGGTGGTAAGCTGTATTTGAATTTTGAATGCGATATATGCTATCAGTTGACATGTGGCCTTAAGCGGTTTGCAGAAACCACTTACATCACACATTAACACTTGTGCATTTAATTCATGCGATATGTGGTTGTGTCCATTAGATCACAACAGTCGGTGCGACTAATTCTCTGCCGTCGGATGATGCGGGTGATTCAAGGACCGGGCCAGCTCATCGCGTGAGGTTGGAGTGATAATCTCTAGATTGTGTGACTGCGTGACTACCGTTGGATAGTCGAAGGATAGTGTGATAGACTTGTATCCCTTGGATGAGGGTGATAGTTAATGTATCTATGTTGTGGTCCAATATTATTGTATTGTTCGCGATTTATTTGCTATCAAGTCGAGGCTATGTAATAATGAATGTATAGTGCGCGAAGGACCATACGATATAGTTGATTTATATCCGGATACCTTGGTATTAAATCAACTAATCTGAGCTGGGAGATGTGCTATATTACAGGGTTCATCCAAAGTCAAAGAAACACGTGAAGAACCTTGGCTTATTGGAAATCTGGGTGGTGATTCTATTTACTTTGGATTGGATCGTAATATAAGACCCAAGGCTTATCTAAAGTATTACAACATTTTATTGTGATATATGAATATAAAGTGGCCAATACATAATGTGATTTATTATAAAGGTCGGAGGTCAATATGGCTTGTGGTGTGGGCTTTAGACAAAAGGTGTATATTTATTCGAAGAGGCAATAAAGTGATAGCTTGACTTGGAGTTAAGACGAAATATTGATGCATATCAATATGCATACATGGTGATATATTTATATGTAACAGAAGAGTGAGGGTAGCCCAGACATCAAGGAGCTTCCACAATGAAAATATTCTACCCAGATATAAAATTATTTGGGTTACAACAATGATTTTAACCTCTGATGGAGTAGCTTCGACATTGATTCAAATTGCCAGTGCAGAAATTAAAAAGTATTGAAACTGCCTAAATCGAGAGTTGTATTGAGTACAAATTTGTTGTATCCATTTTATATGCACAGAGAGAGAGAAAGTATGGGGTTGACAGAGGTAAACAGAGATTGCAAGTTTGACAGGTGTACATGCACAAGTGCACACAATTACAGTGAACAGATTATGCAGAACAATTATCTAACAGCAGTAGAAAAGACAAAACCAGTAAAGCCAAAATCTGGAAAAAGGACTGAGTGAAATTTTTTATAACTAAAAGTGTGAATGAATATGTTGTAATTGATTTTATATTGTTTGTGATGCATTGGCAAGTCTCTGGAGGAAAACATAATCCCACTATAATATTGAAATTAACACATATTGTTATATTTTTTTAATGAGTTGGTAAAATAAATAAGGAGGCAGAAGGCAAAAAGTCAGGACTATTCACTTCAAATTCCCTGAGGAATGTAAAGAGTCATGTGATGAACTCTATATATAATATCAACTTGATATGCATAGAGAGGTTAGAGAGAGTGTGGTAATAGAATGCAGAAATGAAGCAGTAAGGCAGAGGAGAAGGAGGAGCTGATAGAGAATCCGAGAAGATGCTGAGATGAAGCAGGGCAGATATGAGGACTGATGGATAGCAGAAGAGAAGGTACATAACAGAGCTGATATCCAAGGTAAATCAACAAGTGTTTTTCTTTTGAAAGAGAGTAAAGGATTTCAGGCGCCCTATCAAGTTGTAGCTTGATGGGCCAGTTATATAGGCGGCCGAGGTTGGAGCCTCTGTGGGTTGGTGCACCACAGAAAATTGTGAGTTGGACTAACACCAGGTTGTAAACTGAGTACGAGAATTGAGGTAGGAGTCTCTTGTGGGTTGGAGCCTACAGAAAATCAGTGGTGAGAGGGAGTTAGAGCTTGCATTTGCATCAAACAATAATAAGATGTGGTTTTCTCCCTTTATGGGTTTCCACTTATCTCTGGTGTCTATGTGCATGATGTCTATGCATTGATATGGTATATCTATTATGCTTAATACTTTCTGCTCACATATTAAGGCTTGCTAATACATTGTCTAAATACCTTATTAATTGCTCTAAATAAAGATTGCTCACACATTATGTTGATCATGGAAATGAAGGTGTTAATAAAGTTTAATGAAAAGTTTTAAAAATTCATGAATGTTAAAAAGCCAGTTACCCCCCCCTCTGATTTAACTAAAGTTCCAGCATTACAATTTCACCATACACGCCTTTCCTAATTTCACATTTTTTGGAGTTGAATAGTATTGTGTGTCCTTGATCACACATTTTTCCAACACTGAGTAGATTGTGATTCATGTTTTCAACCAATAGAACATTCTTGGCTAGAGCATCTTTTCTTCAGAGAGTGACAGTACTTGATCCTATAACATTTGAAGATCCATCATTTCCAAAGGACACGGTTCCATCCTTCTTCTCTTTCACAGATACAAATTTATTTCTATCTCCAGTCATATGCGTTGAGCAACCGCTGTCAACATACCACACATCTTTGTTTTTTTGAGCCTTGAGAGCGAGAGCACAATTATCAGTCTTCTTCTTCTTCCATGTTCGTTCATTCTGTGGCTTCGAAGATTCTTCTGGAGGATTTTCAAGTCTACAGTCTCTTGTTATGTGTCCAAAGTTCTGACATTTGTAACATTCCATATTATTTCGTAAATGTTCAAATCTATTGATGTTTCGTTGAGCCCTAGGAGGTTCATATTTGAAGGATCTCCTGGAATTGTATTGGTTCCTAGGGTATGTGCAACATTCTACAGCTTTATGACCAAATTTTCCACATGAATAACAGTAGCCATAAAAAATATGTTAGTACCTGGTTGGAAATTTTCGTCGAGGAATTGTCTTCCAAGGTTGTTCTTGCGAATCTTGTCCAATGAAGTCTACATGCATGTTAGATCTCATAGGTTCATTGTATTTTGTTGTAGAAGGTCCTGCTTCTTCTTCTTTGTAACCGATGCCAGTTTTGTCATTGTAAGATCATTGATTGTTGATGAGTTCTTCCAATGCCCTTGAGTTGTTGGCATAGTTTTGGATAGTTTTTCCTTTCTTCACTTCCTCATGCAACGAGACTACTTCGGCTTCTAATTCTTCCCTTTCTTGGTTGCTTTCTTCCAACTTCTTTTGAAGTGACTCTTCAATGCATTTGTGTTCTTCAACTTCAATTTTGAGACCTTGAACTTGTTCTTCAAGAGTTTTGGAACGGATCTTCTCCGCCTTGAGATCTTTTATAAGCTTGATTGCTTCCTCATAAAATTCGTCTATGGTCCATCCTTCTTCTTCATTGTTTGATACCTCTTTCTTATTGTGCTTGGGTTTATTGTGCTTGGCCATAAACAATACTCTCTCATTGGCTTTTTCTTCACTATCATTGTCTTCATCGGATGATGAGCTATCTTCTTTAGAGAGAAAGTTCCTTTTGGATACTTGCTTGTTGAATTTATTAAAGCCTTTCTTTCTTTTTGAGTTGCCATTACTTTTGTTTGGACATTTTGCTGCAAAATGCCCAACCTCATTGCAGCTGAAACATATCAATGGAAGTTTACCTTTGAATTGTCCCTTACCAATTTGTAGTTTTCTCGTGAAGTAAGCATATTCTTCATCTGAAATACCTTCTTCATCATCTCCCTTTTCTTCACACTTGTAGGTGCATGTATTTTCAATTGAGGGTTGTTTATCCTTATTGGTTTTCTTAGATGCAACGAACGCAGTTTCTAGATGCGAAGTACCCTCTTCTTCATCAAGTCTCATTTCATATGCTATGAGAACTCCATGTAATTCCTCTTTGCTGAGTTTGTCCAGATTTGCACTGTATTCTAAGACCGATACCTTTGGGTTGAATATCCCTGGTAATGTTCTAAGAATCTTCCATATAATAGTATTCTTGTCAAATAGCTCTCCCAATCCTTCTAGAGTATTGGCTATTTCATCAACATATTGGAAGTATGCAGCAATGTTGCAATCTTCTTTCATTCTGAGTTGCTCAAATTTTTCTCTATAGATTTGAAGCTTTGCTTCTTTGAAATTTGAGTCACCTACATATATATTCTCAAGCTTGTCCCATGCATTTTTGGCGGTTTTACAACCCAAAACCTTATGATAAGCAGATTCAGTAAGTCCACTCATAATAATATTATTTTCTTTTGCATCATTTACCAAATTCTTCTTACCTTGTTCATCCGCGGTTGATGTAAATCCATTTTGAACAGTGTCCCATACTTCATAACCTTGTGCCAAGAGATAGACCTCCATTCTTCCTTTCCAAAGTGCATAATTATTTTCATTGAATAGAGGTACACCATTCTTGGTATGCTCCATGACCTCCTTCCAACTGTTAAACTGTTATTGAAGGAACCAAGCTCTGATACCAATTGTTGGAAATACTGAGAGGGGGGGTGAATCAGTATTTCTTTCAATTAGAGCATTAGTTAATCTTCAATTATTATCAGTGTTTGTACAATGATAGCAACAAACAAGAGGAACACAAATGCACACAATTTTTAAGGTGGAAACCCACTCCGAGACAAAAACCACCTAATGCTTTTCTAATAATTCTTTAATATTCAACTCCAATTGAAAATAAAGCTCCAACTTCCTAGAATCTAGAAAAGCATTCTTCTCCAGCTCCCACTAGATGGACGCTCCAATGCCTGAGATTCTTCAGTATTCAACTAAACGGATGCCCCAACACCCAATGAGCTACAACTTACCTTAGCAACACCCTACCACCCTATAGAAGAATAAAATAAGAATGGACTCCCGTACCAGGAAAAATGGTCCACTTTACAATGATATAGAATGATGCAGAAGAAGAAGATATAATAGACCATAACCACAACTTTGACACAACCACCTAATGATGATCCTAGACCTCCCAACACTGCCTCTTCTACTCTTGGTAGATAGACACTAGTACAATTTGTAAAATAATGTATTTACAACGATACCTGTTAGGTCCCTATATTACTAGTATAGTCCCTTATTATTGTTAATGTAACCCCTTTATTGTTATTATTGTACCCTTGTAACCCCCATTTTGTTATTATTGTGCCCTTAAATTATTATTTTTAGGTCGGCTAGGATTACATTGTGGGCCACTAGGATTACATTATGGCCCCATGGACTCCTATATATAGAAAGGAGGTATTGTAAATTGTATCATCCAAGAATTTTTCATTTATGTAATGTATTGGAGGTTTCCCCCTCGAAGTGGCTTATTTCTAAGGCGTTTATATATTTTTTCTTCTATTTTTGGAGCTGGTTACACAACATTTGGTATCAGAGCTTTGGATTCTAGGGTTTCGCTGCTCCAAACAGGTCATCGTGGCATTTTCGCTATACATTTTTTTCTATGAAGGTTCAGAATCTTAAATTCATATGGTGCGAAGCTGAAATCCTGAGGAAATTCGTCAAAACATTTCAGAGCTTGGTTCGCAATATTTTTTGAGATATGATCTGTGGAAGGTAGTGCTTTTTCAGGCTCCTGAATTTCATCTCAAAGAGGTGATCATGGGAAAAGTTCAATAACTCTCTCTCTGGGCAGTGGATTTGAGTGCTGTAAAAAGTGGTCACAAGTAAATAGACTTCAGTTTCTTGGATATCAATTTCAGATACAAAGGACAAAACAGTGACACGTGGCAAGTCCTACAAGTTTTCTCTACTGAACTAGTCCAGAATTAGGTCATTGTGAGAGATTGGACACAACTTTGTCTTGGAGAATCAAAATTAGATCAAACCTGTGGAATTTGAAAGAAGCTTCAGAGGGCTACTACAGGGCTGAATTTCAGATATTGAAGATTTTCAATTACAGAGATAATTCAATTTCAATATCGAGCTCCTCAAAGAAAGTAAAAGGTGTGTATTTTTTTTCCGAATTGCATAAGTCTTGTTTGAAGAATCAAGTTGAATTGATTCCAAGGGAATATTGTAGAATAGGTATCAATATTAGATTCTAAAATGGTGCCTAAAAACAATTCAACGCCCATTAAGCCTTCAGAAGGCTCTACCATGACTTGTGAAGATGAAGAATTGCAACATGATCTATCAAAATTACAAGAGCAAGTGCAACAAATTTCACTCTCGCAAAGAGCAACAAAAAATGAAATGGAAGTTTTGAAGAAAGGCGTGGAAGTGAAGATGGATGGTTTAAAGAAAGGCATGGAAGCTAAGATGGATGGCGTGGAAGCTAAGATGGATGGAATGGAAGCTGGCATGGAAGCTAAGATGGATGATCTAAAATCAAACATCGAAGATTTGACAAATTTGATACAAGAAATGTTTCCTAATGGTGAAAATATAGTAGAAGAACCTCATGATGAGAACAAAATAAATGTTAATCGTGATTTCATAAACTCTAATGTTGGCGGGAAGAACCACCATATTCAAAAAATGGATATGAGGAAGTTTGATGGAAAGGATCCTGTAACATGGATACTACAGATGGAGCAATATTTTGATCTCCATAATGTGCAAAACACACAAAAGGTACGCATTACAACTTTGCATTTAGAACAAAATACATTTGTATGGTATCGATGGCTTTGCTCCCGTAAAAAATTGTCACTTGGTCAATTTTTACGGAGGAAATGATAGCACATTATGAGGATACAAAGAGCAACACCTTCTTTAGCCAATTGATAAATCTCAAACAAAAGGGTTTAGTGGGGCAGCACATTGAGGACTTCCAAAAATTGAATATAAGGGTAACCGATATTCCAGAGGAACACAGGATTGATCTCTTCATAGGCACTTTAAAGGATAACATCCAACATGAAGTTCGCGTTTTGGAACCTGATTCATTGGAGAAGGCATTCAAGTTGGCAAGAAAATTTGAATGTAAAATTATGGCGACAAGGAAGCCTACCACTCAATTCTATAAAGAAGGAAGTGTTGCTATGCCTAGATTTCCACAACCTACAAGGTTGACACCACAAGAATTGGAAGAAAAAAGAGCAAAAGGGCTTTGCTACAGTTGTGATAGCAAATACACTAAAGGTCATAAGTGTGCTGAGAAGAAATTATTTTACATAGATTGTGAAGAGGAAGAAGAAAATGAACAAGAAGAGGATATACACCAGGAACCAACCCTCGAAGAGGAAGAAATGAATCCGACCATATCGTGTAATGCACTGGCAGGAATTACCACTCCTCAAACTCTCAAGATACAAGGACAAATCAAGAAGAAAAAGGTAATAGTGTTGATTGATTCAGGTAGCACCCATAATTTTATTCATTGTAAGGTATCCAAGGAATTAAATTGTTTCCTATACCCAGCACCAGAATTTCAAGTGATGGTTGCAAATGGAGGAACTATAAATTGCTCTGGAAAATGCCATAATATCAAGCTAACCATGGGGGAATATGTATTGACTAGTCCAATGCTTCCATTCCTATGGGAGGTGCTGATGTTGTACTAGGAGTACAATGGTTACAATCTTTGGGGACGGTAGCTTTTAATTTTCAAGAACTTTTCTTGAAATTTTTTTCAGAAGGAAAGGAAGTCGAATTACGGGGTATTGAAGGGAAACCGGGAAGGATAATAAGCTCTAATGTCATGACAAAGCTTCTAAAGAAAGAACAACGAGGCGTAATTGCACAATTATGCTCACTAGAAGTTCCAACATCAAAATCATCTATTTCTGCAGATCTCCAACAAGTCCTGGACAATCATTCCAAGGTGTTTGAAACTCCCAAAGGACTCCCACCTATTCGTGATCATGATCATGCTATTCATTTGATTCCAGGAAGTGTTCCTCCAAACATCAGGCCTTATAGATATCCTTACTTCCAAAAGAGCGAAATTGAACATATGATTGCAGAAATGTTAGAGGCGCGTATAATTCAACCTAGTCAAAGTTCTTTCTCTGCTCCTGTAGTATTGGTACACAAGAAGGATGGATCATGGCGAATGTGTCCGAATTATAGGGAGCTTAATAAGCTCACCATTAAAGATAAATTTCCCATTCCTGTGATTGATGAATTATTGGATGAATTACATGGAGCAATTTATTTTACCAAGTTGGATCTTCGTTCAAGATATCATCAAATTGGAATGAAGACTGAAGATATTCCAAAAACAACATTTCGAACTCATGAGGGTCATTATGAATTTTTGGTCATGCCTTTTGGCCTTACCAATGCACCTTCTACATTTCAAGGGTTGATGAATTCCATTTTCAAACCCTTCCTTAGAAAATTTGTGCTAGTATTTCTTGATGATATACTAATCTACAGCAGGTCTTGGAAGGATCATGTTGAACATGTTGACAGGGTGCTCAAACTATTGCAGGAGAAACAATTATATGCAAAAACATCCAAATGTTTCTTTGGAGTACAAGAGGTGGAATATCTGGGTCATATTGTATCTCACGAGGGTGTTAAAGTAGACCCTAAAAAAATTAAAGCCATTAAGGAATGGAAAGTCCCCACAACCATAAAGCAGTTGCGAGGATTTCTCAGGTTAACAGGGTATTATCGCAAGTTTGTTAAAAATTATGGGAGAATAGCATCACCTCTAACAATATTATTGAAGAAAGATGCATTTTCATGGACTCCTGAAGCAACTAAGGCCTTTGAACGTCTTAAAGAGGCAATGTGCCTAGCACCGGTCTTAGCTACACCAGACTTCACAAAAACCTTTATTGTGGAATGTGATGCCTCAGAAAATGGAATTGGTGCAGTTTTAATGCAGGAAGGAAGACCCATTGCTTTTGAAAGTCGTCCAATCAAAGGAAAGTATTTACAGAAACCTATTTATGAGAAGGAAATGTTAGCAATACTGTATGCACTAAAGAAATGGTGAACTTACCTAATGGGAAGACACTTCAAGGTAAAAACTGATCATGATAGTCTTAAACACTTTTTGGAACAAAGACTATCTTGAGAAGAGCAGCAAAAATGGGTCACAAAGATGTTGGGTTATGACTTTGAAATAATCTACAAAAAAGGAAAGCTTAATGTTGTTGCAGATGCACTCTCAAGAAAGAATGAAGAGGTGGAAGCAATGCTTTGTGCCATTTCTATTATCCAACCAGATTGGATAACTGAAGCAAGAGATGAATGGAAGAAGGACAAAGATGTATGGACACTCATTCAAAAGTTGCAGCAAGATCCTAGTACATCTGATACATTTAGTTGGAAAAATGATTCCTTATGGTACAAAGATCGCTTATATCTTTGTAATAATTCCAACTAAAACAAAAGATTCTTCTGGAATTGCACACTTCTCCTTTAGGAGGACACTCGGGATTTTTAAAAACTTACCACAGGGTGAAGAAAGATTTTTTTTGGGATGGCCTTAAATCTGATATTCAAAAGTTTGTGGCGGAATGTTTGGTTTGCCAGCAGAATAAAGTGGAGACAATTAAGACCCCGGGACTTCTACAACCTTTATCCATTCCAAGTCAACGCTGGGAGGAGATTTCAATGGATTTTATCACAGGTTTACCGAAGTCCGAAGGCAAGAATGTCATCATGGTGGTAGTTGATAGACTTACCAAGTATGCACACTTTTGTGCATTATCTCATCCATTTAAAGAAAGTACAGTTGCTACTACATTTGTGGACATAATTCAGAAGCTACATGGAAGCCCAAGGGTTATTATGAGCGACAGAGATCCCATTTTTACGGGAAATTTTTGGACGGAGTTATTTTCTTGTTTGGGTACTGAATTAGCTCATAGCTCATCTTATCATCCTCAATCTGATGGTCAAATAGAGATAGTAAATAAATGTTTGGAAGGATATCTTCGTTGTTTTGTATCTAATAAACAAACACAATGGGTCAAGTGGTTACCTCTCACTAAATGGTGGTATAACACTTCCTTCCATACTGCAGCAAAAATGACCCCATTTATGGCACTTTATGGATATCATCCACCATCCATCACATCATCTTTAAGGGAAATTCGAAGGTTCAAGCAGTGGAAGATCACATCGAGCATCAGCAAGAAGTTCTCCAACTCTTAAAGGATAACCTGAATTTGGCACAAAATCGAATGAAACAACAGGCAGATCAACATTGTAGCGAGAGAAGTTTTGATGTAGGAGATTGGGTATTTTTACGGCTACAACCATATAAAAAATGTCCCTCAAGCAAGCTAAGAAGGATAATAAATTATCGCCAAAGTACTATGGTCCTTACAAGGTGTTGCAAAAGATTGGTACTATGGCATACAAATTGGAGCTTCCTCCTTCTTCGCGAGTACATCCAGTTTTCCATGTTTCGTGCTTAAAGAAGGTTATAGGTGAAAATATTCCAGTTCAAACAATATTGCCAGAACTTGATGAGGAAGGAAAAATCATATTGGAACCGAAAGCAGTCACGGAAACAAGAACTCGACAACTACGGAATCGATCAATTTCAGAGTATCTCATCAAGTGGAAGAACTTACCCACTGAAGATTCTACATGGGAGGATGAGAATTTTATACAAAAGCACCCATAACTACTCAAGCATTGAGGAAAACACTTTTTTTGAAGGAGAGGGGCATGTTAGGTCCCTATATTACTAGTATAGTCCCTTATTGTTGTTAGTGTAACCCCCTTATTGTTATTATTGTACCCTTGTAACCCCATTTTGTTATTATTGTGCCCTTAAATTATTATTGTTAGGTCGGCTAGGATTACATTGTGGCCCACTAGGATTACATTATGGCCCCATGGACTCCTATATATAGAAATGAGGTTTTGTAAATTGTATCATCCAAGAATTATTCATTTATGTAATGTATTGGAGGTTGCCCCCTCGAAGTGGCTTATTTCTAAGGCATTTATATCTTTTTTCTTCTATTTTTGGAGCTGGTTACACAACAATACCTTTACAATGATTGTATGCAGTGCTGCCCACTTGAAGACTTCATATGATGAACTTGTTGCTGCTATTATGCACCTTGGTTGTTGCTATTTTCATGCTACCCTCTGTTGTACCTTGCTTTGCTTTGCTGCCATAGAAAGACTGGTCCTTTGCAACCCTTGACAACACATGATCTAGCTTTTTCTTGCCTTCTAGGAGCTCGATATTGAATCTGGTGTATCTTTTTTATTTCAGATCCTCAATATCTGATTTTCGGTCCTATAGTAGTCCTCTAAGTCTTCTTTCCAATGCCATAGGTCTGACCCAATTTGGATTCTTCAAGAAAGAGTTATGCCCAATCTCTCACAATGCCCTAATTATGGACTGTTTCCATAGAGCGCAATTGTATGGCATGCCACGTGTCACTGTTTCTTCATTTGGCTCTAAAATTGATAGAGAAAAAAGTAAAGACTGTGCACTATCTTCCACTTTTTACAAAATTCTAATCCGATACTCATAGAGAGAGTTATGATGATTTTACCAAGGTCACTTCTTTGAGATGAATTTCAGGAGCCTACAAAAACCCTGACTTCCACAGATCATATCTCCAAAAATGTTGCACACCTTGATCTGAAATGTTTACTGCAGCTTCCTCATGATTTCGGCTTCACCTCATAAAAATTTCAGCTTCTGAACCTTCATAGAAAAAAATTTAGAGGTAAAATTCCACGATGACCTGTTTCATATGGCCAAATCCCTTGCCTAAGGAGGAAATGAAAATCACAATTTATATAAATTCTTAGGTTGAGAGGGGCTTCAACAAGTGAACGTGGGAGGGATTTTAGGAGCATAAAAAATATTAATTATGACTTTTCAATGACCTGCGCCCCAACCCCATGGGGTTTTAGCCCACTAACTAGGGTTACAAACTTCAAACATGAATATCTCTCAAACCGTGAAGAATTACATGGCATTCCATATATCAACAGAAACATCTCGACAAGTAGAAACCATCAAAAGCATTATTGACCTAGAATATATTAATTTGGTAGGTCAAAATTCCCATGCAATATTGGGTTAGCCCTTGGTACTGCTTGGGTTGACATCAATGACAACTGCTAATCAACACCATCTTTGTTGTTAGGTTTGTTTGTCACACATAGCTACAGTGACCTCTTTTCGTAGACTTGCGTTAAGAATTTACGCTAACAAATGGCAACTCCACTATGTTTTTAATTAGGGTTGTTTGTCACACATAGCTAAAGTGATTTATTTTCGTACACTTGTGTTAATAATATACGCTAACAAATGGCGACTCCACTGTTGTAACTCAGATTCCTGTTTAACCAACATCTTTAATAACTATTGTTTTTCTTCAACTACTTTTAGTCTCTTGATGTTTTTTTTTTACCTTTGATACCCTAAAACAATAAAAATTCTAACTTATGTGTGTTTTTGGGTGTTTTTCGTAGGTAACAGGTATCAATTGCACCAAAGACGGAAACTTTTTCCGCAACCTACCGCCCGTAGATCCTGGATTTGGAACTCACACGTTTTGGCCTAGAACCTGCAATTTCTACCTAAATTCGCATCTATCAGCCCAGAAACTGCGATTTCCATAGTTTACAGGTCAGTACCTGTGAGCTGCAACTTTTTCCTAAGTTATTATGTGATAGTCAGAGTTTCCCGCAAGCACTGTCCAGGGTTGTTTGACCTTTGTCTCAGCCTGTCTTAGGCCTGGATATGCTCAATTTATCTCGTTGAAGTAGGACAAAGCCCCTTAGGGTTTGAGTACACTTCCACCTTTCTAGGAGGGGTTTAACTGAGTAGGTAGTCTGAGATTTTGAAGCACTTTCATCCATTATTTAGGGTTTGATATATTATTATTTCAGGTCCCTTTATATTGGTTATTATTCCAACCAAACCCCCCTCTTGAATTTTGTTTGGGCTCTCCCTTAGGGTTTCCTTGTTTACCCTAAAGTTTTAACCTTTCGCCTCCCATTTTGTAGCAGTTTTCCCTCTAGTGTCTTGTTGTTTTCTGCACCTTTTCCAGCATATCTAAGTCATTATATCCTTGTCCCTTATACCTTATATATTTTTTTCTTCTTGTATGTTATGAGTCAATTTCACTCACTTTTTAGACTAGTTGTTTGGGAAGCCTTCTTTTGGGTTGAATTTATGCATCTGTAGTTATTTATTTTACTGTCTTTTCAGTTATATTTACACTTATTCAACATTTTTTCTTTTTCTTTATACAACCATCTGGGCTTAATTAAAATTAACACACATCTTTCATACATGCACACCTAAAGCGAAGAGCGTCTGGTTTACACTGCATAAACATCGTAGTTAATTTATCTGCCTCACTAAGCCTTTTTTTTATCACTCTTCCATCTTCTTGTGTCATATGTGACTTGCCATCATTATGCCCCCAAAGCATTTATCGCGGAGAATCCAAGGCCTTTACGCTCAGTTTCCTTTAGGAATACTTACTCCACCGCATAGAATTCAAGTTAGTCCTCTGACGAGTCCCCATACCGACTCTGATTCTGGTTCATCGGGTTCTTCCTCTGATTCTGAACCCGGTTCCCCTCCACCTCATTTCTTCACCATTTCAGGCACCAATGTGGTGGCTCTCGCCCTAATGTTGGAGCTACTACTAGAACCATTCTGAATACTCCTTTGCTACCTTTTATGGCAGGTTTAAGCCTTCCCGATTTCATGTAGTTAATTAACGACCCTTTACTCCATGATCCAGGTTGGCCTGATATGCCAACTCAGCTTCCTTCTAACATTCCTAAGTTTGAAGGAAACACTGGAGAGGACCCTACTAATCACATTCTCTCCTTTAAAATGTGGTGTTCATCGAATTCTATTATCAATGACTCTATCCGCCTTCAGATATTCCAATGTACGCTCACTGGAGAAGCTACAAAGTGGTATGTCGACCAGGTCGATGCCTCTCATTCCAATTTTGTGACTCTTGCTAAATAGTTTCTGTCCTACTTCCAACTACCTCTCCACTATGATATCGGTACCAAGTTTTTTACCGCTTTCCATCAAACTTCTGCCACTCACCTTTCTGACCATGTCCAAGAATGGCATAGAAAACGGATCTTGTGTCGAGCTCCTACATTCAACGATCGAGTCTATATGGATTGGTTTCTCATAATGCTTTTACCTTCTATTGGTAAATATGTCGCCTCTCACTTTCCTCATACTGAGGAAGAATCTCTCCAAGTCACATTGAAATGTGACTTGATATATGCCCAATCTGGTTATGTTTATATTGTCTTACCGGATCTTCCTAAACCTGGTGGTGCCAATGCACTAGGGGAATCTCATGTTGCCAACGATATCATTGGATCACTTTCACATTTGTTTACTCATCCATCCATGGGTTATGGTTTTCCTCAGGGAGGGACCAACTCCTCTAGAACGTATCCCCTCCTGAAAGCATGTATTTAGGACAAATCATGCCTTACGCATTTTCCCAACTACATCAAACGATGCTAGGGCCAATTGTTGCTCAAACTATTTACCCCAATGTTTCTCAACCTCCTTTCTATCCTTATCCACAGCTCAATGCTCCAACCCCTCCGGCATCATTACCCTAGCCTCCCGTGCCTTCTCAACCTCCACCACAACAGCCACCTCCCCCTCAATTTCAGGTGTATGTGTAGCAAAGTGTGACTAATCCTCCTAATTCTAAGAAAAAGAGGAAAGGCAACCAGAATCTACTATCGCAGGGTAACCAAGGGTGCCAAGGTACTCAACCAAACGCAACCCAAGTGAACCACCCTAACACTACAAACCAGCAACAAGGCAAACAACCCAAGCTGAACAGGCCTCTTCGTATGAACAAGTTGTGTTATTTTTGTAGTTTCCATGGCCATTATACTCGTTATTGTCCCCTTTTACCCCAGATGCACTAGCTGTGGGAAGCACAAGCAACATCTAGAGGACAGCAAGCCACTACTTCAACTCCTCCAAATATTGCGCTAGCTCAACTGGCTATGTTCACTAATCCTTTCTCTTAGCCTTTCTCTCACCAAGGATATGGGGTTGACCAACCCCCTCAAGGTCAGGTCGCCCCTCAATCTTAACAATATAGTACCCATGAGTATCAGATTCTCATGATGAATTATGAAGAGGTCAATACCGTTGATGTCAACCTTCAGACTCGATCACGCCAATATAACAAGCCACCCACTGCGTCTACAACCGAGTCCCAAACCAAAGTTTCCACGAAGTCCATTTTGACACCATTTGAAAAAATGAAACATCATTTGAAAAAGTCTTAGAGGTTCATGTGTCAAAGTTAGGGTCATAGATTTCATTTTTCATTGCTTCATTAAGGAAAATTTTAAATTTTTCTTATTATCTTATCCTAAAGTCCAAAACTCACCCTCATTCAAATCTTTTCATGTCACATCAGTCATTATTTTCTGACATTTTTCATTTCCCAAGTTTATAACACCAAAAAAGTCATTTTAGCCAATAATCCCTACTTTCGTGGCGAAATACACAGAGAAAATGCACTTTTCACTACGAAACTGCTAATACTTTCGTAGCGAAATACACAGAGAAAACGAACTTTTTCGCTATGAAACTGCTAATACTTTCATAGCAAAACTGCCTAGAAATACACTAGGTACGCTATGAAAGTAAGGATTCTTGTCTGTCTTGTCAAAAAAGCTGCTAGGTTTCAGTAAATGATTGAAAGGGATAGGGTGGATGCCATTCGAGTCAGTTAGGGTTAAGATCAAGGTACAAAGGTCATGGCTAAAGTCATTATCACCATTTTAAGCATGTATGAGTCACCATTATGCCATGAGTTGTCATCAAACTTCAAAATCTTTCCAAATTAATTCATTTTCCATTCTTCATTCCCTCTTTGCGTGTTATTGAGATCTGGAGAGCTATTTCACTGAGCCCAAGTTGTGGCTAGTATTTTCAAAGGTTTGTAGGTATCACTGATCAAGAAAGGCAGAGAAGACATTAAATAACCATGGTTGCAAAGAGGAAGACCAACAAAGGTGGCCATTGTCTTAGATATGAGCCATCGGACATGAACTTGATAAATGAAGACCCAACAATTGCAGAAGTTTTCAAAAGCACTTGGTGTTTGCAATTTTTCCAAATATTGCAAGGATGCCATGTACAAGTTTCTAAAGAGTTTTCCCTAAATTTCAATGGGACATCTGCAAAAGTGGGAATGTTGAACCTCACTATAACACCAAAAACCATTGCAGCAGCAACATGGATTCCAAGAAAAGAAAAAAATGGTTCAAAGGTTTGAAATTCAACATGTAGGAATGTAAATAATTTATCAAGCCAGAAATAGTGAGGTTGACCTTACAAATGCCATTCCAAGGAGTTGCATGAAAGATAATTTCTCAAAGCTACTGCTTATCATTCAAAAATATTTCGCTTGTGAAGGGAGATATCATAAAGTTTATTCTTACCACTTCAAGCTTCTTCTACATTTTGTTGGTAAGATATCTCTTGATCTACCTTTTTATTTATATAGAAGCTTAGAAAAATGACAGATGAAGTTCAAGCTAAATCTAAAGGAAGTGAAACCTCACTTTTTCATCATGGTTTAATAAAATTGTTGGTTTTAGATGAGTTACAAAGACTAGGCAGAGACTACTCTTCTTTTCTGTCTGTTAGTAATTTTGAAGTGGATGCAATTACCCCTAAAAGAACTCTTAAACCTAGAAGTATACCATCACCTTTAGTTGCAGAACAAAGTGAACCAGTAGGGGCAAATCAAAGTGAATCAATAATCATGGAAACAGAGAAGTTGCAGAAATTTGATACACCTATTGTTTCACCTACACAACAAAATTCAACTATGAGAAAACCTCCAAAACAAGAGCCAAATGTGAGTAAACATGGAAGCAAAAGGATTATAAGGAGCCAAATAGTGGCTAAAGGCAATTTAGAAGATATTATACATGCTATTGATATTGAAGAGACTCCCATAGTCCAAGCTGAGGATATAGATGAGGGAGGAAAGAAGCTCAAGAAAGCAAAATCAATAAAGAAATTCAGAGGGCCCCTCACATTGTCCAGCCACCACAAATCATTATTGACCTTTCATCACCTGTAGAAGAAGATCAAGTCATCAAGCAAAAGAAAGGAAAGGAGAAAATTATTGAAAAAACAAAGTTTGAGGTCATTGAGGAATAGTTGAAGTTAGAAAATCATGAAATAGCAGTCATGAAGAAAGAGGCAAGGAAGCATAATGTCCAAAAACTGTAGTTTGAGAAGATGAAAGAGATTTGGGAAAAGCAAGTTGATAATGTATCAACGACTTTAGATGATACACAACAATTAATAAAATGGACTATGCCAGTGAGGAAATAGGTGCAACAGAAAGCTGAAGGACCAAGTTAAATACCTCCAAGAGTAGTTGGAATTAATCCATGAGGAGCTGGAGAAGAAAGGTTTAAAGATGATTGTAGTTGAGGAACCCATAGCTCAACTCATCATTAATGAAGAAGAAACACCTCAAGGCTCTTAAGTTGAGTTTGTTTATGTTTTGAGAGGTCAATGGAATGTTGAAAACCAAATTTTTACATCTAGAAGGTACCTTTTTGAAACAAGGTCAAAATCTGGAAATTGCACATTTTTCCACAGTTTCGTAGTGTTTCCTAGGCTTGAAGCCGGGAAAATGCTACGAAAATTTCTGTAGCTTTCTTGTTGCTTCTAAAACCATTTTTTTCAGCTTTTAAGGAGAAGAAATGGTAGTGATGATGTGTTAGGTCATGATGAACACCATGCAAGAGCAAAGAAGCAGAAATTTTGATTGCAAAAGTCATTTTTTGTACGCTACGAAAGCATGCTACGAAACTACCATGCTTCTGTAGTGAGCTATTTTGAAGGTTTCTGAGCAGGTTTAAGAGAATTTTTGGATAGGAAGACATATTCAACAGGTCAAGGGACCTTGCCAACAATTATCCATGACTTGAAGACCATGAAATGGAGACAACCCATCAGTTGAAGATAGGGCCCTGTTTTCCTAAAACATAGGGTTTGTTTCCATATGTTGAGGAGAATATTTAAGATATCAAGTAGGGATGAGTTCTATCAAATCCTATTTGAACATATGAAGCATTATTTGTCAGATATTTAATTATTTTAAGAGATAATTTAGTTTGATGTAATAAATAGGAGTTTGAGTCCTATTAGGAAAAGGACTATTTTAAAGTGTAGATGTCATTTTCTCATTAAAGCACATGTTTTCCTGTTATGCAAGGTGTCATAGGAAGAGTTCGATGAATCTAGCCAAGAGGCAGATCATCTCTGATGTAAGAAAGTATATTAAAGGGAAGATTATCAAATTTGTAATGGGTAGGAGATTTTTTGCACTACTGCAACTTTATGTAACTTGAATGATGTCAGTAATACAGAGGAATTTTTCTTGACATACCTGAGATTCTCATGGAGTTTTTAGTGCTTTTCTGGTCTATATTTCTATGTGTAATACTTTCAGTGTATTTCATCTTTATTACTCATAATTCATATGTTTATGCTTTGACTTCCTTTATTGATGAAATGGTTGTGTTGCTCTATGTTTCATGTGTGATTTACCTTTGCTAAAAACTCTTACCTGCCTCAGCTTCCATGTCAAGAAACCTTACCACTAAACCTACTGATTTGTTGACTCCATAAACCCAATGGTTGCAAGCATGTACTATTTTCAACCTACACACATCACAATCAAGTTATTTTTCAAATAGAGTTAGCCATCTAGTTTCATCATTATCTAATATCATAAACCCTATTGAGAGAGCCCTCTCAGACTAAAGAGGCTAAGCTTCAGTCACAAGCTAGTTTGAAACAGTTACATAGAGTTGCCTGATTAGCAGCCAATCAAGTGCAATTTTGTGATAATAGATCCCTCAGCCTTGAGAAGAGGTCATTTACAAGATCGCCAAAGGGCCATTACACTGAAATGCTGCTTCTGCCAAAACCGACCACACCTATAGCATAGTAGATGACTTGGCACAATCTCCTCCTGCCATGTCAATGTTGGAAGTCCTCTAGCTGTGCCCATCTCAACGAAAATCTCTACTATCCGCATTGGGTGTTGTGGATCCTACATATGATCATTTTATCGTCTTTAATGTTTAAAATTTAGAACATCCCCCCTTACCTTCATCTGCCACCGGGCCAAATACCAGTCAAGAATAGTAATGCCAATATTTCGTGATGTATATTTGATGAGGGTTCATCCACCTCTATGATTTTTGCCTCTGTTTGGAATAAATGCGGATCACCCGACTTAGCCTCATACACCATCACTTTGTGTTCCTAGGACGGTCACCCTTCTCAGCCCCTTGGCATGTTCCGCAATTGTCCTATCACTCTTGCGGGCAAGATTGTTTATGTTGACATTGAAGTCATTGATGCCCCCTTGGATTACGATATCCTCTTGGGTCGTAACTATACCTATGTGATGTTTGTTGTCGCATCTACAATTCACCGTAAGATGTGCTTTCCTCACAATGGAAATATCATCACCATCGATCAATTGACATATTACGAACTGAAGTCTCAAGCCTCCCCTGAGTCTATCATATCTTTGGTGGCTAATAAACAATAAGTTGCACCTCTCACCAGTGTTTCATCGGGAGTCTATAAATATTCCACCTTACTTGGTGCATTCCTGGTCCCCCCCCTTATCACTAACCCCAGCTCGTTGAATGTTTTCATGATGCAATCGTCTTGGGCTAGCCATAAGTGGTCTGGTTCGACCAACCAGCAGCCAACCGCTCAGCAACCTGCTGGTGGTCATTTGATGGAGCCTTCGGGACCTTCTCCTCAAGGACCTTCTTTTGTTGGTGTCTCTTCCAACCTTTTTCAACATGGAACGATTCCCCCTAGCCTTAACCATTTGGGAGTCATTCCGCCAGGCCATTACCCTTCTGTTCAAATACCATTTTTAGCTCCCCCTTATGGATTATTTTCAGTGCTTGTTATGGCTACGTTGATCCTTCCCAATTTGACCCTGGGGATCCTAGTCTAGTACATGGATCCCCCAACAAACACTCTACCTAGTCAACTCAAACATTATACCACTTTGACCCCGCTCCAACCAGTCGTTATGACCCATCCCTTTGCTTCAGTGCCTCAGCCACCTCAACAGGAATCTACTCCTATTACGAAAGCTTCTGGTGAGGGGGACAAAGCTAAAAAGAAGGAACCTAAGGACAAGGCCCCCCAAACAACTCTTTCTCCTCCTAATCCTCCAAAGTTGTCACCTCCATGTGATTTGCATGATTTTGTTGGGCATGCTACCCATAATTTTCCTGAGCTTCCTCGTCTCAAACCTGTGATTGACAAAACGTTTCTTGGGTCCGATATCCTGAAGGTCCATGTTACCTTGCCTGATTCAGCTAAGAAACTAAAATCATTGTGCAAGAACCACCCTTGTGCTTTGTGTGATATTTATGGCCATTATTCTCATCATTTTCCTCGTCTCAACAACTTTCGCAACACCCTTGAGGCTGTTCACAAAATAGAGGTCGTTCGTAGTGGACCATGTACTCCTCTACTTGTGAGTTCTTCTTTAGCATTACCAGAGGAAATTTATGCACCCATTGTGGTACCTCCCCCTGATGTCAAGATGACAAAAACTTTGGCCACTATCCTCTATCTGTTGTCATCCATGAGATCCATGGTGGAAGACCCCTCTGGGGAATCCCCTTATGTTTCGACTAAACCTCCTTCGGCAATCACCCTCGACTCAGCATCAGTAGATGTTTCATCTACTAGCTCTTCGTCTACCCTCTGTAGTGATGTGTATGTGAACCATATCTCTCATGATGATGCGTCAGGTACCCCTATCACATCACGTGGTCTTTCTTCTACCATTCCTCCCATATTTCATTCCGATGAAGACATAATGAAATAAATGACCACCCTTGACTTTCCCTGGCATCCTATGCACCATCGTGCATACTTCCCTCTGCAGCAGTCCCATGACCAGTATGTTATGGAGTCTAAAGACTTATTCCATATTGAGGTCGATTGGTTTTGTCCCCCTTTACATCGAACCCATATTTAGGAAACGGGGCATACCTTCTAGAGGATTTCGAAGGCCAACTCCTTCCTAACCCTCACAATGCACTCTACCTTAAGATATTTTACCCATAGCATATACCATCGAGATGCATGTTTTATTTTTGTCATGCATTTAGGTAGCTTGCATTGTTCACCATCATCTCATTTTTTGTCTGGTGGTGCCTTTCAAACGGTTCCATCATCCACACCATATATCGTCTATGCCGATGGTGCAAGTCGCTTCTCCTGGAATCTAGCCTCGATAGCTTGGGCCATTTTAACCCCCATGCATTTGTTAATCCTCTCCAACATCGTATGCATTGGATCTGCCACCAATAACCAGGCCGACTATGATGTAGTGATAGGTTTGTTAGTCGATGCCCTTGACCAGCGCATTCTTCATCTTCATGTTCGTTGAGATTGCTTGTTGATTTTCATGCAATTGAATGGCGTGTATCGTGTGAATAACCATGTCCTTTTCAGAAGATATTTACGAGTGAAGTTCTTAGTGCATGAATTTGAAACCATTACATTTACTCATGTAACTAGAGCCCAAAATCACTATGTAGATAGCATTGCAAACAATATTCTAGATTGGCATTTATCAGATGCATTTAACACAAGAAAATAATCATAAAACAAATGGAGAACCATATACTCATCATATATAAAATATGCATATCCATAATATGTCTTGACAAAATCATAAATTTTTTGGAGTCCATTACTCTAATACATCTGACATACCCATAGCATGTTACAAAATCAAAACTGGGGGCAACACACACCCTTACATCTAATCACTATCTGGAGGGTCCCGAGCCAATGGCTCAACTACTGTAGCCTGCAGATCCCGCACAACCTGTCTAGCCATCACCATGTGTCGCATGATGTTAAGTCCCTATATTAATAGTATAGTTCCTTATTATGTTAGTGTAGCTACCCTTATTATTATTGTTGTACCCCTATAACCCCCATATTGTTATAATTTTGCCCTTACATTATTATTGTTAGGTCGACTAGGATTACATTGTGGCCCCACTATGATTATATTGTGGCCCCACAGACTCCTATATATAGAAGGAGATTTTGGTCATTTGTATCATCCAAGAATTGTTCATTCATGTAATGTATTGGAGGTTTCCCCCTCGTAGTGGCTTATTTATAAGGTGTTGATATCTCTTTTCTTCTATTTTTGGAGTTGGTTTCAGAACATTTGGTATCAGAGCTTTGGATTCTAGGGTTTCACTGCTCCAAACATGTCATCGTGGAATTTTCGCTATAAATTTTTTTATACGAAGGTTCAGAAGCTGAAATTTATAGAGTGAAAAACCCAAATATTGAAGAACATCTTCACAAAATTTCAGAGCTTGATTCGCAATATTTTCAGAGACATGATCTGTGGAAGGTAGGTCATTTTGCAAGCTCCTGAATTTAACCTAAACAGGTCATTGTGGAATTTTCACTATAAATTATTTTCAACGAAGGTTCAGAAGCTGAAATTTTTAGAGTGCGAAGCTGAAATCCTGAGGAACATCGTTGCAAAATTTCAGATCTTGGTTCGCAACATTTACGGAGATATGATCTGTGGAAGTTATGGCTTTTTCAGGCTTCTGAATTTCATCTCAAAGAGGTGATCGTGGGAAAATATTCATAACTCTCTCTCTGAGCATCGGATTAGAATGCTGTAAAAATTGACCGCAAGTACACGGACTATAGTTTTCTGTCTATCGATTTCAGAGCCAAATGAGGAAAAAGTGACACGTGGCAAGTCGTACAAGTTTGCTCTACTGAACCAGTCCATAATTAGGTCATCGTAGGAGATTGGGTACAACTTTGTCTTCAAGAATCCAAATCAGTTAAGACATGTGGCATTAGAAAGAGAATTCAGAGGGCTACCTTAGTATCAAATTTCAGATATTGAAGATCCAAAATAATATAGATAATTCAGTTTCAATATCGAGCTCCTCAAAAGCAAGAAAAAGGTGTGTATTTTTTTTCGAATTGCATAAGTCTTGTGTAAAAAAAAATCAGTTTGAAGTGATTCCAAGGGCCTATTGAGAATATATTTCAGTATTGGCTTCTGAAATGCCTCCTAAAAATAATTCCATACCCATTAAGCCCTCAAAAAGCTATACTATGACGTATGAAGAGGAAGAATTGCAATATGAGATATCAAAATTACGGTACCAAGTGCAACAAGTTTTGATCTTATGAAGAGCAACTGAAGATGACATAGATGGTTTAAAAGAATAAATGGAGGCTAAGTTGGATGGTTTGAAGGATCAAATAATAGCTAATATGGATGATAAATTATTGGAAGACCAAATCGTGCATCAACAACAAGTTCTCCAACTCTCAAAGGATAACCTAACTTTGGTGCAGAATCCAATGAAAGAACAAGAATATCAACATCACACTGAAACAAGTTATGAAGCAGCCACAGAAGCAAGAACTCAACAAGTATGATCAATTTCAGAGTATCTCAAAAAGTGGAAGAACTTTCCTGTAGAATATTCTACATGGGAGGATGATAATTTTATATAGAAGTATCAAGAAACAATCAAGCATTGAGGACAACACTTGTTTGAAGGAGAGGGGCATGTTAAGTCACTATATTAATAGTATAGTCTCTTATTATGTTAGTGTAGCCCCCCTTATTGTTATTGGTGTATCCCTGTAACCCCCATATTGTTATAATTGTGCCCTTATATTATTATTGTTAGGTCGGCTAAGATTACATTGTGGCCTCACAGACTCCTATATATAGAAGGAGGTTTTGGTCATTTGTATCATCCAAGAATTGTTCATTCATGTAATGTATTAGAGGTTTCCCCCTCAAAGTGGCTTATTTCTAAGGCGTTGATATCTCTTTTCTTATCTTTTTGGAGTTGGTTTCACAACACATGACCCCTCACCACTCAGAGGGTACCCTATACATCCCTCAATGTATTGATCCTCAAGATCATGCCATTTGCGCTCAGATATGTCGGTCAGCATCAGCTCACACCTGTGGTGGACATCCTCCAAAAGAGCCTAATAATAAAGTCTCTAGTCTCCTCTCGCTCCACTAAACTCTACAGCCCCGAGCGTTGTGGGTCCTCCCATGTACCTTGTGGGCTTCACCAGTGCTATATCTGCATACCAAAAGTAACGAATTGGTACCACATACATATTATAAAATCTTTAAAATGCATCTTAATATATAGCAAATTTCACTTACCATATGGTCCCCATGCTCGACCTGAAGGAAGTGGCAAGTCAGGTTCCCCTTGAAAGTTCATACCACTATATGGATAGTCATTTATATACAATGACATATGATCCCAATGTGCGAAGAACTTGGAAAGGAACACTTGTCCGACTCCCCTGCCTCCTCCCATTCATAGTAGCTGCCTTTAGCGGCGCATCCTAGGCTCTCGTGGGCCCCCATCTTGGATCTGTACATGAGTTTGAAGTGTAGGGATCTTCTTGAAGAAGAACGAGCATAAAATTGTACCAAAAGCACAAGCATGGTTCACCTATCGCTTGCATAGCAACAATTTTCATTTCACCGACGACACATCATTTGGGCCCACCCATAGTAGGTCCCACTCAGTACACTCTCAACTAACATCATCTGCCCCCCAGTGATGTGGTGGAATGCCCAGTTGCCCAGGATACGTAGTATTTTTGCAATGACAACACATGTCTCTAGCCTCACTAGATCATCGATCGATATGGTCGTGCCCTTAGAACAAACATCTGGTCTACAATGGCATTCCACAAACTCTGATATGTTTCTCCCTCATAGTAATACTGAATGTATATTTCCCACCACCCCTAGTGGCAGGAGTTCGGTCAAGAAATAGATTGCATGTATGGTCAACTTGATCCTATGCCCCTGCACTATAAAGGCCTCCTAGTCTAGATCCCAGTAGTTGATTATCTTGGATAGTAAGGGCTCCCCTGCCCTCATCAATGGGTTCTCAACCAACTTGAAAACCCCATACCTCGCAAGTGTGCCTCGAACCACTTGATCCCCGTGGATCTTGGCACGAAGCGCATCCAAATCCCTCTCTCTCTAGTTGATATTCAGCTCTATCATACATGCACAAACACATCATGTTTTCCAGCTCAGAGAAATATAATCTACATCCCAAATCATCAAGTCCCAGTCCCCAGCCAAAAACAAGCCAAAACCCACTTTTTGGCCAACTCACATTTTTCAAGCCCTGTCCCTGCAAGCTCAAGGTTTTCCCCTCTGGAAACTATGAGCTAGGTCACAGTATAGGCCCAAAAAGTGTGATTCATCTGTGAGGATGGGAAGAGTGTTTTTCCAGTGCTTTGGGCACCTAATCTGAAAAACTAAACCACAAAAAAAGTAGAGTAGGGTTAGGCCACCAACCTGTAATTGATAGATCTCGATTCTAATGATTGGTTTGTCCGCTACCATCACCGCAAGATTTAGGTCCTTCTCCTCCTCTCAAAATTCACCACAACTCCACTAGAAAATGAATCAAATTGGAGGGAAATTTCCTTATTAAAAGAAAAACCCTAAGTTGAGTCACCATCGCATTTAGGGAGTTTGTCCTGAGTCCCTATGCCTCTTGTTACATTATTCCATCCATTTTTTCATTGTTCCTCTCTCGTGTCACCCACTTTGGCCTCCAGTCATACTGTCCCCCATCCCCTTAGGAGTTGATTCAGACGCTGCCAAGTCATCCATGCTTCTTATGCTCTAACTGTTAGGTTCCCGTGATTTGGCTAATTGGCAAGCCAAATGACAGTGTAACATCAAACCAAGCTTTGGAGCCCAAGGACCTAGCCTTCCTGGACTCACAGAGGGCTCTCTCTATATGTGTAAGGGATATCTGTGTGTTTGCTTATTTGTGTTCTGATTTTAGGCTAGTTATAAAGTAAGTTTTTGATTTTTTGTTTTTTAAGTTGTGAGGGATGAAACTGATCAAAGATATAAAATAGATAACAAGATGTATATTAACTGGGCTATGGGTTCAAAAGGTCAAGAAAGCTATTAGATGACGATACAAGCCAGTTCTGTTAGATTCCCGTGATTTGGCCGATTGGTGAGCCAAATGACGATGTAACATCAAACCAAGCTTTGGAGCCCGAGGACCTAGCCTTCCTGGACTCAGAGAGGGCTCTCTCTATATGTGTAAAGGATATCTATGTATTCGCTTATCGTGTTCTGATTTTAGGCTAGTTATGGAGTATGTTTTTTGGTTTTGGTTTTTTAAGTTGTGAGGGATGAAACTGATCAAAGATATGAAATAGGTAACAAGATGTTTAGATTAACTGGGCTATGGGGTCAAAAGGCCAAGAAAGCTATTAGATGACGATGCAAGGCTATTGAAGGGCCGATTTGATTTCAAGGTAGAAAGGATCTTTGGGCAAAATGGAGTAAATGGACATCAAGTTTGTGAACAACAAAGAGTTTCAAGCATCATTGGTTTAATAGATAACATAAACATGGTAAAGAAAACCCTTAATCATGCAAAATGTAACTATAAACTAATCAACACATAGAAACAAACATTCAAGCCATGCATAGAAGTATAAGACCCTCTAACTTTGGGAAATGGCTATCAGAATTTGGGGAAAACACATAAGATGGACTAACAACTCAAAACACTATGCCAGAATGCCTAAACACAGTACTTCAAGTCATTGGGCACTTTGAACAACAAGATTTGCATAGTTTTAGGCAAAGGGCTAGATCGGGACTAGGCCTCCTTGGTTCAAACAAAATGATAATCTTAATCAGTCAAAGAGATAGCTTCATGTATGGAACTATGGACAATCATAGGTAAGCAGGGCACGCCATACATCCTACTCAACATGCATAGAACTATTAATGAAACTAGCAACAATATCCTCAAGTTCTTAAAGAGCAGTTAAGAATTCTTTAATGCAACTAAGGAAGAAGAAAACATAAAAGCTATGAAGATTCAGGAATTTTGAGGTGCCTCCATGGTCATATCTCAAATTTAATCTCTACTGATCTATAACAAGCAAGAAACATGTATCATGAATGAAAACTAGAAGACAACAACAAAGCAAGAAACACTATACCATTCTACCATGTCATGGAATCCATCAACAATCCTTCATCATCCATCCAAGAACATTCAAGAGGCAATCCAAAAGCATAGCACAAGTATTTTCTCCAAAGCTCATATGACCAATATATTTCTTCTCTTCTCAAATTTAGCCTTGTTTACAATGAGATCTTGTGGAATAAATAGGCTCAAGTGAGGAAAACCTCATGGTTCAACTTCCATCCTCATTGGCCTAATCAAAATATCTAAACTTGTCCTTGAGGCTTTGCAAAGCCCAAGGCACAAAAATATCTCATAAAATATCTAAAAATTGCTAAAAAATGGAATTTAATTGACTTTGCATCATTTTCCAAGTGCAAAAATAGCTAAACGCACATTTGGAAAAAGCAGATTTTTGAGGTTCAAAAATTAGAAAAATACTTCAAATTTATATCAGAAAAAGGTCCCCTGACTTGCTGGAAACATTTGGCAGTCTTCCTGGTGTCGAAACGAGGCTCATGATAGCTCGTTGGAAAGCTCTGAGTGTCTAATTTCCGACGCAACTGCAATCACCCCAATCTAATGCATAGAAGTTCTCCAAATCTATACCTGTGTGTAAAAAGCCAGAAAATTACAGTCTGCTGATAGACCGGGCAGAATGTGCAAAATGCGAGCCTTTTTCGCCATTTTGAGGGGGCAAATGATCTTCAAATGCTCTGAAAATCACTGAGGAAATGCTCATGAAATTATGGCATTTTATGTTACCATTCTCCTCCCTTGACGAATCCTCAAAATGAAATGGCGAATTTATGAGTTTTTGACCAAAAACCCAAAAATGCCAAAAAACCAAAAGTTGTCAAAATGAGCCCAAAATTGGTATGCATGACCCTCAAGGGTCCTTAGCAACATGCTCTAAAGCTGAAGCCAAAATATCAAGGGCTGATGTGCCTTTCTTCTCTTTCCGTGCCGGGCGCTTTCCCTTTGCTTCCTTCAGTTTCTCTTGGGCGGCCTTTACCTTGCGCCGGGAAAATTGATTCAACTTTTGATAATGTTGTGTCCTTTTCCTTTGCAGCTCCACGTCTCTGTTTACCTTTTCAAGCTTCATCTCCAAGTTTTTATTGGCTCTTTCTAGCCATGCCTCCTTATTTTCTTCAATTTCTTGCTCAAGTAGTGCAGTGAGGGGAAAGGCTTGAAGATGGGCATGTTCTTCTTCCCTTTGCTTTTCCAGGGCTCTTTTAAGCCCTATGGTTCTAGGCCTTTTCCGCCTAGGCTGGTCTTCTTCTTCATCTTCATCAAACTCACCGATGAGCTCCTCTATCCTTACTTGTGATTTAGCAGCCTCATTCTTGTATTTGATTGCCTGTGCTTCATGAACATCCATATGGACATTCATTTGTTTATTTTGGATCTCCAAGAAATGATTTAAGGTCTTTGCCCGATGAAGGTCATTCTCCAATGCTTCAACTTGGCCCTCTCGATGGATAAGAAGGTTTTCAAGGATGCGGGCTTCATTATCGATGTCATCACTTTGGATTGGAATGACAGCCAATGCACCTCCATGTTTTTGACTTTCTCCAATTTTGCCTTTCCCTTTGAAGGCCAATCTTGCACTCTTCCTTCTTGGCATACTAGTGAGAGACCTCCTTGGCGATTTTCTTTTGCTAGGGACAACTCTTGTCACTTTTGGAGTGGCAGCCTTAGGCCCTTTCTTTCTTGCTCTGCTAGGCTTTTTTCTTTTGGGAGAAGGAGACATAATGGCTTTACCCTTGTCAATTTCTTGAAACTACTGCTCTCCTTGAGGCTGTTGTGTGTCCTCTTTAAGTTGATTCTGCCCCTCAATGTTATCATGCTGATCTGCCTCAAATCCTTGTTGCCCTTGATCATCAACCTTATGCTGCTGTTGTGCTTGGATTTCCTGCTCATTTTGTGGCTCAAGCAGCTGCTCAAACTCCTGCTCAAACTGCTGTTCATGACCTTCAACATCAAGCTGCTGCTCTTCCTCTTGTCCCTGCTGTTCACTTTCACTGAGATGCTGTTGTTCAGCACCTTTTTCTTCTTGCTCCTACTGTTGCCTTTCATCTGCAATTTGCTGCTCTTCACTCATCTCTTCTTGCTGTTCAAACTGTTGCTCCTGTTTACTAACATCAAGTTCCTGATGTGTTTCCACCTCATGCTCACTGGGTGGCTCAAGCTGCTGTCCCTGACCATCAAAATCATGCTGCTGGTCTTCGTCAGTTTCTTCATGCTCATCCCCTTCCTCTTCTACTTGTTCATGTCTTTCTTCTTCATGCTGTCCTGATTGTTTTGTAGGAAACTTGAGCCTTCTAGGAGTAGGACTTCTGGACAAAGGTACAAGGCGATGAACAGGCTGGGTGGGAGATATATGGACAGGAGGAATAGTAGAGAAATCTGGGTGGCTGATAAAAACATCCCATGGAACCTCTTTTTTCTCTAGCTGGTGTACGATGATAATTTTGATTAGAGAATGATGGAAAAGGGAAAGCATTTGCAGAAATGGAGCCTTCTTCTCGACTGTGGATGCCATCTTCTCGATACTCTTGTATAAAAAGTAAGGGAGATTTCGCTGCCTGGTTCTAGTGAAATGCATCAATAGTCGGACATGGTAGGCATAAACTCGAGTAAATCTCCCTTCACAAGTAAAATACTTCATTATGACCTTCATTAGAGGAGCATAGCTGTCAAGAAGATAAGAAAAAGGAAAAATAGCAGTGCAAGTATCTCTATGCTCGGGCTTGATGAAAGGCTTGTAATCATCCAAGTCAAGATGGGTCTGTTTGAACCATTTCTCGCCATGATATGGAATTTTGGTAGCTTTGGACACTGACCTTGGGGAAAACTTGAAATCAAGGTCTACTACCTGGAAATGCTTGTTCTAGAACCTCAGGGTGCATAGGTGTGTCAAGGGAGAGAAAATTTTGACCTCCTGTACCTTCTAGCAGAAATCTAGACAAGCTACCTCATGAAAGTTGAAGAGGATGGATGGATGAGCATTGACCTCCTCTGTAGAGATTTGGCTCATATCTTTTATGCAAACCACTTCTGCTATCCTGCCTGGGCGGCATTTTTACCTAGATGTGCTTTTAAAACACCAATTTACCACAAGGCTTTTGAAATGCCTTCTTTACACCAAACTCTGTTTGAGCCTCCTGTCACTTCACTGTATGATAATGCAGCAATGTTTTGAAGATAGTGTGAAATGCCTTCCTTTGATATAAGGCCCTGTCTCTTTAAAACAAAACCTTCTTCTTGCTTTTGTATATGAATCAACAAATAATCATAATGACATACACAGTCAAGTCAAAGAAAACATAGTGAATACACTTTCCTGTATTGGCAGACAAAGGTAAAAATACAATCCTCTGAGCTTCAAAACACTGTTTTTTTCTTGTATGCCCTTTACCAGCAGATCTAATCAAAATGAAAACAGTCAACTAGAGTATATCTATTCAGCCCAAATCCACTGCCTTGGTAAGGAAATAATGTTTTTTGAATGTTTGTGCACAATCTCCTTCTCAATACAAAACCTCTGGTCCTTAAAATGAGGCTTTCCCAACCTTTGATGCCTCTTAACAACTATATTTCAAAGCATAACAGAATCTACAAAAGATACACAGTTTTAACAGATTATTGTGATGGTGCAAGGTGTCATGGCCCTGGGTGCTTTGAGGACAACAAAACAGTTTTGTAGTGAGCAAACACTTCTTCTAATCAATACATTGATCCCTTTTTATGCTACTTCACTAATTAATTCAAAATATGCACATAGTCACCAATGATGATTTTAATATAGTCCAAGGCTTGCTGTTTCTGAGATAGGCTAACAGGGTTTAATGTGTTTTTTGGTGTAGTAACCAGGACCAATAAAACTGCTCTTTAAAAACAAACCCTCCTTCAAATTTAACACTGCATCTCCTCATCAAACACTGCTTTCTTTACTTCCCTCTGTTCTTTATGCTAGTTTGATAGAAAAAACTTCCAACTGATTCCTGTTGTTACTAAGGTCAGACTGTTTGGAGAGCAATTTCATGAATATGCTCACTGCTGGTGAATTCGGGATTTTCCAAACTCAGTTTTTAAATCAAAACAACTTATCCCCTTTCAATACCATTACTTAACACATCTTGTTTTTTAAACCAAGCTTTTCTGCCCCAAACAATATCTAGAAATGCGAAATTTAAGGGGGAGCAAGACAAAATACCTCAAAAATCATGAAGCAGATCTTTGTTTGTGAGTTAGAAACGTTTTGAAGGCAGTTGGAGGCGTAACAACAAACGCGGTGCGTTTGAATGAGAAAACTCCGCGCACATGGGCTGTCGGGTGGCTCTATCGGGTCGGTCGGGCGTTGCGTACAGGCGCATCGCGCACATGTACGGGTGCATCGCGCGATAGTTGAGCGCCCATGTTAATTTCCCTCTGAGCGCGTCGCGCGCTATTCCAGGCTCGCCGCGCAGTGAAACTGTGACAAACTTCTTCAAATCGCTCCGAAACTTCTTTGTTTGATCTTGAGGGCAGCAAAGGGGCTTTGCTCAAGCTTGGGTGTTTACACGATGAATTTGCAATGGTCTCTATCACTTTGGAATGCACAAAATGGCTAACGGTCCCTTTATGCTTGTTTTAAGAGGGTTTATTCAACGTTTCTTTTGAAAAGCCTTTGTTTTTAAACCGAATATTAAAACCTCCTTTTGAACAAACAATGGATATTTGTGGATTTTTGCACAAGGGTAACAGCCCATCTATTTGTAAGCGAGACCTCTATTAACCTTTATGAAAATTTGAAACTTGACTATCTGCCTTCACTTTCCTCCAATGATAGCGAACCTGCCAGTTAGTAGGTTTTGCCCTTGAATTGTTTTCTTCACAGAGAGAAAGGGTCTGCCCTTTGGTATTTTTGACATATTCTTCATAGGGAAGGTTCCTTCTCTTTTTACAATAGCGCGCTCACCTTGCTTTGACTAGGTTCCAATACCTGAAAACATGTCATGATCTTTGTGCATATGTGGAAACTAGTAAACCTATCTGCAAAACCCTTTTTGCTGAAGAAGGAGCTGAAATGTCACCTAAATATCCCCTTTCATACCTTGGTCTGTCTTGTTATCTAAAAAGAATACACCTGTAGAGGATATTTTATATTGCAGGAGGTTTTCTTTGGAATTTTGACAGAGGTCCCTTTTCTCTTTTGCAACATAAACTAACATTTTGCTTTGGATGTTATGGGTATAGTCTTGTCCATTGTGTAAACTGAATTAGATGGCAGATGCTACTTGGCTGTAGATGCAACTGTTAGGTGTCTTTGAGTTTTCCTCTTTGACTGTGGGTAGAAGACAAAATAGGAGATGATACACCAAAGTTTAAAAAAAAGTGAAACAAGGAGAACTGCCCTTTTATTTCCTGTGAAGGAGGTCTTCATTGTCTCATTGCAGTGTTTTTTGCTGAGGGGAAACTGAACTGTCACCCACTTGCCTTGGTCAACTTATGATAATTTTATTTGAAAGATAACCTCTATGAGTAGGGAGATTAATACTCTTTGAAAAACAACCATAATCTCTTTTGCCTGTGTAATGACATGACTTGTCAGCCTTTCTTCAATTTGGTTTTGTTGGAGCAGCAAGCTGTCTATAACTAGAATTGTTTTCACTAATGATATGTCTCCCCAAAGGTTTAAAACTTCATATCATGACCTTTTATACCTCTATGTTGAGAAGATTAGTATGAGAGATGTGAAAAAGCAGCTATAATTACTCATAGACACCAAGGTTCCTTTGGCCACTTGCTTCTAATGGAGCTCTGAAAACACCAAACTTGTTGCATCTGAAGGATACACTTGTCTTTGTGGTGGAGTGTAGATTGCAACAACTGGACTTATACGGGCGCTTTGACTGATACCGAGATGTCTTAGGTCTAGGACTGTATATTATTTTCCTGCCTCTTCTTTATGTTCATCCAGAAACCATGGACTGTACTTCACATTTCAACAGGAACAAAAGAACACACAGGGGTCTTTTCACTGAAGTATTTTCCTGCTCAAGACTGATTGAAGCTATTCATATTAACACCCCTGCACAGATATTTGTTATGATAGCTTTGATTAAGGAGTCCATTTTTTTATGCTCCATGATGATGACTGAAACCTCAACTGATTCTCTTTACAAGACCAAAAACTCTGTTTTCTTTTGTTTTGCATATTTCAGATCTTAGCCCTGTTATGATCATCACTTACACTCAGAAACCTAGAGTCACTGTGTTACTATCTAGTAAAAAGCAAACATGTGCTTATAGTAAGTTTTGCAATCCTTGAAGTTAATATTGGCCATCGCCCTCTGCTTGTAGATGAAGGAGGCGCCTCAACCCTCTGCTTGTAGATGAAGGAGGTTCTTGGCCATGACAAATTACTAGTCTGTTTGGCAGTGGTGTATTTTTTCTACTGTGATTTCATGCTAAATGGAAGCTACAAGGTCTTGATGAGTAACTCCTTACTCTGCATATGTATCTCAGGCTCATGTTTGACATTTGAGAAGCAGTTGTTCTTCTAAATGTAGATTCAAGCATTTTCTCCTGAGATGATGACATGTTTCCTGTCCTTTTAAAATCCATAAAACACTGTAAAATACCTAATAATCAGCTTGAGACTGTGGTCTATGCAGTGTTGAGACTTAGGGGTGTGTAAGTGGCGCGACTTAGGGCTGTGATCAATTTCATTTGCAGAGTGGGAGGCCTGTCATGATTGGTCTGTATCAGATGGAGGTCTTTTGGCCTTTTGATGGTTGCCAAGGGTAAAATGCCTTAAAGCGCCACTTCCTAACCTAGGGGAGGCTTTTGAAACAGACTTGGATTTTCTTTTTAGAGCTGATGGGCAGATCAGTAGGGCTAAATCTAGAAAGGATAGTGATAATGAGTTTTAACTTGGACATGGGCGGACTGAAAAGTAGGAGGGCGAAAAAAGTTTTATGAGCGTTTTCTAGATGACAAATTGACATATGGAGATCAGCTTCTAGAAAACTCAGCTATGGATCTAGTCATCACTAACAAGTGAAAAATATTGATGACAAACAGTGGCTCCATTCGGGGAGGGCAGCTCCTCGTTAGGAGGTGTCCAGAATTCAGATCTTTGGCTTATGAAGACCAGTGTATTACCCATTGGCGCAAAATTTCACCTTTCTTTGATGCTATTTCTGAAAAGTGACAACATGGTTAACATCAATGATACTTCTACCTACCCCACTATCTTTCCTAAAATTTTTTCTTCTCTTTGGCGCATTTGAGCTAGCAGCCTTTTGACAATGTATATTTTTCTTTTTGCATAATGAACCTATCTATTTCTACTCTTATATCTGCCGGGAGTTCATATTAAACTGATGAACTCCCTCATTACTCTACCTATGCTAGATCGACTGTCAAGATTAAGCAGTTTGACAGGATTTTGTTCTCTAATCTAAAACAGGAAATTTAAAAGATGATCAAATCAGGATTAGGCAGTCTGATTTGTCATGCATTTGCGGCATAAAAGACAAACTGCACACAAATATTATTTTGCAACAAAAGGAAAACTAGACAAGCGGGGCTAAGATGTACAATGTATTTTTCATCCCTCGCTTCTCTCTTTGGTTCTGTTTTAGGCATGTGGAACCAGAATCTCTCCCTAATCTAAACTCTGTGATAATTCAATCTTACACAATGTTGACTATCTTTTGCGCTCACTAACTTATCAGCAAATAAATTTAAACATGCTCAGCTATGATTATGCTAGATAGTTGAACAAGACATTGAAGTACTAGTAGCGGCATTTAGACTTGCTCGCTTTTCGAAGGATTATTTTTTGGAACATGGGGCCTTTGTTCTATCTTCACTTGCCCCCTTTTCTATCTTTTACTGTTTTTTCCTTTTCTATTTTTCAATATTTCAAAAAATGGTATGTACAATGAATGAAAGTGTTTCAAACTCAGAAATCTTGGAAATGACAGAATTTAAGCATCTTATCCTCGTAAGGATCTCCTCTCACCCTTGGCCCACTCAACTCCTGAAAAGAGAAATTTGGGAAGTTTTCTCTCTCTAACATGACACAGGGATTCATGCAAGAATCTCTGAACAGCCCGGTATCTTCCCGCTATACCTCTTTGAATATCTGATTTCCACTCCTTTCCTTACTGTACATTTTCCTCAAGAAATGCATGTACTCTTGGTTATTCTTGAAATAGATAATGACATCATCAAGGTATGCAAAAATGCAGAAATTTAAAACTGGGAACATGGCCTTCATGAACAGATTTCTGATATTTGGTGGTTTTGCAATTTTGGTTTTGAAATTAGATCTACCTCCCGCAAACTGGAAAAAATCTTCAAGCTATCTACTTTGCAAGGGAATCTTTTGAACATGACCTGAAACATCATCTTGCGAAAACACATGATTAAAACCACTTTTAATTGGTATATCATGGTCTTGGGTAGAAAAAACAAAATTTCTGTTATAGGGAAATGCAGTAGTATTTCTAAAATTGAAACAGACTCTTCGACTAGCTGTTTTATCCCTGATTATTACAGTTTGGTTCAGATTGTTATGTTTTCTTTTGTCAAAGTTATTCTTTGAGGGAGAAGAAGTATCACAGCATTTTTCTTTGTTTTTCCTGTAGAAATTGGTATTCTGCATGAGATTTCTGATTTTAGCATTTCTAAGTTCTTCATGAAAAGACAAAATATGAGCCAATTTCAGTAGCTCAGGTATGCTGGGACTGCAACTATCACTCTTGCTCATAAGAAGTTTATCAGGCATTTTTTCTAGATTTTGAGCTGCTGAGGTTATAATCAAAGTTTCATTTGTAGTGGATGATCCATATGATGTTAAATCTTTGAGATATGGTAGAAACATTAAACTCCCTTGCTCCCGGGTTCTGAACAGGTTTATGATGTGTAAGTCTTCTAAAGCCTTTACCCGGAAAAAATTTCCGCAGGTTACTGCTGGTGTTTGACTAGGGTTAGAGTAATTCGCTTGATAGTACATAAGGGTTTGCGCTTCTTTCTCTAATCCCACCTTATAAGGGACATACTTACTTTCTTCATGACACAGTTGTTCATGATCATGGTAGTTTTGAGTGTCTAGTTCATCATAAAGCACCAGGGGCAGCTGATGTGGTGGATCTAAGTTTATTTCAGTTTCTTCTGACTCTTCCTCCATGTTTTCATCAATATGCATAATGAAAGAGTTCAGGTCGGAACGTAAGGAATACATTGGAATGTTGTCTGGCGTATCTTGACTACTAATAATGTATTTCATGTGTGACTCTCGGTAGAGTATTCTTGTCTGGTCGAACACAGGAATGGTGGCGTATGACATGTCCAGTTGAATAGTCCCTTGGATTTTGGCTCCCCAAGATCTGGATAGAAGCATCCTGTACTTGGGAGGGATGTCTGCCACTACTATATCCATGATTAGATGTTTCGCAGGTATTTGGGCCAGACTAAAACAAAGGTCTTTGATCAAACCCAGGCATTTGACTCTACTTGAATCAAATGAATACAAGTCTTTGTATGGTCTTGTGATTTCTAGGCCTAGTCTTTCCATTACTACCTTCGGCATAAGATTATGCGAGGCGCCGGAGTCTAGCATGGCATTGTGGAGGATTTGGTCATGGATGTTTAGGCTAATGTAAAATGGAAGAGTAGTTCCTTCTTGGAATTTTCCCTCTATCTTCGGACCAAACAACACTTCAGGAGTGTCATCAGCCATATTAACAGTGTTTGCATCATTCCCTAGATTTAGGACTTTTAGTACTTGGGATTTATAAGAGTTTTGGGCAATGAGTTCAGTAAGAGGCATGGTGATCTTGATCTTGGCGATTTCGCCTTCAAAGCTAAAAGCCAGCTGAAGTTTAGATATGTTTTTTTCAGCTTTTTTAGCCACGACCTTTCCTATGTTCTGAGTTTGTTGGCTTTGTTTCGGGATTTTGTTTGCCATAGTTGCTTCGGTAACTTTTGTGGAAGTACTCGGAGCAGCTAAGTCAAGGTTAGTTTGGGTAAATTTAGCTTTGTTTTGGTCACTCTTCTCGACCTTGATTTTGTCACTGCTTACCGCTTTCTTGAGGATGGTATCAGGGGTTTTACCAGTATCTGAGTTACCTTTCTTGGAATTATCTTGGTTTCTTTTGCTTCTAAGGTCATATTGCCTGTGAGCTTCTATTATGGCATTTTGAAAGTCTATGGTGGGGTCGTCGAGATCTTCATAGTTGGCCTCATCCTGATTAGGAGAAAAGAACGCTTGTTCTTCTTCTGTGAGGTACACCTCACTCTCATTATCAGATCCTATGAGGTTTAAATGATGTTCATCAAGAGGTTATGTATCCCTGTCATCCTCTTCCGCATAGTTTTCATTGAATGGTGGCCTAATTTTCTGGTCATTTTCCCTTGGTCTGTTTTGGGGCTGTTCCCTCCTAAATTTTTGGTTCCGGTTTCTATTTGGAGGGTTTAGTTGGTTGTCCATAAAAGGAGCCTTTTCATTTATCATTTCCCACATTTTGGCTGTGGTTTTGACTAAATCATCTATTCTAGGATCTAGGGAAGGTGATGAAGTGGAGACCTCATCTTTATATGTGACCTTTCTTTCTGATCTAGTCCTAGCCCTTTTTTCTGCTAAGTTGGCATCTGCTTTTATGGCTATTTGTTGCATTTCCTCTAAGGTAGGGTGATCCTTGTCTCTCAGATGATATGTCATGTCCGGATCGAAACCCTTGGGGAATTTTGCCAAGGCTAAACCAAGTGGGGGTTTAAAATGAGGAGGGAGGGAGTTATATACACTGTTGAACCTAGTGCAGTAAGCCTGGACACTTTCCCCATTTTCCCGTTTTAGGTTGTTATATTTTGATAGGATTTGAATAGGGTTTCTTCGGATTTCCCACCTATTTTTGAAGACTTGATGTAGTTCTGGGATATTGTGGATGCTATTTGCAGTCAAGCTTTTGAACCATGTTTTGGGTTCACCACCCAGGCTTTGGGTGAATATTCTCATTTTGACGGTCTCGTCTTGAACCTCCAGGTATTCATAAGCATCAGTCATCCTACTTATATGTTGTTGAGGTGTGGTGGTATCTTCTCCAGTAAAGTGTGGGATTTTTTCTTGATATTTATTTGGGAGAGGAGCCAAAGGCGGTGGCAACACCAAAGGTGCGTAACAGGCTGCCATGAAGGGAGCTAATGGATGATGTACAAGATGAGGACTAGTGGGATGAGATGAGGTGGTTTGAACAGTGGTGGTTCGGACAGGTGTGGCGGATGAACTTGGACTAGTGATCTGGTTTTGAGCAGATCTGGGATGGTGGGAGCCAAAGTGATAGAGAAGCTGAAAGTCGGGGGGGTGGAAGGTGAGGCTTCTCTACTATGACTGTGTGATTGGTATAGGGTTTCAAGATCGTCAAAGTTTATCTTGCTATGAGATCTGCTTCTGAAAAGAGTTTTTGACGACTCTAATTCAAAAGGTGAATCTGGTAGGATAGTGAGATGTTCAGGTACTGATCTTGTTTTACGGATAGATCTACTAGTAGCTAGATGGTCAGTTTCAGAAGCTTGCCACAGAATCTTCTCTGGGTCATCTACTATGATAGGGGGATTTGGGTCTGGATGGGATTTGGTGTTGATTCTTCGTGAAGCCAGATTTTGGATCTAGAGTTTAGAGAGAATGGTATTGGTGAATGTTTTGGATGAGTGATCTCTCTAAAGTTCTACTAAGGTGAAGGATGGTCAAAATAAAGGGATGGACTAGTGGAGTCGCCAGGAGGAACTTGGTTGTTTTGTGAAGATAGCTATGGTACACCACCGATAACTAATCTGGAAATATTATTTAGATTTTCTGAATTTATGTGCAGCCTATGGTTTGTTAAAGTATCCTAGACTTGTTTCAACACTTTGCTAGGGTGATGAGAACAAAAAGAGTTTACTCTAAATGGGTTTATGGTTGCTTGCTTGTTTAAGTATCTAAAGGACCAAAGAGTCTATAAGAGTTTGCTAGACTATCATGTACTCAGTGTCCCACCATCTCCCGCTATGTTAGTGAGCGATGGGATAGGTCTATCGGATAGTAACCTAGAGTTCGGTAAAATAGTAAGGCCTACTAGAGGTTAGTGGATTCGCCAGGTGGAAATTGGTTGTTTTAGATATATGTGTGTATGGTCCACCACCAATGTTGACAAAAACCAATCTAAGGGATTTTTTGGGGTTTTTTTGAGTTTTTATGTAATCCTAAGGTTTGGAAGAGTGTCCTACAGCTGAGTCATCATTTTTCTAGGATGGTGAGACAACCAGATTCTACTCTTCTAAGTTTGACTGAGATTTTGAGAGTTCCTAAGGGATACCTAGGATGTTTTGACTCAAAGTCCCACCGTGATCGCCATTATGTTAGGGTGCGGTGGGATAAGTCAATCAAATAGTATTCTTAAAGGTCTCTTAAGGTCTAGGGAATCTAAGTTTGTCTAATACTCAGAGTCCCACCGTGATCGCCATTATGTTAGGTTCCTGTGATTTGGCTGATTGGCAAGCCAAATGACAGTGTAACATCAAACCAAGCTTTGGAGCCCAAGGACCTAGCCTTCCTGGACTCAGAGAGGGCTCTCTCTATATGTGTAAGGGATATCTATTTGTTCGCTTATTGTGTTCTGATTTTAGGCTAGTTATGAAGTAAGTTTTTTGGTTTTTTTTAAGTTGTGAGGGATGAAACTGATCAAAGATATAAAATAGATAACAAGATGTTAGATTAACTGGGCTATGGGGTCAAAAGGTCAAGAAAGCTATTAGATGACGATACAGGGCTGTTGAAGGGCCGATTTGATTCAAGGTAGAAAGGATCTTAGGGAAAAATGGAGTAAATGGACATCAAGTTTGTGAACAACAAAGAGTTTCAAGCATCACTGGTTCGATAGATAACATAAACATGGTAAAGAAAACCCTTAATCATGTAAAATGTAACTATAAACTAATCGACACATAGAAACAAACATTCAAGCCATGCATAGAAGTATAAGACCCTCTAACTTTGGGAAATGGCTATCAGACTTTGGGGAAAACACATAAGACGGACTAACAACTCAAAACACTATGCCAGAATGCCTAAACACAGTACTTCAAGTTATTGGGCACTTTGAACAACAAGATTTGCATAGTTTTAGGCAAAGGGCTAGATCGGGACTAGGCCTCCTTGGTTCAAACAAAATGATAATCTTAATCAGTCAAAGAGATAGTTTCATGGATGGAACTATGGACAGTCATAGGTAAGCAGGGCACACCATACATCCTACTCAACATACATAGAACTATTAATGAAACTAGCAACAATATCCTCAAGTTATTAAAGAGTAGTTAAGAATTCTTTAATACAACTAAGGAAGAAGAAAACATGAAGGCTATGAAGATTCAGGAATTTTGAGGTGCCTCCATGGGCATATCTCAAACTTAATCTCTACTGATCTATAGCAAGCAAGAAACATGTATCATGAATGAAAACTAGAAGACAACAACAAAGCAAGAAACACTATACCATTCTACCATGTCATGGAATCCATCAGCAATCCTTCATCATCCATCCAAGAACATTCAAGAGGCAATCCAAAAGCATAGCACAAGTATTTTCTCCAAAGCTCATATGACCAATATATTGCTTCTCTTCTCAAATTCAGCCTTGTTTACAATGAGAGCTTGTGGAATAAATAGGCTCAAGTGAGGAAAACCTCATGGTTCAACTTCCATCCTCATTGGCCTAATCAAAATATCTAAACTTGTCCTTGAGGCTTTGCAAAGCCCAAGGCAAAAAAATATCTAATAAAATATCTAAAAATTGCTAAAAAAAGGGAATTTAATTGACTTTGCATCATTTTCCAAGTGCAAAAATAGCTAAACGCACATTTGGAAAAAGCAGATTTTTGAGGTTCAAAAATTACAAAAATACTTCAAATTTATATCAGAAAAAGGTCCCCTGACTTGCTGGAAACATTTGGCAGCTTTCCTGGTGTCGAAACGAGGCTCATGAGAGCTCGTTGGAAAGCTCTGAGTCTCTACTTTCCATCGCAACTAAAATCACCCCAATCTGATGCCTGGAAGTCCTCCAAATCTGTACATGTGTGTAAAAAGCCAGAAAATTACAGTCTGCTGATAGACCGGGCAGAATGTGCAAAATGCGAGCCTTTTTCACCATCTTGAGGGGGCAATTGATCTTCAAATGCTCTGAAAATCATTGAGGACATACTCATGAAATTATGGCATCTGATGGTACCATTCTCCTCCCTTGACGAATCCTCAAAATGAAACGGCGAATTTATGAGTTTTTGACCAAAAACCCAAAAATGCCAAAAAACCAAAAGTTGTCAAAATGAGCCCAAAATTGGTATGCATGACCCTCAAAGGTCCTTAGCAACATGCTCTGAAGCTGAAGCCAAAATATCAAGGGCTGATGTGCCTTTCTTCTCTTTCCGTGCCGGGCGCTTTCCCTTTGCTTCCTTCAGTTTCTCTTGGGCGGCCTTTACCTTGCGCCGGGCAAATTGATTCAACTTTTGATAATGTTGTGTCATTTTCCTTTGCAGCTCCAGGTCTCTGTTTGCCTTTTCAAGCTTCATCTCCTAGGGTTTATTGGCTCTTTCTAGCCATGCCTCCTTATTTTCTTCAATTTCTTGCTCAAGTAGTGCAGTGAGGGGAAAGGCTTGAAGATGGGCCTGTTCTTCTTCTCTTTGCTTTTCTAGGGCTCTTTTAAGCCCTATGGTTCTAGGTCTTTTCCGACTAAGCTGGTCTTCTTCTTCATCTTCATCAAACTCACCGATGAGCTCCTCTATCCTTACTTGTGCTTTAGCAACCTCATTCTTGTATTTGATTGCCCGTGCTTCATGAACAACCATATGGACATTCATTTGTTTATTTTGGATCTCCAAGAAATGATTTAAGGTCTTTGCCCGATGAAGGTCATTCTCTAATGCTTCAATTTGGCCCTCTCGATGGATAAGAAGGTTTTCAAGGATGCGGGCTTCATTATCGCTGTCATCACTTTGGATTTGAATGATAGCCAATGCACCTCCATGTTTTTTACTTTCTCCAATTTTGCCTTTCCCTTTGAAGGCCAATCTTGCACTCTTCCTTCTTGGCATACTAGTGAGAGACCTCCTTGGCGATTTTCTTTTGCTAGGGACAACTCTTGTCACTTTTGGAGTGGCAGCCTTAGGCCCTTTCTTTCTTGCTCTGCTAGGCTTTGTTCTTTTGGGAGAAGGAGACATAATGGCTTTACCCTTGTCAATTTCTTGAAACTGTTGCTCTCCTTGAGGCTGTTGTGTGTCCTCTTTAAGTTGATTCTGCCCCTCAATGTTATGATGCTGATCTGCCTCCAATCCTTGTTGCCCTTGATCATCAACCTTATGCTGCTGTTGTGCTTGGATTTCCTGCTCATTTTGTGGCTCAAGCAGCTGCTCAAATTCATGCTCAAACTGTTGTTCATGACCTTCAACATCAAGTTGTTGCTCTTCCTCTTGTCCCTGTTGTTCACTTTCACTGAGATGCTGCTGTTCATCACCTTTTTCTTATTGCTCCTGCTATTGCCTTTCATCTGCAATTTGCTGCTCTTCACTCATCTCTTCTTGCTGTTCAAACTGTTGCTCCTGTTTACTAACATCAAGTTGCTGATGTGTTTCCACCTCATGCTCACTGGGTGGCTCAAGCTGCTGTCCCTGACCATCAAAATCATGCTGCTGGTCTTCGTCAGTTTCTTCATGCTCATCCCCTTCCTCTTCTACCTGTTCATGTCTTTCTTCTTCATGTTGTCCTGATTGTTCTGTAGGAAACTTGAGCCTTCTAGGAGTAGGCCTGCTGGACAAAGGTACAGGGCAATGAACAGGCTGGGTGGGAGATATATGGATAGGAGGAACAGTAGAGAAATCTGGGTGGCTGATAAAAACATCCCATGGAACCTCTTTTTTCTCTAGCTAGTGTAGGATGATAATTTTGATCAGAGAATGATGGAAAAGGGAAAGCATTTGCAGAGATGGAGCCTTTTTCTGGACTGTGGATGCCATCTTCTCGATACTCTTGTATAAAAAGTAAGGGAGATTTAGCTGGCTGGTTCTAGTGAAATGCATCAATAGTCGGACATGGTAGGCATAAACTCGAGTAAATCTCCCTTCACAAGTAAAATACTTCATTATGACCTTCATTAGAGGAGCATAGCTGTCAAGAAGATAAGAAAAAGGAAAAATAGCAGTGCAAGTATCTCTATGTTAAGGCTTGATGAAAGGCTTGTAATTGTCCAAGTCAAGATGGGTCTGTTTGAACCATTTCTCGCCATGATATGGAATTTTCGTGGCTTTGGACACTGACCTCGGGGAAAACTTGAAATCAAGGTCTGCTACCTGGAAATGCTTGTTCTGGAACCTCAGGGCGCATAGGTGTGTCAAGAGCAAGAAACTTTTGACCTCCTGTACCTTCTGGCAGAAATCTAGACAACCTACCTCATGAAAGTTGAAGAGGATGGATGGATGAGCATTGACCTCCTCTGTAGAGATTGGCTCATATCTTTTATGTAAACCACTTCTGTTGTCCTGCCTGGGCGGCATTTTGACCTAGATGTGCTTTTAAAACACCAATTTACTACAAGGCTTTTGAAATGCCTTCTTTACACCAAACTCTGTTTCAGCCTCCTGTCAATTCATTGTATGATAATGCAGGAATGATTTTGAGGGTAGTGTGAAATGCCCTCTTTTGATATAAGACCTTGTTTCTTCAAAACAAAACCTTCTTCTTGCCTTTGTATATAAATCAACAAATTCTCATAATGACATACACAGTCAAGTCAAAGAAAACATAGTGAAGACACCTTCCTGTGTTGGTAGACTAAGGTAAAAATACAATCTTCTAAGCTTCAAACACTGTTTTTTTCTTGTATGCCCTTCACCAGCAGATCTAATCAAAATGAAAACAGTCAACCAGAGTATATCTTATTCAGCACAAATCCACTGTTATAGGACTAGGTGACAAAGTTTGAAAGGTTTGTTTAAGGTGGCAGTCAAGGTCTTGCAACAGTCATAATACCAACAAACTTATTTTAAACAAAACACTGCTCCTTTTGGTGTGTTTCTCCACCAGTGGTTTCAGCAATCATAAACACAGTCAATCAACAAGTATCTTTCATAGTCAGAGGCTATTGTGTCATAGGATCAGGTGACAGAGTCTTCTATCATTTGGTCAACCATCAATTCTTTTTCAACAAATATTGTTCTTCATGCTCTGTACTTCCTTAATTTCAGTTTAATAACACCTACTGTTTTCACCCTTTTAAGCACCTTACTACTCTTTCCTTCTTTCAAGACTGTTTCAATGTGTTTTGTGAGTGGTTTAATATCTTTCTCTTATCAACAGAAAACACAGTTTGAAGGCAGTCAATAAAAATTTTGTAGTAAGCAAACACTTCTTCGAACCAATATACTGCCCTGTATTTACCAATTTTCACTCACAAGCTTTGTCAATACCTCCCAGTGGAAAATCACAGTTTTAAATACTAGAATCTATTTATGTTTTAGAAAACATCCTTGAGTCTGCTCTTCAACATACTGAGAAAACTTTGAATGATGACCAAGTTAAATGTGGATGATTACTGTGGTTTGAAAATTCGAGCCACTGTCTCAATTTGCAAATACTAAGTTTCTGCCTTAACACAGTATCCCTATCTAACCTTGTTTAGAGGGCAGTCTATAGACTCTTTTGAAGCAATATCAACCTCTAACCCCAACTGACTATTATTCTCCTTTAACACATTTACTCAAAAATCTTGACTTCCATCCTGGCCCTTATCGCCTTAAACATTGTCTAACAATTCAAAAATTGTAAGGGTGGAAGAAAAAATACCTTTAGAAGATGGTAGTAGACTTTGCTCTGAGAGTTGGAATTGCTTTGAAGGCGGTTGGAGGCATAATCAACAAACACGACGTGTTTGAACGAGAAAACGCCGCGCATATGGGCTGTCGGGTGACTCTGTCAGGTCGGTCAGGCGTTACGTACAAGCGCGTCACACACATGTACAGGCACGCCGCGCAATAGTTGAGCACCCGTGTTAAATTTCTTCTAAGCGCATCGTGCGCTATTCCAGGCGCACCGCGCAGTGAAACTGTGAAAAACTTCTTCAAACCGCTCCGAAACTTCTTTGTTTGATCTTGAGGGTAGCAAAGGGGCTTTGCTCGAGCTTGGGTGTTTACACGATGAATTTGCAATGGTCTCTATCACTTTGGAATGCACAAAATGGCCAACGGTCCCTTTATGCTTGATTTGAGAGGGTTTATTCAATGTTTCTTTTGAAAAGCCTTTGTTTTTAAACCGAAGTTTGAAAAATCCTTTTTGAACATACAACTGATATATTTGTTGTGGATATGTGCACAAGGGTAACAGACCATCTATTTGTAAGCGAGACCTCTCTTAACCTTTATGAAAATTTGAAACTTGACTATCTGCCTTCACTTTCCTCCAATGATAGTGAACCTGCCAATTTGTAGGTTTTGCCCTTGAATTATTTTCTTCATAGAGAGAAAAGGTCTGCCCTTTGGTATTTTTGGCATATTCTTCATAAGGAAAGTTCCTCCTCTTTTTACAATGGCGTGCTCACCTTGCTTTGACTAGGTTCCAATACCTGACAACATGTCATGATCTTTGTGCATATGTGGGAACTAGTAAACCTATCTGCAATATCTTTTTTGCTGAAGAAGGAGCTGAAATGTCACCTCAATATCCCCTTTCATACCCTGGTCTGTCTTTTTTATCTAAAAATAAGATACCTGTAGAGGATATTTTATATCGCAGGAGGTTTTCTTTGGCATTTTGATAGAGGTCCCTTTTCTCTTTTGCAACATAAACTAACATTTTTGCTTTGGATGCTATGGGTATAGTCTTGTCCACTGTGTAAAATGAATTAGATGGCAGATGCTGCTTGGCTGTAGATGCAACTGTTAGGTGTCTTTGAGTTTTCCTCTTTGACTGTGTGTAGAAGACAAAACAAGAGATGATACACCAAAGTTAAAAAGTGAAGCAAGGAGAACTGCCCTTTTGTTTCCTGTGAAGGAGGTCTTCATTGTCTCATTGCAGTGTTTTTTGCTGAGGGGAAACTGAACTGTCACCCACTTGCCTTGGTCAACTTATGATAAGTCATTTGAAAGATAACCTCTATGAGTAGGGAGATTAGTAATCTTTGAAAAACAACCATTATTTCTTTTTCCTGTGTAATGACATGACTTGTCAGCCTTTCTTCAATTTGGTTTTGTTGGAGCAGCAGGCTGTCTATAACTAGAATTGTTTTCACTAATGATATGTCTCCCCAAAGGTTTAAAACTTCATATCATGACCTTTTTATACCTCTGTGTTGAGAAGATAAGTATGTGAGATGTGAAAAAGCAGGTATAATTACTCACAGACACCAAGGTTCCTTTGGCCACTTTCTTCTAATGGAGCTCTGAAATCACCAAACTTGTTGCATCTGAAGGATACACTTGTCTTTGTAGTGGAGTGTAGATTGCAACAACTGGACTTACACTGGTGCTTTGACTAATACCAAGATGTCTTAGGTCTGGTACTGTATACTATTTTCCTTCCTCTTCTTTATGTTCATCCAGAAACCATGGACTGTACTTCACATTTCAACAGGAACAAAAGAACACACAGGGGTCTTTTCACTGAAGTATTTTCCTGCTCAAGACTGATTGAAGCTATTCATATTAACACCCCTGCAGAGATATTTTTTATGATAGCTTTGATTAAGGAGTCCTTTTTTGATGCTCCCTGATGATGACTGAAACTTCAAATGATTCTCTTTCTTAGGACATAAGACCAAAAACTTTGTTTTCTTTTGTCTTGCACATTTCAGATCTTAGCCCTGTTATGATCATCACTTACACTCAGAAACCTAGAGTCACTATTTTACTGTCTAGTAAAAAGCAAACCTGTGCTTATAGTAAGTTTTGCAAACTTTGAAGTCAATATTGGCCATCGCCCTCTGCTTGTAGATGAAGGAGGCGCCTAAACCCTCTGCTTGTAGATGAAGGAGGTTCTTGGCCATGACAAATTACTAGTCTGTTTGACAGTGGTGTGTTTCTTCTACTGTGATTTCACGCTGAATGGAAGCTGCAAGCTCTTTGATAAGTAACTCCTTACCATGCATATGTATCTCAGGCTCATGTTTGACATTGAGAAGTAGTTGTTCTTCTAAATGTGTATTCAAGAATTTTCTCCTGAGATGAAGTTATATTTCCTGTCTTTGTAAAATCCATAAAACACTATAAAACACCTAATAATCAGCTTGAGACTGTGGTCTATGTAGTGCTGAGACTTAGGGGTGTGTAAGTGGCGCGACTTAGGGTTGTGACCAATTGCATTTATAGAGTGGGAGGTCTGTCATGATTGGTCTGTATCAGATGGAGGTTTTTTGGCCTTTTGATGGTTGCCAAGGGTAAAATGTCTTAAAGCACCACTTCCTAACTTAGGGGAGGTTTTTGAAACAGACTTGGATTTTCCTTTTAGAGCTGATGGGAAAACCAGTAGGGCTAAAGCTAGATAGGATAGTGATAATGAGTTTTAACTTTGACATGGGCGGACTGAAAGGTAGGAGGGTGAAAAAAGTTTTATGAGGGTTTTCTAGATGACAAATTGACATATGGAAATCAGCTTCTAGAAAACTCAGCTATGGATCTAGTCATCACCAACAAGTGAAAAATATTGATGACTAACAGTGGCTCCATTTGGGGAGGGCAGCTCCTCGTCAGGAGGTGTCCAGAATTCAGATCTTTGGCTTATGAAGACCAGTGCCTTACCCATTGGCACAAAATTTCACCCTTCTTTGATGCTATTTCTGAAAAGTGACAGCATGGTTAACATCAATGATATTTCTACCTACCCCACTATCTTTCCTAACATTTTTTCTTCTCTTTGGCGCATTTGAACTAGCAACCTTTTGACAATGTATATTTTTCTTTTTGCAAAATGAACCTATCTATTTCTACTCTTATATATGTTGGGAGTTCAGATTAAATTGATGAACTCCTTCATTACTTCTACATATGCTAGATCAACTGTCAAGATTAAGCAGTTTAACAGGATTTTGTTCTCTAATCTAAAACAGGAAATTTAAAAGATGATCAAATCAGGATTAGACAATCTGATTTGTCATGTATTTGCGGCATAAAAGACAAGTTGCACACAAATATTATTTGGCAAAAAGGAAATTTAGAAAAGCCGGGCTAAGATGTACAATGTGTTTTTCATCCCTCGCTTCTCTCTTTGGTTCTGTTTTGGGTGTGTGGAACCAGAATCTTTTCCTAATCTACTCTCTGTGATAAGTCAATCTTACACAATGTTGACCATCTTTTTCACTCACTAACTTATCAGCAAATAAATTTAAACATGCTCAGCTATGATTAAGCTAGATAGCTGAACAAGACATTGAAGTACTAGTAGCGGCATTTAGACTTGCGTGCTTTCTGAAGGACTATTTTTTGGAACATGGGGCCTTTGTTCTATCTTCACTCGCCCTCTTTTCTATCTTTTACTGTTTTTGACTTTTCTATTTTTCTATGTTTCAAACAGTGGTATATACAATGAATGAAAGTGTTTCAAACTCAGAAATCTTGGAAATGACGGAATTTAAGCATCTTATCCTCGTAAGGATCTCCTCTCACCCTTGGCCCACTCAACTCCTGAAAAGAGAAATTTGGAAAGTTTTCTCTCTCTAACATGACAAAGGGATTCATGCAAGAATCTCTGAACAGACCGGTAACTTCCCGTTGTACCTCTTTGAATATATGATTTCCACTCCTTTCCTTACTGTACATTTTCCTCAAGTAATGCATGTACTCTTGGTCATTCTTGAAATAGATAATGACATCATCAAGGTATGCAAAAATGTAGAAATTTAAAACTGGGAACATGGCCTTCATGAACAGATTTCTGATATTTGGTGGTTTTGCAATTTTGGTTTTGAAATTAGATCTACCTCCCGTAAACTGGAAAAAATCTTTAAGCTATCTACTTTGCAAAGGAATCTTTTGAACATGACCTGAAACATCATCTTGCGAAAACACATGATTAAAAGCACTTTTAATTGGTATATCATGGTCTTGGGTAGAAAAAACAGAATTTCTGTTATAGGGAAATGCAGTAGTATTTCTAAAATTGAAACAGACTCTTTGACCAGCTGTTTTATCCCTGATTATTTCAGTTTGGTTCAGATTGTTATGTTTTCTTGTGTCAAATTTATTCTTTGAGGGAGAAGAAGTATCACAGCATTTTTCTTTGTTTTGTTTGTAGAAATTGGTATTCTGCATGAGATTTCTGATTTTATCATTTCTAAGTTCTTCATGAAAAGACAGAATATGAGCCAATTTCAGTAGCTCAGGTATGCTGGGACTGCAACTATCATTCTTGCTCATAAGAAGTTTATCAGGCATTTTTTCTAGATTTTGAGCTGCTGGGGCTATAGTCAAAGTTTCATTTGCAGTGGATGATCCATATGATGGTAAATCTTTGAGATATGGTAGAAACATTAAACTCCCTTGCTCCCGGGTTCCGAACAGGTTTATGATGTGTAAGTCTTCTAAAGCCTTTACCCGGAAAAAATTTCCGTAGGTTACTGCTGGTGTTTGAATAGGGTTAGAGTAATTCGCTAGATAGTACATAAGGGTTTGCGCTTCTTGCTCTAATCCCACCTTAGAAGGGACATAGTTACTTTCTTCATGACACAGCTGTTCATGATCATGGTAGTTTTGAGTGTCTAGTTCATCATAAAGCACCAGGGGCAGCTGATGTGGTGGATCTAAGTTTATTTCAGTTTCTTCTGACTCTTCCTCCATGTTTTCATCAATATGCATAATGAAAGAGTTCAGGTCGGAACGCAAGGAACACATTGGAATGTTGTCTGGCCTATCTTGACTGCTAATCATGTATTTCATGTGTGATTCTCGGTAGAGTATTCTGGTCTGGCTGAACACAGGAATGGTGGCGTATGACATGTCCAGTTGAATATTCCCTTGGAGTTTGGCTCCCCAGGATCTGGATAGAAGCATCCCGTACTTGGGAGGGATGTCTGCCACTACTATATCCATGATTAGATGTTTCGCAGGTATTTGGGCCAGACTAAAACAAAGGTCTTTTATCAAACCCAGGCATTTGACTCTACTCGAATCAAATGAATACAAGTCTTTGTATGGTCTTGTGATTTACAGGCCTAGTCTTTCCATTACTACCTTCGGCATAAGATTATGCAAGGCGCCGGTGTCTAGCATGGCATTGTGGAGGATTTGGTCGTGAATGTTTAGGCTAATGTAAAATGGAAGAGTAGTTCCTTCTTGGAATTTTCCCTCTATCTTTGGACCAAACAACACTTCAGGAGTGTCATCAGCCAGATTAACAGTGTTCGCATCATTCCCTAGATTTAGGACCTTTAGCGCTTGGGATTTATAAGAGTTTTGGGCGATGAGTTCAGTAAGAGGCATGGTGATCTTGATCTTGGCGATTTCGCCTTCAAAGCTAAAAGCCAGCTGAAGTTTAGATATGTTTGTTTCAAATTTTTCAGCCACGACCTTCTCTATGTTCTGAGTTTGTTGGCTTTGTTTCAGGATTTTGTTTGCCATAGTTTCTTCGGTAACTTTTGTGAAAGTACTCGGAGCAGCTAAGTTAGGACTAGTTTGGGTAACTTTAGCTTTGTTTTGGTCACTCTTCTCGACCTTGATTTTGTCACTGCTTACTACTTTCTTGAGGATGGTATCAGGGGTTTTAGCAGTATCTGAGTTACCTTTCTTGGAATTATCTTGGTTTCTTTTGCTTCTAAGGTCATATTGCCGGTGAGCTTCTATTATGGCATTTTGAAAGTCTATGGCGGGGTCGTCGAGATCTTCATAGTTGGCCTCATCCTGATTAGGAGAAAAGAACGCTTGTTCTTCTTCTGTGAGGTACACCTCACTCTCATTATCAGATCCTATGAGGTTTAAATGATGTTCATCAAGAGTTTCTGTATCCCTGTCATCCTCTTCCACATAGTTTTCATTGAATGGTGGCCTAATTTGTTGGTCATTTTCCCTTGGTCTGTTTTGGGGCTGTTCCCTCCTAAAGTTTTGGTTTCGGTTTCTGTTTGGAGGGTTTGGTTGGTTGTCCCTAACAAGAGCCTTTTCATTTATCCTTTCCCACATTTTGGCCATGGTTTTGACTAAATCATCTATTCTAGGATCTAGGGAAGGTGATGAAGTGGAGACCTCATCTTTATATGTGACCTTTCTTTCTGATCTAGTCCTAGCCCTTTTTTCTGCTAAGTTGGCATCTGCTTTTATTGCTATTTGTTGCATTTCTTCTAAGGTAGGGGGATCTTTGTCTCTCAGATGATATGTCATGTCCGGATCGAAACCCTCGGGGAATTTTTCCAAGGCTAAACCAAGTGGGGGTTTGAAATGAGGTGGGAGGGAGTTATATACACTGTTGAACCTAGTGCAGTAAGCCTGGACACTTTCCCCATTTTCCCGTTTTAGGTTGTTATATTCTGACAGGATTTGAATAGGGTTTCTTCGGATTTCCCACCTATTTCTGAAGACTTGATGTAGTTTTGGGATATTGTGGATGTTGTTTGGAGTTAAGCTTTTGAACCATGTTTTGGGTTCACCACCAAGACTTTGGGCGAATATTCTCATTCTGACGGTCTCGTCTTGTACCTCCAGGTATTCATAAGCATCAGTCATCCTACTTATATGCTGTTGAGGTGTGGTGGTGTCTTCTCCGGTAAAGTGTGGGATTTTGTCTTGATATTTATTTGGGAGAGGAGCCAAAGGCGATGGCAACACCAAAGGTGTGTACCAGGCTGCCATGACAGGAGCTAATGGATGATGTACAAGATGAGGACTAGTGGGATGAGATGAGGTGGTTTGAACAATGCTAGTTTGGACAGGTGTGGCGGATGAACTTTGACTAGTGATCTGGTTTTGAGCAGGTCTAGGATGGTAGGAGCCAAATTGATGGAGAAGCTGAAAGTCGGGGGGGGGGGGGGTGGAAGGTGAGGATTCTCTACTATGACTGTGTGATTGGTCTAGGGTTTCAAGATCGTCAAAGTTTATCTTACTATGAGATTTGCTTCTTAAAAGAGTTTTTGACGACTCTAATTCAAAAGGTGAATCTGGTAGGATAGTGAGATGTTCAGGTACTGATCTTGTTTTACAGATGGATCTACCAGTAGCTAGATGGTTAGTTTCGGAAGCTTGCCACAGAATCTTCTCTGGGTCATCTACTATGATAGGGGGATTTGGGTCTGGATGGGATCTGGTGTTGATTCTTCGTGAAGCCAGATTTTGGATCTAGAGTTTAGAGAGAATGGTCTTGGTGAATGTTTTGGATGAGTGGTCTCTCTAAAGTTCTACTAAGGTGAAGGATGGTCAAAATAAAGGGATGGACTAGTGGAGTCACCAGGTGGAACTTGGTTGTTTTGTGAAGATAGCTATGGTCCACCACCGGTAACTAATCTGGAAATATTTTTTAGATTTTCTGAATTTATGTGCAGCCTATGGTTTGTGAAAGTATCCTAGACTTGTTTCAACACTTTGCTAGGGTGATGAGAACAAAAGAGTTTACTCTAAATGGGTCTATGGCTGCTTGCTTGTTTAAGTATCTAAAGGACCAAAGAGTCTATAAGAGTTTTCTAGACTATCATGTACTCAGTGTCCCACCATCTCCTGCTATGTTAGTGAGCGATGGGATAGGTCTATCGGATAGTAACCTAGAGTTCGGTAAAATAGTAAGGCCTACTAGAGGTTAGTGGAGTCGCCAGGTGGAAATTGGTTGTTTTAGAGATATGTGTGTATGGTCCACCACCAATGTTGACAAAAACCAATCTAAGGGAGTTTTTGGGGTTTTTTTGAGTTTTTATGTAATCCTAAGGTTTGGAAGAGTGTCCTACAGTTGAGTCATCATTTTCCTAGGATGGTGAGACAACCAAATTCTACTCTTCTAAGTTTGACTGAGATTTTGAGAGTTCCTAAGGGATACCTAGGATGTTTTGACTCAAAGTCCCACCATGATCGCCATTATGTTAGGGTGCGGTGGGATAAGTCAATCAAATAGTATTCTTAAAGGTCTCTTAAGGTCTAGGGAATCTAAGTTTGTTTAATACTCATAGTCCCACCGTGATCGCCATTATGTTAGGTTCCTGTGATTTGGCTGATTGGCAAGCCAAATGACAATGTAACATCAAACCAAGATTTGGAGCCCAAGGACATAGCCTTCCTAGACTCAGAGAGGGCTCTCTCTATATGTGTAAGGGATATATGTGTGTTTGCTTATTTGTGTTCTGATTTTAGGCTAGTTATGAAGTAAGGTTTTGATTTTTTGTTTTTTAAGTTGTGAGGGATGAAACTGATCAAAGATATAAAATAGATAACAAGATGTAGATTAACTGGGCTATGGGGTCAAAAGGTCAAGAAATCTATTAGATGACGATACAAGGCTGTTGAAGGGCCGCTTTGATTCAAGGTAGAAAGGATCTTTGGGAAAAATGGAGTAAATGGACATCAAGTTTGTGAACAACAAAGAGTTTCAAGCATCACTGGTTTAATAGATAACATAAACATGGTAAAGAAAACCCTTAATCATGCAACATGTAACTATAAACTAATCAACACATCAAAACAAACATTCAAGCCATGCATAGAAGTATAAGACCCTCTAACTTTGGGAAATGGCTATCAGACTTTGGGGAAAACACATAAGACGGACTAACAACTCAAAACACTATGCCAGAATGCCTAAACACAGTACTTCAAGTCATTGAGCACTTTGAACAACAAGATTTGCATAGTTTTAGGCAAAGGGCTAGATCGGGACTAGGCCTCCTTGGTTCAAACAAAATGATAATCTTAATCAGTCAAAGAGATAGTTTCATGGATGGAACTATGGACAGTCATAGGTAAGCAGGGCACACCATACATCCTACTCAACATGCATAGAACCTATTAATGAAACTAGCAACAATATCCTCAAGTTATTAAAGAGCAGTTAAGAATTCTTTAATGCAACTAAGGAAGAAGAAAACATAAAAGCTATGAAGATTCAGTAATTTTGAGGTGCCTCCATGGGCATATCTCAAATTTAATCTCTACTTATCTATAGCAAGCAAGAAACATGTATCATGAATGAAAACTAGAAGACAACAACAAAGCAAGAGACACTATACCATTCTACCATGTCATGGAATCCATCAACAATCCTTCATCATCCATCCAAGAAAATTCAAGAGGCAATCCAAAAGCATAACACAAGTATTTTCTCCAAAGCTCATATAACCATATATTGCTTCTCTTCTCAAGTTCAGCCTTGTTTACAATGAGAGCTTGTGGAATAAATAGGCTCAAGTGAGGAAAACCTCATGGTTCAACTTCCATCCTCATTGGCCTAATCAAAATATCTAAACTTGTCCTTGAGGCTTTGCAAAGCCCAAGGCACAAAAATACCTCATAAAATATCTAAAAATTGCTAAAAAAGGGAATTTAATTGACTTTGCATCATTTTCCAAGTGCAAAAATAGCTAAACGCACATTTGGAAAAAGCAGATATTTGAGGTTCAAAAATTACAAAAATACTTCAAATTTATATCACAAAAAGGTCCCCTGACTTGCTGGAAACATTTGGCAGCCTTCCTGGTGTCGAAACGAGGCTCATGATAGCTCGTTGGAAAGCTCTGAGTGTCTACTTTCCGGCACAACTGAAATCACCCCAATCTGATGCCTAGAAGTCCTCCAAATATTTACCTGTGTAAAAAGCCATAAAATTACAGTCTACTGATAGACCGGGCAAAATGTGCAAAATGCGGGCCTTTTTCGTCATTTTGAGGGGGCAAATGATCTTCAAATGCTCTGAAAATCGCTGAGGAAATTCTCATGAAATTATCAAAAGTTGTCAAAATGAGCCCAAAATTGGTATGCATGACCCTCAAGAGTCCTTAGCAACATGCTCCGAAGCTGAAGCCAAAATATCAAGGGCTGATGTGCCTTTCTTCTCTTTCCATCTCGGGCGCTTCCCCTTTGCTTCCTTCAGTTTCTCTTGGGTGGCCTTTACCTTGCGCCAGGCAAATTGATTCAACTTTTGATAATGTTGTGTCCTTTTCCTTTGCAGCTCCAGGTCTCTGTTTGCCTTTTCAAGCTTCATCTCCAAGTGTTTATTGGCTCTTTCTAGCCATGCCTCCTTATTTTCTTCAATTTCTTGCTCAAGTAGTGAAATGAGGGGAAAGGCTTGAAGATGGGCCTGTTCTTCTTCCCTTTGCTTTTCCAGGGCTCTTTTAAGCCCTATGGTTCTAGGCCTTTTCCGCCTAGGCTGGTCTTCTTCTTCATCTTCATCAAACTCACCAATGAGCTCCTCTATCCTTACTTATGCTTTAGCAGCCTCATTCTTGTATTTGATTGCCCGTGCTTCATGAACAACCATATGGACATTCATTTTTTTATTTTGGATCTCCAAGAAATGATTTAAGGTCTTTTCCTGATGAAGGTCATTCTCCAATGCTTCAATTTGGCCCTCTCGATGGATAAGAAGGTTTTCAAGGATGTGGGCTTCATTATCGCTGTCATCACTTTGGATTGGAATGACAGCCAATGCACCTCCATGTTTTTGACTTTCTCCAATTTTGCCTTTCCCTTTGAAGGCCAATCTTGCACTCTTCCTTCTTGGCATACTAGTGAGAGACCTCCTTAGCGATTTTATTTTGCTAGGGACAACTCTTGTCACTTTTGGAGTGGCAGCCTATTGAGTCTCAAATCTGCATCTTTTCCGTACACCTTTCTATACCTTTTTCATTCACCTGAACCTCCCAAGTTTTCAATATCATTGTATATTAATTGCGAAAGAGCATCTAAAATGGTTTTTAACTATATTTTTGTGTCTGTTGTTTGATTTAGATTTTGCTCATTTAGCTGCGGAATCTTGCCACTTTCCGCAGCTGCTGCAACTTTCCGAAGCCATTTTGTGAAACTCTATGTTACAGGTGTCTTCAGGTAAAACGAGCCACATGGACAAGTCAGGAATGATGTGGACATGGATCGTGTCCTATTGGCTCGGGCAAATTCATCTAGGGAGGCTGCGGTCAAAGGTGGCCAAGTGGAAGTCAACCGTAGAGTTCCACGGTGACAGGACTCTGTTTCTCGTCACGTGGAGATTTATATGGCCGTTTCTAAATTGTGGGAGACAAATCAACACCTGTACATGGCTCCATACACCGAATTCAAACATCCACTCTTCATAGATTTACTCCTCAACGCGGCCATGATCCTAGATCTTTGGACGTAATGGTTTACGTGTTCTCCATCAGCATAAACTTTAGGAAATTAGTTATATCACCTTCAGTTATAAATAACGCGTTTGCATACGCATAAGAGTTAGTTTTTATTAGTCTCCATTAGCTGCTAAATAGCTCTGTAATGTAATTACGTTGCCACTGTGCCGTAATATCACCTTTCTGTTATGACTGCATTTTAATATATAAGAAGACTCTGTTTCCAAGCATAATTCGTACTTGAAGATTGTTGCCAAGGCTGGTGTAGAGGGCCCCTGCACACGCTGAGGTTTTGTGCATTATTGTATAGTTCTTGTTTTATTTCTTTAAGCTCATTGTGCCATAATTCATTCACATGTTTATACATTGCATCTTTCATGGTATATATGCTTCATTTCTATTTATAATCTTTCATGCTTTACATCTTGCTTCTGTCCATAATCTTTCATGTTTTATGTTATTGTTAACTGATCAGTGTTCTTGTTTCAGGTTATAAATAGGCAGCCCAGGCATTTGCATAACTTTTTGACTAATGACATGGAATTAATATTGTTCTGCTGCTAATTTACTTTTCTTAGTTTCTGTTTAATTTCAGTACTGCTTTGTTTATTTCAGTCTTGCACATTTGTTTCGGTAGTTAGATTTAGATATATCAAATTGTTCATGTCATTTTCAGTTACCTCCGAAAGCCACAGCTGGACTGATGGTGAGGGATTGAAGTATGAATGTATAGTTTGATATTAGTTTACTTTCTGCAAGTTAGATATATTAAATTGCTCATGACATCTTCAATTACCTCCGAAAGCCACAACTGGACTGATGGTGAGGGATTGAATTATGAATGTGTAGTTTGATATTAGTTTACTTTCTGCAAGTTAGAAATATTAAATTACTCATGACATCTTCAGTTACCTCCGAAAGCCACAACTGGACTGATGGTGAGGGATTGAGTTATGAATGTGTAGTTTGATATTAGTTTACTTTCTGCAAGTTAGATATCAGGTTACTCAAGTTGTTTATGGTTACCTCCGAAAATCATAGCTGGACTAATAATGAGGGATCAGAAGATAAGTTGATGTAATTTGATTTAGATTTACTTTGTTGCAAATTTTGGATTTCTTTCAGCATAGTTTCTTTTGTGTAGACATCAGCAAGGATAGTTTGGTTTTCATGCTCAATAACTCACTATTTGATTTATTAGACTAGCAACACATTTTCATTTCAGCAGCACATTTTCATTTCCTTTCAAGTTTTGTCATTGTATGTTTCAAATTCCTTTTTAAGTTTCAAGTTGGTAAATCATTATAGAGGATATCATTTCCTTGAGCAATTATAACCATACTTGTTTTTATTTTAGAATTTCCATCTCACATTAGAAAACCAAAAATGACAAAAAGTTAAGAAATAGGTTATCTTGCACATATAGTGCGCCGCACTTCATCAGCTTACAAATCCTGGATTGATAAATTAATGTAGCAATTTAGGACACACTAAATTGACCAAACATTTTTGCGCCGTTGCCGGGGAAATGTAACTAGGTAGCCAATTTCTTAAAAAAAAAAAACAAAATAATAAAAGAAGGGAAAACTTGATAACTTCTTGAAGTATGCTCTCCTCTTGCACCTAGTGTGATCTGGAGGATCAGAAAAGAGAGTTATTGGTTTAGTAATTTCTTAAGTATGCTCTCTTCTTGCACCTAGTGTGACCTGGAAGATCAGAAAGAGAATTATTAGCCCAACTTTAAAAAAAATAAAAAAAATATAAAAATGACATGCATAGAGAAAGAGATTCTAGGGGAAGGTTTATAGCTAAAGCCAAGAGTTTGATTTTTACAACTCCATCTTCTTCAAGGCATAGACAAGAATCACCACCATCTACCCCTAGCCTTAAGATTTTTGGAATTCAAGGAACAACTGAATTAGAGGATTCTCCTATACCACCTACTAAATCCCATTTAGAAAACAAAGAGACACTCTCTCATCCTCCCTTGATAGAAGAACCAGAGGACTTTAAGGACTCTAAAGAAACTATCATGGGAGAGGAAATAATAGATGGATTTGGAGGTAGAGGTAGAGGTAGAGGAGGAGGAAACAATGGAGACAACAATGGTGAAGATAATAATGGAAGAAATAGGGAAGGAGATAACTTGTTTGGATTCCCTATAGTTGATGAGGAAACTCATACAACAATGAAAAATATCTCACCATCTGTCCTTCCTAACTTTTATGGATTGCGAAGTGAGGATCCTGAAACATTTTTGTTTGAGTTTGAAGTCGTGTGCCGAACCTATGATTATATGGAAGACTCTCAAAAACTCAAACTGTTTCCTTCAACTTTGAAGGGATCTGCTTTGAAATGGTTCATGGGATTGGCCACTCAATCTATTAGGACTTGGAATGATATGAAACAAAATTTTTTGGATAGATACTTGGACTATTGTATGCCCACCAATCACAAGGATGAGGTATTCAAAATGATGCAAAAAGAAGACGAAAACTTGGAAGATTTACTTGAAAGATTTCAATACAACTTGAAAAGAGCAAAGATGAGCAACTTAAATGATGAAACCTTGAAAGCCCTCATATTAAAATCCATCAGAGATGAATGGATAGATATTTTAAACATGATGGGGAAAGGAGACATTTCTCAACTTCCACTTCGTGACATAACAGAACTATGTGTCCATCTCTCAAGAGGAAAATCTAAAACAGGAAAAGGGCCTAGGAATCCTTCTCTTATTAGGGCTAACAAATCTGCAACTGGATCAGTAAGTAGGGTAGAGATTGGTAACATGCTTGATGAATTCAAAATTGATATCTTAGGGAGCCTTAGTGAACAACTAGACACCCTTAAAATCCAAAACAAGCAGAAAGCAGAAACAGATGCTTTAGCCATCTTTTGTCCGAAATGTAGGAAGAAACATGCTTTAAGGGAATGTCCCTTGGATGCAAAAGTTGTAGAAACATGTATGATTTGCTCAAAGAATCATGAGATCAAGGATTGTCCTTCAATTCCTGGACTCAAAGCTATTTTTCAAGAAGACCCAAATTCAGTAGAATCTCTCTGTTTTGTTGCAAGAAGACCTTGGCAGGGACAACAAACTCAAGGTTTTAACAACCCTATGAATCTTCAAACCCCACCAAATTGGAATCCTTGGCAACAACCTTGGCTCCAACATCAAAATCCATATCAGCCATGGGTACAAGGGATGCAAAATCCTTATGGGAGATTTGCTCAATTTTATCAATATCCTCCATCTTTTCAAAATCAACAAGCTCCACAACTTCCAAACCCAAATCCACAACTTTCATTTCCATTTCCACAACAAAAACCTTCTCAACAAAATCCAAATCCTCAACTCATGCTCCCATACCAACAAAATACAAATCAACTTCCAGCTCAGCCATTGCCAAATCCTAACAATAAAAATCCTCACAATACTTACATGGTAGAATGACAACAATTTCCTACCTATATGATTGTTCCTCTCAATGATGTACAACTCAGATCTGGTAGAGTTTTAGAAAAACCTTCTATAGATATTCAATAACAAGATACCTCTGAGGAGGATTCTCTTAAAGTCAATGAGGGTTCTGAGGAAGCATCTATTCAAAATTCAAACATTCAAAAGGAAAAAGAAAAGTTAACACCCACAACTCCTATAGTTGAGAAACCTGCATCTTCATCTACACCTCCTTTTCCTGAAAGACTACAAATTGACAAGGGGGTGGAAAAACAAATATTGTTTCCTAACTATGATTTTCTAGATGAATTGAAGAATGTTTGTATCAAGATTCCCTTGCTACAAGCCATTCGAGAGATTCCTATTTTAGCAAAAACAATAAAGGAGTTGAGTTTTAAAAGACCAGGAAGGAAACTAAAAGACACAAGAAGAATCCACCTAGTAGGAAAAATTGCAGATATTATGATGGGAAAAATCACTATGCAGAAGTATGTAGATCCAGGAAGTCCAATTGTCAAAACACATATAAAGGGAAAGAAATTCCAAACACATTGATTGACTTAGGGGCTGCTATCAACATTATGAGTAGACAGACTATGGACCAGCTAAAACTTCCTAACCTTCTTTTTACACCTACTTTACTGCAACTTGCAGATCGATCAATTATTAAACCAGATGGTGTATTAGAAGATATTTCAGTCTCCTTATATTCTTGGGAATATCCGGTAGATTTTATGATTTTGACTCCCAAGAGTAATCTAGGAGGGCACCCACTTATCTTAGGAAGACCTTGGCTAGCCACAGTTGATGCTTTTATTAGTTGTAGATCTTGGGATATGTACATTTCTAATGGTAATTCGACAAAGAAATTCAATTTGTATCCTCCAGCAAAAGCAATCACAGAAGTAGGAGACAATGAATGGGTTGATGATGAGGACACTATACAACTTGTCTTTACCATTTCTGAAATCAGTGAGGATAGTCAAATTCTGAACACATTAGAAAATTTTGAGATATCTTCAGAATATGACCCACACAATTTCAGTTGGAATCTGACATAGAATATTTATCATCAAGACAAATGTCTCTTTACTCTATGGAAGAGTTTGGTAGTTCTACTATTGAGATTTTTCCAGGAAAAACATTGAATATCAACAAGCATTTGGAAAAGTCACAACAAGAAGAACTAACCAAAATCTTGCAAAAACATTCTATTGCATTTGCATGGGAGTATACTGACATGAAGACTTGCATCCATCATATCTATATTGAGGAAAACAGTAGACCAATCAGACAACCTCAAAGAAGGATGAATCCAAATCTTAGGGAGATAGTGAAAGAAGAGCTCCAAAAACTACTCAATGTAAACTTCATTTATCCAATTTCAGATAGCCGATGGGTTTCTTCTTTGGTTATAGTACCTAAAAAGAATGGTAAATGGAGGGTATGCATTGATTACAGGGACTTGAACAAAGCAACTTTGAAGGATCACTTTCCTTTGCCTTTTATTGATCAGGTATTAGATACATTAGCAGGTAAAAAGTACTTTTCATTTTTGGATGGTTTTAGTGGCTATAATCAAATTCAGGTAGCACCTGAAGATCAAGATAAGACCACATTTACTTTTCCATGGGGAACTTTTGCCTACCGAGTGCTTCCTTTTGGGTTATGTAATGCACCAGCAACATTCCAAAGAGCAGTACTAGGAATTTTTTCTGATCTAATCCATGATTGTGTAGAGGTTATATGGATGATTTTACAGTTTATGGTAATTCATTTGAAGAGGCATTAGAAAATTTGGAAAAAGTTCTCATAAGATGTAAAGAAACAAACCTTTCATTAAGCCATGAAAAATGCTTCATGATGTTTACTGAAGGGATTGTTTTAGGACATCATATTTCAGGAGATGGGATTAAGGTTGATAGATCAAAAGTTGAAGTCATCTCCAAGTTGCCTATTCCAAATTGTCAAAGAGATGTTAGAAGTTTTCTAGGATTTATTGGTTACTATAGAAGATTTATAGAAAACTTCACTAAAATAGCATCTCCACTCTTCAAATTTCTTACAAAAGACTGTGAATTTAAATGGGATCCTGATTGTCAATCAGCTTTTGAAACTTTGAAAACAAGAATATCTGAAGCACCTATTTTAAGAGGACCAAATTGGAAACTCCCTTTTCATATTTCTACGGATGCTTCAGATACAGCTCTTGGAGCTGTGTTGGGTCAAAAAGATTTAATTCCTTATGCCATTTATTACACCAGTAAAAATTTGACTCCCACAGAGTTGAACTATACTGTGACTGAAAAAGAGTTTTTAGCTATTGTTCATGCAATTAATAAGTTTAGACATTACATAACGGGCTATGAAACTTTTATTCATACTGACCATTCTGCAATTAGATATTTAATGAACAAACCTGTTACTAATGGCAGAGTGACAAGATGGCTTTTACTTTTGCAAGAATTCAATATTACTGTGTTGGATAGACTAGGAAAACAGAATACAGTAGTTGATTTCTTGTCTAGGATTCAGAATACTAAAGAAGATTCTCCTGTAGAGGATAAGTTTCCTGATGAATACTTGTTTGCAGTAACTATTAAAACTCCTTGGTATGTAGATATTGCTAACTATTTGGTTACAGGGAAACTACCTTCACATTTATTTTCAAGTGAAAAACGAAAAATTATTCAGGAGAGTTCAAAATATTCATGGATTTCTAACGAATTGTTTAAAACAGGGCCAGATCTTGTGATCAGAAGATGTGTCAGGGAAGATGAAATGCCTGATATTCTTAAGGCATGTCATGATGAACCATGCGGCGGACACTTTACGGACAAAAGGACGGCCTATAAAATCCTTTCCTTGGGATATTATTGGCCTTCCCTCTTCAAAGATGCAAAACAATATGTCAAAAGGTGTGATAGCTACCAAAGAGTAGGGAAACCTACCCTTTCAAATGAAATGCCATTGCAAACACAGGTACTCATTGAACCCTTTGAAAAATGGGCTTTAGATTTCATTGGACCTATTAATCCACCATCTAAGAAAAAGAAGTATATATTGGTTTGTATTGATTATGTTACTAAATGGGTAGAAGCCAAAGCATTAGTGTCTGCTACTGAAAATTCAGTTGTTAATTTTCTTTATGAGGATATTTTTACTCTCTTTGGTGTTCCAAGAGAAATTGTGACAGATCAGGGAAGCCAATTCACATCCAACTTGGTGGAGAAGTTGATGGAAGAATACAAAATCAAGCACAAAAGATCTACTCCTTACCATCCGCAAGCAAATGGTCAAGTGGAGTCTACAAATAAAGTTCTTGAAAGTATCATCACCAAAACTGTTCATCTACATAGAAGAGATTGGGCAGAAAGGCTTCCTGAAGCCTTGTGGGCCTACAAAACTACATGGAGAAATACAACAGGACATTCTCCCTATGAACTTGTTTATGGAAAAGAAGTCCTACTCCCCATTGAGTTCCAAGTCAAGACCTTCAAGATAGCAGTTCGGTTGGGGATGGACTTATCAGAAGCCCAAAAGCATAGAATGGAGCAATTAAATGAGCTAGATGAGATCAGACAAGAAGCAATATTAAGAACTGATCTAGTTCAATATCAAAGAGCTAAATGGCATGACAAGTACATCAAAGAGAAGAAGTTTCAAGAAGGAGATTGGGCATTGTTATTTGATTCCAAGTTTAAAGATTTCCAAGGAAAATTTCAGACTCATTGGCTTGGGCCATATGAGATTAACAAGATCTTTAGCAATGGAGCGGTAAGAATCAAGACCATTGATGAGTTTCAAACTCCTCTTATTGTGAATGGCCATAGATTGAAAGTTTATCATAAGCCACTCTCAAAAGAGGATTTTGTCAAAATGTTTCAAGAAATTTTTGCAATCAGGCTGGTACAGAAGAATTCTTCTTCTCTACCAACCTAGCTTTTGTTTTTTTCAGTTAAAAAAAAAATAAATAAATAAAAAAATTGTATAAGCCTGAAAACCAATCACTGATTGGCAGTTTTATACAGAAAATATAGGGTGAAAATCAGGAACACCTGACACTCTATATTTTCCAAAAAAAAAAATCTCTCTTTCATTTCACAAGTTTTGTGACCACCCACTCCATTCCATTCCACTTCATTCCATTTCATTTCACTCCATTCCACTTCATTTTATCTGTTTCATTCCATTTCATCAATAAAATTCTTTTTCATGACCATTTCCATCTAGTCATTTGTCATCCGTTCATGTTCATTCATCCAAATAATAGCTGTGTCAGTTTCCGCAGCTGACATCTGTTTCCGCAGCTGACACCAGTTTCCGTAGCCAAAAGCAGATTCCGCAGCTACCACTCTGTTTTCAAAAGAATGTACAGCCAAATGTTATTTCCATAATCATGAAATTAAATGCAGGTGAGAGGACCAATTATGAAGACATGGGGCATTCAAGATACCAATGAAGAGCAACTAATTGAAGACCAAGGAAAAAGGCAAAGATTCCAAGGTATGAGTAAAAATTCATTTCAAATAGCATTGAAAACACATTTTTATATAGTTTTAAACCATAAGCTCCATCCATTATGTGCAATTATTATATTGACAAACTCCGTAACCCTTTCACGATCTCCATATGATCTTCTCGCATTCATTCTCAAACGGTCCCATAATTAAACCCCCGATCTTCACTCATACTCCGATATTCCACCGGTGACAATGAGACGTAGTTGATTTGACTACGGCCTCTTACAGCCGCATAAATCCATAGCCATTGTTTAAACGTGCTCACATTTATTTTGCAGCCACCAAATTTCAAAATACTGCCGGATGTGTTATACTCCTCCTATTGTTCTGTTAATCTCACAGTCGTATCTCTGCCGTGCTCACGAAACCCCTCTCTGGTCTGTCTCACTCCATTTCGTTTTCTGTTACGCTACAGCCTGTATATCCACTCTTTGATATCTACCTACAGTCATTGTGCTCATCTCCGTGCATTCAGCCGTTCTATTTCCATTGAAACCTCACGCAGGAAAATTTTTGAAGAGCAGAAATAAGGATGGGTAAATTGCTAAGAGCAGAACCAGAAGGACTTAAATTCATGGAAGGATATCCGCAAGTAAGGGATATATTGAAGAAAGCAAAGTGGCTGCGGTTTATCCAAAAGTTCATAGGTTATCATAAAGAAGTGACAAAAGCATTTGCAAGGTCGTTCAATGGCCTGGAAGTAGAAATTGGAGACCTTAAGTTTGCAGTGAACGAGGCATCTATAGCAACTGCAACGGAACTTCCTCAAGAGGGTGAGCGTTGGTTTAAGAATAAAAGCATTAGTGATGAAGCCTGGAGAATAATCTTACAAAACCAAGGTATGGACATAACTATTTTTAAAAAAGGAATTCATGTTCATGCATTGAAAGAGGAATGGGCTACTTTGCTCCTAGTTGTTCAAAAATAAATTACCTGTGAAGGCCGTTTTGGGTCTATATATATGTACCATACCAGATTGCTGATGAATTTTCTAGATAATCAAACTCTCAATCTCCCATATTTTCTATTAAATAGTTTGAAGAAAATGTTTGTGACTGTTCAGAAGCATTTAGGAGATGTAGAACCACATCTATATCACCATGGTCTTGTAAAAATTTTGATTGAAAAAGAGTTAAAGGAGAAGAAAAACACATGGAAACAATTTTTTATTAGAAATTTCTTTGAGGAACCTCAGGAAATTCCTGAAGGTAGCACATCAAGAAGGAGTAGGAGAAAAAGAATAAATGATGAAACTCAAAGTACTCCTACTCAAGAAATTCCTGAAGGTAACACATCAAGAAGGAGTAGGAGAAAAAGAACAAATGATGAAATTCAAAATACTCCTACTACTACAATTGAAAGAACTGATAGGGAAGAGATACTGTCAAAAAGGAAGAAGAAAGAAACCAAGGGTAAGAAGCCAATAACACCAAAAGAGAGAAAAAGTATTGAGACTATACATCAAACCCCTTCTTCCGAAGAAGAAGGTCATCAAGTGTTATCTGAAAGATTGGTTCATCTTCAAGAACAGTTATCTATAGCCAAGAAGAAAGAGAAAGGAAAACAAAAGCAAAAGGACAGTGGTCCACAGCGTGTGAGAAGAAGTTCCAGACTTAAGGGGAAATTGAGGAAAACGCAAATGAAAGGACCCCATTTCATTGATTTGGGAGAAGAAACATCTGAACAGTCCCCAGCTGACCATAGTCCATCTCAGTCTCAGTCAGTTAGTGAACCTGGTTCATTTCATTCCCAGTCAGACATTGAACATAGTCCATCCCATTCTCAGCAAGATGTTGATGTGAGCCCTTCTCAGCCAGATTTTGAAGATAACTCTCCTTCACGGCATTTTGGGGACAACCCAATAAAAATGACACCTGATATAGACCCAAAGCAGCAAGAAGTATATGATTATATAGAATCTTTGGAAAAATCAGCTACAGGTCCCAGTACTTCGTCCATCCAGCCTCATACAGTACAAGATGATCTAGTCCAATCACTAAAACAGAAAGTCTTTGAGCTAGAGCTTTTAAATAAACACATTAAAAATGAAAATGAGGCATTGAAGGAACAAGGCAAATTAGATAAAATCATTCATGATAATACCATGCTACATTTGGGAATATGGCAGAAGAAGAACAAGAAATTGAAAAGGAAATGTCAGAAGTTAAGCAGAGCACTGGTTAATATCAAATTTAGATGCCTAATGAAGAAACCTAGGATGTTAGCAGCACCAAGGAAGAAGAGGAGAGGAATGGATGTACTGGCTGAAGTGTCAAGGCATATGAACTGAAGAAGGATTATCAAAATTTTGGTTGCATGAGGACATGCAACACCTTCACAGTGGGGGTATGTTGAGTCTCAAATCTGCATCTTTTCCATACACCTTTCTATACCTTTTTCATTCACCTAAACCTCCCAAGTTGTCAATATCATTGTATATTAATTGCAAAAGAGCATCTAAAATGGTTTTTAACTATATTTTTGTGTCTGCTGTTTGATTTAGATTTTGCTCATTTAGCTGCGGAATCTTGCCACTTTCCACAGCTGCTGCAACTTTCCGAAGCCATTTTGTGAAACTCTATGTTACAGGTGTCTTCAGGTAAAACGAGCCACATGGGCAAGTCAGGAATGATGTGGACATGGATCGTGTCCTATTGGCTCGAGCAAATTCATCTAGGGAGGCTGCGGTCAAAGGTGGCCAAGTGGAAGTCAACCGTAGATTTCCACGGTGACAGGACTCTATTTCTCGTCACGTGGAGATTTATATGGCCGTTTCTGAACCGTGGGAGACAAATCAACACCTGTACATGGATCCATAAGCCGAATTCAAACATCCACTCTTCATAGATTTACTCCTCAACGCGGCCATGATCCTAGATCTTTGGATGTAATGGTTTATGTGTTCTCCATCAGCATAAACTTTAGGAAATTAGTTATATCACCTTCAGTTATAAATAACGCGTTTGCATACGCATAAGAGTTAGTTTTTATTAGTCTCCATTAGCTTCAGATAGCTCTGTAATGTAATTACGTTGCCACTGTGCCGTAATATCACCTTTCTGTTATGACTGCATTTTAATATATAAGAAGACTCTGTTTCCAAGCGTAATTCGTACTTGAAGTCTGTTGCCAAGGCTCGTGTAGAGGGCCCCTGCACACTCCGAGGTTTTGTGAATTATTGTATAGTTCTTGTTTTATTTCTTTAAGCTCATTGTACCATAATTCATTCATGTGTTTATACATTGCATCTTTCATGGTATATATGCTTCATTTCTGTTTATAATCTTTCATGCTTTACATTTTACTTTTGTCTTTCATGTTTTATGTTATTGTTAACTGATCAGTGTTCTTGTTTCAGGTTATAAATAGGCAGCCCGGGCATTTGCATAACTTTTTGACTAATGACATGGAATTAATATTGTTCTGCTGCTAATTTACTTTTCTTAGTTTCTCTTTAATTTCAGTACTGCTTTGTTTATTTCAGTCTTGCACATTTGTTTCAGTAGTTGAGTTTAGATATATATCAAATTAAAAACACGATGACATTTTCAGTTACCTCCGAAAGCCACAGCTGGACTGATGGTGAGGGATTGAAATATGAATGTGTAGTTTGATATTAGTTTACTTTCTGCAAGTTAGATATATTAAATTGCTCATGACATCTTCAGTTACCTCCGAAAGCCACAGCTGGACTGATGGTGAGGGATTGAATTATGAATGTGTATTTTGATATTAGTTTACTTTTTGCAAGTTAGATATATTAAATTTCTCATGACATCTTCAGTTACCTCCGAAAGCCACAGCTGGACTGATGGTGAGGGATTGAATTATGAATGTGTAGTTTGATATTAGTTTACTTTCTGCAAGTTAGATATCAAGTTACTCAAGTTTTTTATGGTTACCTCCGAAAATCATAGCTGGACTAATGATGAGGGATCAGAAGATAATTTGATGTAATTTGATTTAGATTTAATTTGTTGCAACTTTTGGATTTCTTTCAGCATAGTTTCTTTTGTGTAGACAACAGCAAGGATAGTTTGGTTTTCATGCTCAATAGCTCACTGTTTGATTTATTAGACTAGCAACACATTTTCATTTCCTTTCAAGTTTTGTCATTGTATGTTTCAAATTCCTTTTTAAGTTTCAAGTTGGTAAATCATTATAGAGGATATCATTTCCTTGAACAATTATAACCATACTTTTTTTTATTTTAGAATTTCCATCTCACATTAGAAAACCAAAAACGACAAAAAGTTAAGAAATAGGTTATCTTGCACATATAGTGCGCCACACTTCATCAGCTTACAAATCCCGGATTGATAAATTAATGTAGCAATTTAGGACACACTAAATTGACCAAACACAGCCTTAGGCCCTTTCTTTCTTGGTGTGCTAGGCTTTGTTCTTTTGGGAGAAGGAGACATAATGGCTTTACCCTTGTCAATTTCTTGAAACTGCTGCTCTCCTTGAGGCTGCTGTGTGTCCTCTTTAAGTTGATTCTGCCCCTCAATGTTATGATGTTTATCTGCCTCAAATCCTTGTGGTCCTTGATCATCAACCTTATGCTGTTGTTGTGCTTGGATTTCCTGCTCATTTTGTGGCTCAAGCAGCTGCTCAAATTCCTGCTCAAACTGCTGTTCATGACCTTCAACATCAAGTTGCTGCTCTTCCTCTTGTCCCTGCTATTCACTTTCACTGAGATGCCGTTGTTCAACACCTTTTTCTTCTTGCTCCTGCTATTGCCTTTCATCTGCAATTTGCTGCTCTTCACTCATCTCTTCTTGTTGTTCAAACTGTTGCTCCTGTTTACTAACATCAAGCTGCTGATGTGTTTCCACCTCATGCTCACTGGGTGGCTCAAGCTGCTATCCCTGACCATCAAAATCATGATGCTGGTCTTCGTCAGTTTCTTCATGCTCATCCCCTTACTCTTCTACCTGTTCATGTCTTTCTTCTTCATGTTGTCCTGATTGTTCTGTAGGAAACTTGAGCCTTCTAGGAGTAGGCCTGCTGGACAAAGGTACAGGGTGATGAACAAGCTGGGTGGGAGATATATGGACAGGAGGAATAGTAGAGAAATCTGGGTGGCTGTAAAAACATCCCATGGAACCTCTTTTTTCTCTAGCTGGTGTAGGATGATAATTTTGATCAGAGAATGATGGAAAAGGGAAAGTTTTTGCAGAGATGGAGCCTTCTTCTGGACTGTGGATGCCATCTTCTCGATACTCTTGTATAAAAAGTAAGGGAGATTTAGCTGCCTGGTTCTAGTGAAATGTATCAATAGTCGGACATGGTAGGCATAAACTCGAGTAAATCTCCCTTCACAAGTAAAATACTTCATTATGACCTTCATTAGAGGAGCATAGCTGTCAAGAAGATAAGAAAAAGGAAAAATAGCAGTGCAAGTATCTCTATGCTCGGGCTTGATGAAAGGCTTGTAATCATCCAAGTCAAGATGGGTCTGTTTGAACCATTTCTCGCCATGATATGGAATTTTGGTGGCTTTGGACACTGACCTTGGGGAAAACTTGAAATCAAGGTCTGCTACCTGGAAATTCTTGTTCTGGAACCTCAGGGCGCATAGGTGTATCAAGGGCGAGAAACTTTTGACCTCCTGTACCTTCTGGTAGAAATCTAGACAACCTACCTCATGAAAGTTGAAGAGGATGGATGGATGAGCATTGACCTCCTCTGTAGAGATTTGGCTCATATCTTTTATGCAAACCACTTCTGTTGTCCTGCCTGGGTGGCATTTTGACCTAGATGTGCTTTTAAAACACCAATTTACCACAAGGCTTTTGAAATGCCTTCTTTACACCAAACTCTGTTTCAGCCTCCTGTCACTTCACTGTATGATAATGCAGCAATGTTTTGAATATAGTGTGAAATGCCTTCCTTTGATATAAGGCCCTGTCTCTTTAAAACAAAACCTTCTTCTTGCTTTTGTATATGAATCAGCAAATACTCATAATGACATACACAGTCAAGTCAAAGAAAACATAGTGAAGACACTTTCCTGTATTGGCAGACAAAGGTAAAAATACAATCTTTTGAGCTTCAAAACACTGTTTTTTTCTTGTATGCCCTTTACCAGCAGATCTAATCAAAATGAAAACAGTCAACCAGAGTATATCTATTCAACCCAAATCCACTGCCTTGGTAAGGAAATAATGTTTTTTGAATGTTTGTGCACAATCTCCTTCTCAATACAAAACCTCTGGTCCTTAAAATGAGGCTTTCCCAACCTTTGATGCCACTTAACAAGTATATTTCAAAGCATAACAGAATCTACAAAAGATACACAGTTTTAACAGATTACTGTGATGGTGCAAGGTGTCATGGCTCTGGGTGCTTTGAGGACAACAAAACAGTTTTGTAGTGAGCAAACACTTCTTCTAATCAAGACACTGATCCCTTTTTATGCTACTTCACTAATTAATTCAAAATATGCACACAGTCACCAATGATGATTTTAATAGAGTCCAAGGCTTGTTGTTTCTGAGATAGGCTAACAGGGTTTAATGTGTTTTTTGATGTAGTAACCAGGACCAATAAAACTGCTCTTTAAAAACAAACCCTCCTTCAAATTTAACACTGCATCTCTTCATGAAACACTGCTTTCTTTACTTCCCTCTGTTCTTTATGCTAGTTTGATAGAAAAAACTTCCAACTGATTTCCGTTGTTACTAAGGTCAGACTGTTTGGAGAGCAATTTCATGAATATGCTCACTGCTGGTGAATTTGGGCTTTTCCAAACTCAGTTTTTAAATCAAAACAACTTATCCCCTTTCAATACCATTACTTAACACATCTTGTTTTTTAAACCAAGCTTTTCTGCCCCAAACAATATCTAGAAAATGCGAACTTTAAGGGGGAGCAAGACCAAATACCTCAGAAATCATGAAGCAGATCTTTGTTTGTGAGTTAGAAACGTTTTGAAGGCAGTTGGAGGCGTAACAACAAACGCGACGCGTTTGAATGAGAAAACGCCGCGCACATGGGCTGTCGGGTGGCTCTGTCGGGTCGGCCGAGCGTTGCGTACAGGCACGTCACGCACATGTACAGGCGCGCTGTGCGATAGTTGAGCGCCCGTGTTAATTTCCCTCTTAGCGTGTCACGCGCTATTCCAGGCGCGCCGCGCAGTGAAACTGTGACAAACTTCTTCAAATCGCTCCGAAACTTCTTTGTTTGATCTTCAGGGAAGCAAAGGGGCTTTGCTCAAGCTTGGGTGTTTACACGATGAATTTGCAATGGTCTCTATCACTTTGGAATGCACAAAATGGCTAACGGTCCCTTTATGCTTGTTTTAAGAGGGTTTATTCAACGTTTCTTTTGAAAAGCCTTTGTTTTTAAACCGAATTTTAAAACCTCCTTTTGAACAAACAACGGATATTTGTGGATTTGTGCACAAGGGTAACAGCCATCTATTTGTAAGCGAGATCTCTATTAAGAGAAAGGGTCTGCCCTTTGGTATTTTTGACATATTCTTCATAGGGAAGGTTCCTTCTCTTTTTACAATAGCGCGCTCACCTTGCTTTGACTAGGTTCCAATACCTGAAAACATGTCATGATCTTTGTGCATATGTGGAAACTAGTAAACATATCTGCAAAACCCTTTTTGCTGAAGAAGGAGCTGAAATGTCACCTAAATATCCCCTTTCATACCTTGGTCTGTCTTGTTATCTAAAAAGAAGACATCTGTAGAGGATATTTTATATTGCAGGAGGTTTTCTTTGGCATTTTGACAGAGGTCCCTTTTCTCTTTTGCAACATAAACTAACATTTTTCTTTGGATGTTATGGGTATAGTCTTGTCCACTGTGTAAACTGAATTAGATGGCAGATGCTGCTTGGTTGTAGATGCAACTGTTAGGTGTCTTTGAGTTTTCCTCTTTGACTGTGGGTAGAAGACAAAACAGGAGATGATACACCAAAGTTTAAAAAAAAGTGAAACAAGGAGAACTACCCTTTTATTTCCTGTCAAGGAGGTCTTCATTGTCTCATTGCAGTGTTTTTTGCTGAGGGGAAACTGAACTGTCACCCACTTGCCTTGGTCAACTTATGATAAGTTTATTTGAAAGATAATCTCTATGAGTAGGGAGATTAGTACTCTTTGAAAAACAACCATTATTTCTTTTTCCTATGTAATGACATGACTTGTCAGCCTTTCTTCAATTTGGCTTTGTTGGAGCAGCAGACTGTCTATAACTAGAATTGTTTTCACTAATGATATGTCTCCCCAAACGTTTAAAACTTCATATCATGACCTTTTATACCTCTGTGCTGAGAAGATTAGTATGTGAGATGTGAAAAAGCAGTTATAATTACTCACAGACACCAAGGTTCCTTTGGCCACTTTCTTCTAATGGAAGTCTGAAAACACCAAACTTGTTGCATCTGAAGGATACACTTGTCTTTATGGTGGAGTGTAGATTGCAACAACTGGACTTATACGGGCGCTTTGACTGATACTGAGATGTCTTAGGTCTAGGACTGTATACTATTTTCCTGCCTCTTCTTTATGTTCATCCAGAAACCATGGACTGTACTTCACATTTCAACAAGAACAAAAGAACACACAGGGGTCTTTTCACTGAAGTATTTTCCTGCTCAAGACTGATTGAATCTATTCATATTAACACCCCTGTAGAGATATTTGTTATGATAGCTTTGATTAAGGAGTCCCTTTTTTGATGCTCCCTGATGATGACTGAAACCTCAACTGATTCTCTTTACAAGACCAAAAACGTTGTTTTCTTTTGTTTTGCATATTTCAGATCTTAGCCCTGTTATGATCATCACTTACACTCAGAAACCTAGAGTCATTGTGTTACTGTCTAGTAAAAAGAAAACCTGTGCTTATAGTAAGTTTTGCAATCCTTGAAGTTAATATTGGCCATCGCCCTCTGCTTGTAGATGAAGGAGGCGCCTCAACCCTCTGCTTGTAGATGAAGGAGGTTCTTGGCCATGACAAATTACTAGTCTATTTGGCAGTGGTGTCTTTTTTCTACTGTGATTTCATGCTGAATGGAAGCTGCAAGGTCTTGATGAGTAACTCCTTACTCTTCATATGTATCTCAGGCTCATGTTTGACATTTGAGAAGCGGTTGTTCTTCTAAATGTAGATTCAAGAATTTTCTCCTGAGATGATGACATGTTTCCTGTCCTTGTAAAATTCATAAAACACTATAAAATACCTAATAATCAGCTTGAGACTATGGTCTATGCAGTGCTGAGACTTAGGGGTGTGTAAGTGGCGCGACTTAGGGCTGTGATCAATTTCATTTGCAGAGTGGGAGGCCTGTCATGATTGGTCTGTATCATATGGAGGTCTTTTGGCCTTTTGATGGTTGCCAAGGGTAAAATGCCTTAAAGCGCCACTTCCTAACCTAGGGGAGGCTTTTGAAACAAACTTGGATTTTCTTTTTAGATCTGATAGGCAGATCAGTAGGGCTAAAGCTAGAAAGGATAGTGATAATGAGTTTTAACTTGGACATGGGCGGACTGAAAAGTAGGAGGGCAAAAAAAGTTTTATGAGGGTTTTCTAGATGACAAATTGACATATGGAGATCAGCTTCTAGAAAACTCAGCTATGGATCTAGTCATCACTAACAAGTGAAAAATACTGATGACTAACACTAACAAGGGAAGTTGTTCGTCTGCTACTCAGTATCCCCTCTTATATCATCATCCCTGGTGTCATTCCATTAGTCACTTTACTATGATCCCTTGTGCCTTAGTTGAGGACTCCTCATTACCTCACATATGGCAGACCTCCTTCTGTCGACATCAGCACATTCATTCCAGAAGACATGTCTATAGGACGGTATACCTTGGTTCCAGCTTCCATTTTTGTTCGGTGCCTCGGATCAAGCAAAGGGACTCCTCATTTCCCTTTGACTTGATTTTTTCTCATCTGCTCAGCTTCAGCATGATCGACATTCATATACTTGATGGTTCGGTGATCCATCAGATTGTCCTAGTGTTTCCCGGGTGTGTGTGATATGTTTCAGACCTCATGAGGGGGTTCCCCTTTAGGTAACCCCCCAAATGCCCAAATGACTTCATATTATGCTACAGCCTCAGATGCAGCTCCTCATATTTGATGGGTTTGGTTTCTGCTGCTTGAAGCGCCTATAGCATGCATGTATCACTCAGATGATCCATTCATATTTTCAGAGCTCTTTCATGTTTATCATGGCTTCTTTTGTTGTTATTATGTCTCATGTACTTAGATATTATTGTATTTAGTCCTAGTTGTTGTCCCAGGGGCAGTATGTATGTGGGATCCATTATATATATTTTTGGCCCATTTTACTCCAGCATGTCATGTACTTTATAGCTCAGTCTCATTTTATTGGGCACACCATTATTCTTTGTACTTTGTCATCTTGACAGGCATAGGTATGCCTCCCCTACCTCACTGAGAATGAGTACCCAAACATTAAAGGAGACTTATATCATTTGTATGTCTCAGCCCCTAGGTTATATTACTCTCTCGTTTCACTCAGTTTATGTATCTCTCTCTCTCTAACTCCCCTTTGGTGTCTAGTGATTTTGTTCTTACAACGTACTTCATTCATACAATTAGCTCCTAACACTCGCACGTTGGGGAGAAATCCATTACACCAATTTTTGGTCACCTAACCATTTACAATTAGATCGATCAAAGTATACCATGTAAGACTAATTTTACCATAGTAAAATTTCTTTCACTATAAAAAATAATTTAATAAAGCATATTTTATTAAGTTATTTCTACTTCAAACAGGAAACGCCATGAGGAATAATTAAATAAATCAATATTTATTTGATTTTCCTCTAGGAATAATTAATTAAACCATTGTTTAAATAATATTCCTGGTCATATTTAACTCAATTATGAGAAATAATTAGATAGATCATTATTTATCTTACTTTTTCTCTAAGAATAATTAATTAAATCATTATTTAGTTATTATTCCTTATTAAATTTGACTAAATCACCTAGAAATAATTAAACAACTAATTATTTGTTAATTATTCCATAACCCCATCCTTGAAATGATAAATAAAATCATTTATTTGTTTATTATTTCTAAATAAATGTATTTAACCAATTTAAATACTCTTTCCCTCTAACAAAATATAATAAAATATTCCAAGCGGTTAGATCTAGATATTGGTTAATAATATTTTATTATTCGCCATTATCAAAGATAACTCAATATTTGGTTATAAATATGACAATTTTTTATTCATTATTCACTTTGATCACTTTCATTGTCGTGCTTTGATCATTCTCATTGTTGTTGTTGTTTTCTTGCTTCTTGAGCTCCCATAGAGTTCAACACATTTTGGGTTTTCTACACCATCGAGAGAGAGAAACTTGTAGGTCTGAACATTGAGGACAACCAAGAACCCATCCCATTGAGGGGGACTGGTAACATCAATCTTTGTTCCCTTCCCAGGTGTTATAATACATATAAAATTATTTATATCTTGTCTTGCATGTTAGATGCATGGAGAAACTTTTATTTCTTTTTACTGTTTAACAGCTTTTACTGCATAGATATAGGTTTTTGCAGCATTTGTTTCGATTATCTATTGCAAATATAAGGAAGTTAAGAAACCATCTTTGTTGTTAGGGATTTTTTTCACACACAGCTAAAGTGAGCTCTTTTTGTACACTTGCATTAAGAATTTATGCTAACACTACATGCAAGAAAATATCCTTAAGAAGACAACTTTAAAAAACAAGGTTGTTAATAGATGAAGACTTGGCCTCATACCTTGTGAAAATATAGAAATTGAAAGATCAACTTCAAGGGATTGGAGAAGTCATATTCAACTTTGAATTAACTACTTGCATACTCAATTCTCTACCTCCAAATTGGACTAGTTTTGTGACCAACATCTATTCAAGAAAATATACTCCAATGTTCGATGAACTATGGTATTTATGTGTTATATGTTAATTTGACAACTCGGTGACAAATTCCAACCATTGGAATAGATTCCTCTTTCTGAGAAGACCAAAATTGACCTTTGAAACATTGAATTTGGATAAGGAAAAGTGTATTTTTCATGTCAAGCCACAGGTACACAAATTGTTAAAGTCGACCTAAGAGACTAATTAGCCCTCCTCCAATGCCTATAAATACAATTCAACGAGCCTCATTTGGAGACATCACATCAAGCATCTCTCTCTCCTCTCATTGGTTCGTACAATCTGAAATATTGCAGGTCATCTCCAACACGTGTGAGAAAGAATAAGGACGAATTTCAGGTGGCTAGAAATTTGAACTAATATGCACAATGACCAGTGTTGACCAATGGCCATTTGGCATATTTTTGGTTCAATTTTTTTGTGGTATCTTTGTCTCACTAGGTCGCATTATTGGGCATAGAAATGAAGGTGATTGGATTTGTTTGACCTGCATTGACCGAAATATTTATCTCTTTGTCGAATGGATTTGACCACATGATTTTGAATTGTTTTTTCTTTTGTTTGACCAACACTTGAGGCCGCACTGTTTGACCCTTGACCAAGTCTGGTTGGAGCAATTTTACTATTGAATTGTGGACTAGTTAGGGCACGTTGATTATCATTGAATTTTCAAATTTGTAGACTTTATGATAGTTGACTAGATTTGACTTTTTCATCATTGACATATTTGATCTTGGATGGTTGCTTTGTTGAATAAGTAAAAGCCTTAACTTTGACTCTTTTTTATGTATTTGACTCATTGTACTCTCTGCTGAGCATTTGAAGACAATATAATAGAAGAATGATTAGGGGCTTCCTCCGTGTGGGGTTTTCCCTTAGTCTTTGACCAAATTGGTGTCTCTTGTTGATGCTCTTGATTGTCTCTTATTGTGATTGCATTCATTGTTCTATCTTCAATTACTGTTTATTATTAGAAGAATTAATTGTCATTGAAAATATTTCTTATTGAAGATTTGAATTGGGGTAAAGTAATTGACATAACATAGAACAATGTAAAAATTAACATGGTATCAGAGCTAAGGTGAAGGACAAGCCAAAAGGAGACATGTGTTAGAGAAATCATCTTTGGAAAATTTGAAGGAATCTATCTAAACAGGTCAAGATGACTACCTCATACTTCAAGGAAGCTGAGAAGTTGGGAGACTCATCAAATTTTTTTTCTTGGAAGATTTGGTTGGAAATCATATAGGATGACAATGAAGTCTTAGAGTACATACAAGGAAAATTTCATGAGCCCCCGAAAAATGCTTTTGTTGCTGCCAAGAAAAAGTACAAGAAAGGTGAGTTAAAAACAAAGAAAATTATTATGGATGGTTTTCAAGATCAATTACATTTTGTTACCGATCAATATAGTAAGGGCCCTAGGAAGGTTTCCTAAGGGACAACTACTATACCAAATGGAAACAATGGGACAAGGACCCACTGTCACCTTAGTCGATGTCCCCTGCTATTTACGAACTTTCACTGATGGGAGGTGTCCCAATATGGAGGAAATCACTTGAATTATAGGATCAATAGCAAGGTATAACATGATTTCCTAGGTCCATTCAAAGTGGAGGCTCAATTAATGGTTCAAATACCTAAAGAAAAATTGAAAGGCTCCCCAAGAAAGATCTATGAAGAATGACCTCGGGCTCGGGAATATTAAAAAATGATGAATACCTAATATCAAAACTTCCAAAATCCCTCACTTTAGACTTTTATACTTCGATATGCAATATTTGATGGAGTTTCAAGGTAAAAGGTGCACAACCTACCTCTAGGAAAATCTGTTCTTCTTTCCAAGATGAATAACATATGCAATAAGCTAAGATTACAAGTGTTTCATAAATTCACATTAATTTTTATGGCACAAGTAAAAACATGACATAGCATTCCATACATTATTTTAGCACATGGATTTGTATCCCTCTTAGTTGCAAAATCTAGACTTGAGTGATAATCTTGTAGGAGACAGTGGTGTACAAACTCTCATTCCCTATTTCCAAGAGGTTTTTGAAAGGGATATACAATGGTTGATGTTAGGACAATAAAGGAAATAAATCTGGAGTTTTCTATGGTTTTGGATGCATTTGATTCAGCAGTACCTCATCAATTTTCCTCAATGGATTCCAAACTATTATGTCTGGCCTTTACAACATCAAACCATATGCAATGGGCACCCGTTGCTTCTCTAGAGGCCCCAAAACTCCTATTATGAGGAACTATCAAAAAAATACAAGGATAAGAAGGATCTATTGGTTGTGGATTATTCGGCACAATCTGATGATGAAATTGATGTTCGCCCAGTAAAGAAAGTTGCAGAGAAAAAAGCCCGTAAGAAACAGGTTTCAATGATGTAGTTGGAGGGAGTTCGAAACAAAGTGAATGAAATATCTAATCAATGCAAATATATTTTTCTTAGATTATAATGAGGCTAGTGATGATGATATTTTATTGGTGTGTGACCGGTCTGATTCAGCATATCATACCTATTGTGTTGGCCTTGGAAGGGCTATCCCTAAAGGAGATTGGTATTGTCAAGGCTGTCAAACATCTATGCTTGGACAGTCCAGCACATGGGAAAAAGAGGCTTGTTTCAACTCTATTTTGGGGTTGAAGATGTCTGGTTCAACTTCAGATGAAGAAACACTTGCACTTTTTCTAGCAAGGAGATGAGCTTCATGCTTGGACAACAATATCCAAGGCACACCCTTGGTTCAGTTTTTGTTTTAGTGGACTCAACATCAAAGTGACTCATAGAATTATAGGTGTTACGCACAACTGTTGTTAGGAAAGTTTCCATTGAAATACCCACACCAAATTTTGTTTTTGTGAAATCATATGAAAGATATTACTCAGCAACATTTGTGCAGCCTCCATCACACTTACGTGGAAGGGTTAGGGTAAAAAATCCAAACTTTGTTGAGTATGATTTAGACAATGAAGACGATGATTGGCTCCAAGAATTTAACAATGAAAAGAAGATTCTTCATTTGAAAGGTTTGAGAGCATTCTATACAAGCTGAAAATTCTTTATCATAAATCTCAAGAGAGAGTGATCAGTTTGGGAGAAAATATTGGACCGATGATGGCTGTGCTACTCTAATTTGATTTAGCGGTTGAGGTTTTGCAATCACAAATTACCAAACATGCAGTACTTTTGGCTATATATAACTACTGGAAAGAAAAGCAAGGCAAGTGACAAAATCCTATTATGTGCCAATTGTAGTCACCTCCACCTATGAATGACACCAACCCATACAATGTTTTCAGGCCAAGAGAGAAGACTCATCGGCTCCACACAAGGCGGATGCAAAGGTGTGAGAACAATGTCCAGTCCTTTGAGAAACTTCGAAAGGTTAGGTGCAAATTTGATCAAGCCAAAGCCATATTGAAAATAATGACCAAGAGGGAAGATAAAAAATGGGAACTCATAAAGTGTGAAATAAACTTGCAAAGAGCCTAGATTAAATGCAAGCATGAGACACAGCATGATGAAGATGGATTCATGATGCCTGGTTTTCTTCCAACTCATAAGTCAGCTTCAATAAAACATGGAGATGATGAACATGATGTTGGACAGCTTGAAAATTCTATGCATCTAGCAAATGGTCATGCACCTATTCGCCCTGTATTGATACAAACCCCACCCATGACAAATGATATGCCAATGATAGGGGTAACAGATCAGACAAAGCAGGAGTTGAAAAGAAATCAAGGACATCAAAGGAGACTGGTCTTCCGGCTCAACGTTGTATCTGTATTCTAATATTGTAATCTCTTACGCTGGCAGGTCCTGATGTAGATGCCGCTAATGGAAATTCATTGGAAGTTTAGGCATTCCTGTAGCTTCTTGCCACTTTTGGTATTGCATCAGAGTATGATGAAGAGGAATTGTGCAAGCTTGTTCTTGTTGTTTCACGATGCAGGCAAACACATGAGAATTTAATCATGAATGTTGAAGATGCATATCATTGGGTGGATTATATTGAAAACGCAGGTTCTATATTCTTAGGAAGGTGGAGTCCTGAGAGCATTAGGGATTATTCAAGTAGGAAAAATCATGTGCTTCCTACTTACGAATATGCAAGGATGTATGGAGGTGTGTCATTGGATTCTTTCGTGAAGTATATCACTGTGTAGCCCTTGACAAAAGAAGGCTTGAAAACTCTCGGTCCACATGTTGTTAATATGACAGAGGGTATTTGTTCTAGATTTGATGGAGAAAAGTCAGCAGCAAGTTGTTGATTTCAAGGAGAGTCCATTTGGGACTATTTTCAATTTGATTATTTTAGATAGTTTTGATTTAATTTAGATAATTGTTTTGATTATTTTCCTAGGAGCTAGCAACAACTAGCTAATTTTAATAGTTTATATATTTGATTGTTTTAGTATGTAAGGGGGTTCGATTTCAGCAGAGTGAGAGGTTTTTGGACTGTGTATTTTTCCATGAATATTTTTATGTAATTAAATGTAGTAGTTTCTCTCTTCTTTGTTTTGAGATTCATCATAGTGTTTATGTTTAGTATGTGTTCCTGTATATCATTTCCATGATTATGTTTTTCTGCTAATATTGTTTGAGAGTAAGTGATAGGAATTCATGGATGTTAGATGCTCCTTTCACACCAATGATGCTTGTTATGTGTTAATGGATATCTTTACAGAATTCATCCATGTTTGATGCTCTTTTTTGTAACCTATATTTGTGTTATTTATTCTAAAGTTGCACTGGAGATTCATCCATTGATAGATGCTTGTAGTGTAGTGGGATTTCTTCTCCTTTCCATCTCTCATTTCACATAATTTATTTGCCTGAACATAGTGCCTACTTTTCCTCAAATTTGTGGAAAGAAACTACCCTTGACTCCATTTCCCAATGGTACTTTCTCTCTTGCTATTTTGACACAAAAAACCTAAAGCCTATCATACCTAGCCTAAGATACATTTCATACTCCAATCATCTCCTTTGATTGATATTTTTCACTGGGGAGAGCCCTCTCCAAGCTTGGTAGGTCTAGATACCAAGCTATAAGAGGTCTGAGGTTACCTCATTCCATTTCCTCCTCAACCTGGTAGATTGTTAAGGCTAACACATTACACATAAAACATTCTGAAATTCGCATGAAAAGAGCACTTACATGACGAAAAGAGTATATCCATCCATAAAATTGCCAAATAGAAGCTCTTAGAGAGAGAGCAAAAATATTCCACACATCAAAATGCATTTAATCATCCAAATCATTTCACAAATTGCAAGTTCAAAATATTTAGAAAGATATATCCCAAATACAAGTGATGATGAATGACATAGAACACCTTGCTTATATTTATACAATCCTAAAGTGGGTTCGAATAGCCTAATTTAACCTAGTGATTCCCCTATAATAAAATAATGTGCAAAATAACAATATTTTTTGTGACAAACCCACCAAGTAGGTCCATAACATGAACAATCTAAAAATAGCTCCATAACATAATAATTAGCCTCTCAAGAGGGTCGAAATGATAGAATAGTAGATAGTGTCACTATTACATATGGTCAATTTTCCGACACTTTAGTTCCGATAGTTTTGACGTATTGTTGAAAATTTCCCCATTTTTTCTCAATTTTTTTAAATCCCACCATGTGTTGTCGCTTTTGCAACCCCTATGGTGACGTTGTCACTCTTGTGACACTACGAAAAAGCGTCGCTATTGCGACCCACCCATCTAGGGTGTCGCAATAGCGACATTAATAGAAGACAATGTTGTTATAGCAACGTCCATGTTATGTGCGTCGGTATACCGACAGATATGAAAATATCGTTGTGGAATGGTCACTTTCCCTTTGACAAAGTCAAAGTTGACTTGGTAAACTAGCATCGCAATAGTAACAGTTTATTTTAAATATATAGGGTGTGTTGTAAGGATGTTTTCCAACAACCCTATAGTCCTTAATCCCCTAATTCCCAACCCCTAACCCATTTAACCCCATATACCCCTAAACCCCTAACCCATTTAACCCCCTAAACCCTAAATCGCAAAACCCTTAACCCCTAACCCCTTAAACACCAATTCCCAACCCCTAACCCATTTAACCCACTAAACCTCTAAACCCCTAACCCATTTAACCCCTACACCCTAAACCTCTAAACCCTTAACCCCTAACCCATTTAACCCCCTAAAACCCTAAAACCATAACCCATTTAACCCCCTAAAACCTAACCCCATTAACCCCTAACCCCTAACCCCTAAAATCCTTAAATATTAAATCCCCTAAACCTCTTAACCCCTAACCCATTTAATCCCCTAAACCCTAAACCTCTAACCCCTAACCCCTTAAACACTAATTCCTAACCCCTAACCCATTTAATCCCCTATACCCAAAACCCATTTAACCCCATAAACCCTTAACCCATAACCCCTTAAACCCTAATTCCCGAACCCTAACCCATTTAACCCCATAAACCCTAACCCAATTAACCCCTAAACCCTAACCCCTAAAATCCTTAACTGTTAAATCCCCTAACCCATTTAACACCCTAAATCCTAAACCTCTAACCCATTAACCCCTAACCCCTAAAATCCTTAACTACTAAATCCCCTAACCCCCTAAACCTCTAAACCCCTAACCCATTTAACCCCCAAACCCTTAACCCCTTAAACCCTAATTCCCAACCCCTAATCCACTTAACCCCCTAAAACCCTAAAACCCTAACCCATTTGACCCCCTAAACCCTAACCCCATTAACCCCTAACGGCCCCTAACCCCTAAAATCCTTAACTGCTAAATTCACTAACCCCCTAAACCTATAAACCCCTAACCCATTTAACCCCCTAAACCCTAAACCTCTAACCCCTTAACCCTAACCCCTTAAACCCTAATTCCCAACCCCTAACCCATTTAACCCCCTATACCCCTAAACCCCTAACCCATTTAACCCCCTAAACCCTAAACCTATAAACCCTTAACCCCTTAAAACCTAATTTCCAACCCCTAACTCATTTAACCCCCTAAAACCCTAACCCATTTAACCCCCTAAACCCTAAACCCTTAAACCCCTAAACCCCTAACCCATTAACCCCTAAACCGTTAAATCTTAACCCATAACCCATTAACCCCTCCACGCCTAACCCATAAAATCCTTAACTACTAAATCCCCTAACCCCTAAGCCCTTAATCCCTAATCCCTTAACCACTAACTCATTATTCACCTAACCCCTAACTGCACCTAAATCCCCTAACCCCTAAGCCCCCAATCCCTAATCCCTTAACCACTAACTCATTATTCCCCTAACCCCTAAATGTGCCTAAATCCCCTAACCCCTAACCCCTCAACCACTAACTCATTATTCCCCTAACCCCTAAATGCGCCTAAATCCCCTAACCCCTAATTATACCAGGCTCTTAGTGCTTGTTTGAGGCCATACAAGGATTTTACAAGCTTGCATGTTTTATGTTCCTAAACCTTCATAAAAAATCTTTCTAGTTGGACCACAAAAACATTTTCTTTTAGATCTCCATTCAAGAAAGAAGTTTTTACATCCATTTGATGGACTTTCCAACTTTTTGAGTTTCTAGGGCAAATAGTGTCTACATGGTAGCCCATTTTTCAATGGGGGGGAAAGTCTCCTCATAATTGACCCCTTCCTTTTGTGCAAAACCTTTTGCCACAAGCCTAGCTTTATTCTTTTCAAGTGAGCCATATGCTTTATAATTGTTTTTGAAAAACATTAACTTTTAATTTAGAAAGGGTCCTAGGAGGGGTTCCAAAGGGACTACTACGAGATCACGTGGAAACAATGGGACAAGGAATGATTTGAAAATTAAAGTACTTGTACTGCTATTCAAAGTATTCATTTCCATTAAATTAAGTGTGCAAAGTGTTTGTAATGTCTTGCAAGTCAAACAAAGTGTTTTTGGTAACTGTTTATGAGTTTAAGTGTGACGGAATGTTAATTAAAATTATTGTTTAACATCTTGAATCTGAAATACACAGCAGAATAACTTCACCATAAACACAAAACAACATGATGAGGCAGTTCACCCCTCCTGGGCTACATATGTCGGGTCCAAAGCTCCCAATGGGCATGTCCTTGATATATTATGATGCTAAAATTGGTTTTACAATGAGAAAGAAGCCTAAACAGGCTGAAACAGCTGTGGAAATGAATTCAGAAGATAGAAATAAGCTAATTATGGCTTTTATTTCACCTCAAACAATGAAGTGTAGCCCAATGCAGCTCCATTTCCCTCATGGCCCTGATGGCTCTCCAAGCTTCCCTGAAGAAAAAATGGCCCAAAAACACCTCTGTTTGCTCTACAACCTATTCCTATGGCTCCAGAAAGCTCAACATACTCAAAATTGACTAAAATTTTGTCTAATTTGGTCGGATATGGTGAAAGTTATGATTCAAACTGTATTTTTCCCAGTGGCAATAGAAATCCTCCACCAAAATTGGCTAACGCCAGTTAGCTACACCAAAAATGCGGAATCTCTGCAAATGTCAGAACTGCACAATAAAAATGGTGGATACATTTAATTTGACTGTCAGTTGAGTGCGTGTTCATATGCGGAAAGGTTAGACGATTAGTGTATCTAGCGACTAAGACCAAAGTCGTGCCCATGGTCATAGTGCTGAGGTTACTTTGTTGGGGGCTAACACCTGAGTGCATAACCCATATTTCTGCCAGATGATTGGGCTTAGGCCACAGTTCTATAGGACGGTCATGGCGTTTAGTCTTTAGCCCTAAGGGCTTACCCTTTTTTTTTCCGCCCGACTGAACTACCCGCTATAACGTGACCCGTTTGCGTTCGAGTCGAGTCGTCCTCTGCCCGACTGACCCGAACATGTTCACAATTTGTCGACGCGTTCACATGACCCTTTTTCATTCAGCTTTTCTCGAGGCCGCTATAGGATGACCCATAAACGTTTGGGTCGATTCGTGCCTAACTGACCCAAATGCATTCAGCTCGAGTTGGTCTGCCCACAAACAAAAAATTTCAAACAGTCTTGAACCTTTGGCCTGGGGCCACATGGCAGCCTCCGGGCAGGCCATGTGGCACCCTCTGATAGGCCACCATAAAAACATAAAAATGAAATTTTTTTTGCCAATTTTTTTTTTTGAAGATGATAAAATTTCTGAGTTCAAAGGTCCTGTTTTGAAGGTTATTAGGTGTTTTAAAACTTCAATATCTTCCTCATATGACATCGGATTTGGGTCCTGTTTGCAGTGCCAGAATTGTAGCGACGAGGCCTATCAATTCGTTCAATTTGCAACCAATTCTAAGTAGTTCCAATTTTGAGCATTTTTTTCCTCTTGGACATGATCACCTGATCACACCTCCCCATTGGGAAGCTTTTGGACCCCAAAAGCCTTCAATTACCTGTTAAGAAGATGAGGGTATAGATCCCTCAACTTTTCCACCTCAATCCACTTTTCCTTACTCGGTTTGCTGCCTTTAAGACCAACCTGAACATAATCAACGTTTCCCCTCCTCGAAGTGTGTGTCCTTTTTTCAAGGACAACATCCTCTTTCAACTCATCCAAAAATTCTGGTGAGAAATCCTCTATGGATGGCAGTTGAATGTCACTTTCATAATCAACAATTAAAGAAGGGTTCATACAAACGTAAATTTTCCACATTCACAACAGAATACATTTGCATATATGAAGGCAAATCTAGTTGAAAAGCATTATTTCCAACTTGTTTAAGGATCTTGAATGGACCATAACTAATAGGCTTCAAATTTTTACCTTCCCCTTTCATTTTTCCTTACTAATATGCAGCCATAACTCATCTCCTTCTTGAAACTTATGATCAACTCTGTGTTTATCATGCCTCTCCTTGTACTTACCTTAACTTTTTTCAAGTTGTTCTTGAACCTGCTGATGTATTTGCTAAATTTTTTCAATGAACATGCACGCGTTGAATTCTCAAGAATGAAATCTAAAGGTGACTTAGGCAAATACCCAAAGCAAGCTTCAAAAGGTGAAGTATTTGTAGAAGAGTGCTTGGCCCGGTTGTAAGCATGCTGAATGTAATGCAAGTGCTCATCCCAAAGCTTGGGATGCTTGCTGCAATAACCTCTCAAAAGTTTTACAATGGTTTTGTTCACTACCTCTATTTGGCCATCTATTTTCAGATGGAAAGCAATACTCTTCTTCAACTTGGTGTCCATCATCTTCCATAGATTGGACCAAAAATTCCCCACAAATCTGGAATCCTTGTAACTAACAATAGAAGTAGGCAAGCCATAATGAACCCATACATGTTGAAAATATAAATCAACAGTTTGTTCGACAGTTATATATTTCTTACATGGCATAAGAATACACATCTTGCTGACTCTATCAACTACTACATAAAGATAATCATACTACTTTCTAGATAATGGTAGACCTCCAACAAAATCCATAGAAACACTTTCCCATGGTCTAGAAGGTACTGGAAATGGCATATATAACAAAAGATTCCTATTGCTAGGCTTGCTTGTAGCACATAATGAACATCCTCTAATGAAACGTGAAACACTATCTACCATGCGAGGCCAATAACAATACCTCTGTAAATGTGCCACCATTTTGCTTACCCCAAAATGTCCAGCAATAAGAGAAGAATGATCTTCTCTCATGATGCTTAGTCTCCCCCCCTGTGCTATACATATCTTGCCCATATGAAACAACAAATTATTATGCAAATGATAATCATTCTCCTCAACATGATTCCCTTCACTCAAGTTAGCATTCACATCCTTAAAATCAACATCTGATGCATATTGTTCCATGTAGCTCTCATGTACAATAGAATCATTCTTAAGTAAAGTATTAGCACTAATAATAGGCCTTGAAATCATATCAGCGACTTTATTGTAAATACCTTTCTTGTACCTTATTACCAAGTGAAATTGTTGTAGGAAACCCGTCCATCTGAAATGTCGTGACTGCTGCAATTTACTTTGTGACTGCAAGTACTGTAAAGGCTAATGGTCGGTATCAACAACTATTTCTTTGCCCATCAAATAGTGTTTCCACTTTTTGATGCTTTGAACCAATGCATACAACTCCTTATCATATGTAGGATAATTCACAACGACACCATTAAATATCACTAGCATCGGTTTAAATCTCGAATGGTTGTTTCAAGTCCGGTAATGTAAGGACTGGAGCTGAACTTATCTTCTATTTCAAAGACCCAAAATCTTTTTGTTTCTTGCCTCCCCATTGGAAAGCACGCTTCACACTTGTCACTGCATGCATAGGAGTGGCTATGGCAGAGAAGTTAGAAATAAACTTCCTCCAATATTGAGCTGCATCCAAAAAACTTCTTATCTCTATAATGGATTTGGGAGTAGGCCAATTCACAATGGCTTCTACCTTAGAAGGATTAATTCTCAAAGCACCTCCTCCTACTCTGTGTCCCAAATAAACCAAATAAGTCTTTCCAAATTCACACTTTGACATTTTAAAAAACAACTGATTTTTCTTCAAAATATCAAGTACTTTCTTAACATGCATGACATGCTCCTCTCTAGTCTTGCTAAAAATTAAGATTTCATATAAGTAGACAATAACTAAATCATCAAGAAAAGGATGTAATACATCATCCATTACCCGCATCAAAGTTGCAGGTGCATTGCATAAACCAAACGGCATAACAAGCCACTCAAAGAGTCCCTGTTTGGTTTCAAGTGTTGTCTTCCAAATGTCACTTTCTGCAATTCTAACTTGATGATAACCACTACGTAAGTCTAACTTAGTGAAATATTTAGCATCTTTTAGCTGATCTAACAAATCATCTATCCTTGGGAGTGGGTAACGATTCTTTACCGTTATCTTATTCAATGCCCTGAAGTCCACACACATGCGCCAAGTTCCATCTTTCTTTGGAATCAACACTATCGGTGACCCACATGGCAAAGTTCTTGGTCTTATGAATCCTTTTTCCAACAAGTCTTTAATTTGCCTCTTGATTTCAGCATTCTCCATGATAGACATGCGGTACATGCCTATGCTAGGAAGAGGACAATCTTGATGTAAATGGATTTCATTCTGAATCTCCCTTTTAGGAGGTAAACCTGTCGGTTCCTGAAACATCTCATGATGTGCATCAAATACATCATATAAATCTGATTTAAGCTTGGAATCACAATTTTCAAATGACTCATGATTCACATCAACCTTGGGCTTAACCATAAGAAGTACAAAACTCTTGCTAGAATTCACTATCCTTTTTACCTGTCCCGCATTTACCATCGCTATATTTTCCTTCTTGCGATGTGCTTTGACAATGAACTCTTTGCCATATTTAAAGAGATGATACTTATTTTCATGGCGATGGAAGATCGCTTTCCTATCAAATAATTAAGGACTTCCCAAAACAATTCCTGATATATCAAGCAATACTACATCAAGTTCAACTGTGTCAATAAAGTGTGCAGTAATCGTGAATCGCAATATGCACTTTCTAGAGACTTGTAAGTTTGCATCCTTGCATATCCATCAAAGTGGATAAGGCTTTGGATGTAGAATGGTTTCAAGTTTAAGTTGTTTGACCAAGTCTTCTGATATGAGATTTTCTTGTGACACACTGTCAAACAGTGTGTCAATTTTTGTATGTTTTGAGACTACCCTCACATGGAACAATTCAATTCTTTCTTCCTCATTCGGAGCTTGTACATGATAGTTTGAAGTACTAGTGCTTGGCTTAGTTTCAATTTCCTTTCCCTTCATACTTTTCAAACCCATGGCTTCAATTTTGGTTTCATCACCTGAATCATCACCTAAGTCTTGTGGTGTAGTTGTAGTAGCTACAGTTTTCTTCTGTCCGTCGTTTTTGTTAAACTAAGTTCTTCTTTCAGGATGTAATTTCCAACAGTTTTTCTCTTCATGACCTTCTCTTGAACAATGTTTACATATCACTTTCTCACCCTCTTGTTTGACAGATGCATCCTTTTTTCCTTTTCCCTTAAAGGTTTTATCTTTGTTTTTCCCCTTAAAAGGCTTGTTTCTACCCTCATCAAAAGTGTTTTTTCCTCTAGCCTCTAAATGCGTAGCTTGTACACAAACTTCGTCTAGACTAGTAGGATTGAACATAAGGATAGTATGTTTAAGGTAGTTGTGCAAACCACCTATATATTTCAGCAAAGTATCTTTACTTTGTAAGTCTACCCCTAATAAGAGTGATCTTCTCCTAAACTCTTGGGTGTAGTATTGTACATTTTGACATTAAGTTTTCTGAAGTTTTACCAATTCATGATAGCCTTTTATAAATGAGCTAATGGATAAAATTGCTTTTTAATTGCAATAATAAATTCAGCCCATGATAAAGTGATCTTACCATGTTTTTTAATTTCATCCCTAGTCTTGGCTTCCCACCATACCAATGTTGCTCCTTCCATTCTCAACGAGGCTAAATGTATCTTGGTGTCGTCATCATGAAGATTCTATATCCTCAAGTAAACTTCCAACTCTCTGATCCAGTTGTCAAGTTTCTCTGCATTGACTTCACCGTTAAACATAGGTAACTCAAATTTGACATCAAGCTTTAAAAATGTACTTTTACCAGTGGTTTTAGACTTGTGAGATTGATTCACTGAAGTTGAGGATGACAATGTAGAGGAAGAGGATGAAGTTGGGGATGGTGGATCACCATTTCCTCCATGTCCTTTCTTTGGCATGTCATCACTTTTCCTTCCTCCTTAAGAACCCTGTCCTTCTTTCTGGTTTTTAGACCCTTCTCCAACAAGCCTATCATTCCTTTCTTGGTAGAGTATCCTCACCATCTCAGTCATATCCAAGAATGCTTTCTAGAATACCCGTTCTTCTTCCTTGGGATCCATATCTTCAGGAGCTTCTCCCTCTCTTGAAGACATGCTCGAATCTGCTTCTATGGCTCTTGGAGGTGGCTCTCTAACCGTTCTTGGTTGTGGATTACTTTGTGCACTAACCAAGTGTCCTTCACCTCTCTTGATTTTAAGCCTAGTAAGCATAAAAACTTGCAAACAATCAACTATATCTTTGCACAAAACAAATGTTGAGTAAAACTCTAGCTCCTAAGGCTCAAATCCTTAGCTATGATACCATCTGATCTGAAAATGAAAGTATTTGCACTGCTTTTCAAAGTATTCATTTTCATTAAATTAAGTGTGCAAAGTGTTTGTAATGTCTTGCAAGTAAAACAAAGTGTTTTTGGTAGCTTTTTATGAGTTTAAGTGTGATGGAATGTTAATTAAAATTACTGTTTCACATCTTGAATATGAAATACACAGCTGAATAACTTCACCATAAACGCACAACAACATGATGAGGCAGTTCACCCCTCCTAGGCTACATCTCTCGGGTCCAAGGTTCCCAATGGGCATGTCCTTGATCTATTATGATGCTCAAATTGGTTTTACAATGAGAAAGAGGCCTAAACATGCTGAAACATCTGTGGAAATGAATTCAGAAGATAGAAACAAGCTAAGTATCGCTTTTATTTCACCTCAAACAGTGAAGTGTAGCCCAATGCAGCTCCATTTCCCTCATGGCCCTGATGGCTCTCCAAGCTTCCCTGAAGCAAAAATGGCTGAAAAATATCTCTGTTGGCTCTACAACCTGTTCCAATGGCTTCATAATGCTCAGCATACTCAAAATTGACTAAATTTTTGTCTAATTTGGTCGAATATGGTGAAAGTTATGATCCAAACTATATTTTGCCCAGTGGCAGTAAAAATCCTCCACTAAAATTGCCTAACTCCAGTTAGCTCCACCAAAGAGGCGGAATCTCCGCAAATGTCAGAACTGCGCACTAAAAATGGTGGAGACATTTAATTTGACTATCAGTTGAGTGCGTGTACATATGCAGAAGGGTCAGACGATTAGTGTATCTAGCGGTTAAGACAAAAGTCGCGCCCATGGTCATAGCGCTGAGGTCACTTGGTTGGGGGCTAGCACCTGAGTGCTTAACCCATATTTCCACTGGATGATTGGTCTTAGGCCATGGTTCTGCAGGATAGTCACGACGTTTAGTCTTTAGCCCTGGGGGCTTACCCTTTGTTTTTCCGCCCAACTGAACTACCCACTATAACGTGACCCGTTTGCATTCGGGTCGGGTCATCCTCCGCCCGACTAACTCAAATGCGTTCACAATTTGCCAACACATTCACCTGACCCTTTTACGTTTATCTTTACATGAGGCTGCTACAGGATGACCCATGAACTTTCGGGTTGGGTCGTGCCCGACTGACCCGAATGCGTTCAGCTTGGGTTGATCTGCCCACAAACAAAAATTTTCAAATAGTCTTGAACCTTTGGCCTAGGGCCACGTGGCAGCCTCTGGGTAGGCCACATGGCACCCTCTGATAGGCCACCATAAAACCATAAAAATGAAATTTTTTTTGAAGATGACAAAATATCTGAGTTTCAAAGGTCCTGTTTTGAAGGTTATTGGGCGTTTTAAAACTTCAATATCTTCCTCATACGACATCGGATTTAGGTCTCGTTTGTGGCCCCAGAATCACAAAGATAAGGCCTATCCGGTAATTTAGTTTGCAACCAATTATAAGAAGTTCAAATTTTGAGCATTTTTTTCCTCTTGAACATGATCACCTGATCAAGGAACCATTGTCACCTCATTCAATGTCCCCTGCTCTTTATGAACTTTCACTGATGGGAGGAGTCTTAGTATAGGGAAATAACTAGAATGATGAGATCAATAATGATACACAATGTGATTTCCAATGCCCATTCAAAGAAGAGAATCAGATAATAGGTTGTATATTTTAGAAGCAAAAGAAGGACTCTCCAAGAAAGGCTTGAGGGAAATATGACCTCGGGTTTAGGAATATTAAAAAATGATGTATTCCTAAGACCAAAACATCCAAAATCCCTCACTTGTGATTCATGTGTTTATACTACGCTTCAAAGTGAGGAAATGATGACTCATTCAATGGAAAGATTCAATTAAAGTGTGAGCTTTGGGAGAAGCTAGGGTGACTTTCCATGAAAAAACTTTTGAGAGAAATATGATAAGAGACTAAGGGTTGGGAGATATACCACGGTAAAGGCTCATCCAATGATAATTTATAGTTAAGATAACAGGTTTTGAACAACAAACTACGAAGTTCAAACCTTCAAGAAATCCCCAAGTCAAAGGAGCTTCAAGGGTTCCCTCTTGGTGTGATAGTTAGGGCATCAATTTATTTGAAATTCCACCATCGTATTTCATTCAAAATTGGAAGATGCCTAGAGCTCTAATCTAGCCTAGGAAGTGATTCCTTGCTTGAGGGTCTTTTTATATTTTTACACACCTTATCCTTTTTTATTTTAGTCTCTAGGCATCATACAATTTTAGAGAAAATAAACCTTTATTCCCACACCTTGCATGTGAGCCTCTTCTTGGAAAATCCTCATCATGCAATTCAACCTAGACATATATGCAAGGTTTCTTTTCTTCATGAAGTCAAATCAGACCTAGTTTCATCCACGCATGTTAATTATTGCAATGAGAAAAGTAAATATTGAGAGCTGATGTAGTCACAAGGGATTATTATTGGAAAATTTCGTGTTTCAACCATGCAAACAGTGAATAGTCTTCGAGAGGGTGTGCTCAAGGAGGATCATTCTAGGCAATGCTTGTATTTCATCCATACAAACAATAATCAATAGATATATATGGTTACTAAAGTAAAACAACAAGTTATTACAAAGGGGGCACCATACTGAACTATTTCCAGTAGGTTGGAACTTTATAATAATAATAAAAATAGATATCATGGAGAAGTAGTGCCACAGTGTTGTGTTTGCTTGTTGCTCATACAGTTAATGCACTATCCTGAGTATTACGTGCTAAAGTAACACATATTTTAGAAGACATGTGCCTCACTGCTGGCCCTCATTTTTTATCTCTTTTTGTTTATGAAATACACCTTATTTTACCATATTATCCATCTATTCACCATCATATCCACCTTATATTGACCAAAAGATGCATATACAAGTATTTAAGTTATGTTTTTAGATTATTAGATGTTTTTGTAAAAATTGAAATTTAAGTGCATTTTTGGACAACAGTAGAAATTTCCGTAATGGCATTATGGTTTGCATATGTGCCAAACACTTGGGCTTGAGCTGGATACATTTCTAAAAGGCTCGGGAACTAATAATAAGAGTACACCTGTTGGTACAGTTAAACCGAGCTTTAACAGGCCCGGTCAAAGGCGGTCAAACAAGACCTGTCTTTATGGAGGACCACTATAGACTAGGTTAAAACTCTTATTTTGTGGGATTTTATAGATTTTGATGGATCTGATGGATGAATTCAACTTGATTTGATAGGATAAGGATAGTTATGACTACTTGAGCTATTTTAGATGAGTTTGTTAGATACTTTATCTATTTAAGCCTCAAACTTTGAAAGCTTTGATATGTAGAACTTGTATGAATTAAAATTATTATTTCTAAGACTTAGAGACATAATTGAAAATATGTTCTATAATATTTGTTGTTGTTATATGTTGGTTGATTCATTGAAGTCTTAAGTAGTTGAATTCACCTTCAGTGTGTGAGGCAAGGGTGGAGGGACCCCACACCGAGCTAAGTGCACTTCTTAGTTTATTTTGTAGCTGCAATTTCTGAATTAGTTTGCTTATGTTTAATTTTTTTATGTTGATTATTTCTAAGTATTGATAAATCTAATAATCATTATTAACTTGCATATGAAAAGATAAACAAATTTTTAAGTTAAACATTCTTTCTATCTAATCAAGATCTTTAGTTAGAATTCATCTTTACATGATTTTGCATGCTTTTACATGCCTTTAAATGATTGTTGATGGATATTAATCTTGTTTCTATTCTGCATATGAAGAGTCAACCAAGTATTTAAATTTAAATACTTCTTCTATATGATTAAGAGACTAAAAGCTAAGATTCATCTTTCTTGCTTTTTCTGAATTCTTGTTTTTAACAATAGCATTACTGATAAATGAATATAGTTGAAAGACAATCAGGACCTCTTCAGTGAAGAGCCTCTTCAATTATTACTTCATGTATCTTAAACTATTGTTTAGTTAAGTAGTTTTTGATTTCTAATTCACATGGTAATCTTGTTAAAGAAGAAAAAATAAATCTCTTAAGTTAGGAGATTCTTCTGCTTCTAATTACACATCTGAATTTAGAAATTGTTTAAGTTATATTTATATTTGTAATATGCATTTCCCTAATCATTAATAAACCATGTTCTGAATTAATCACAACTGAAACCCATATACTTTGGGGATGCTTCTAATTTCCACTAACTTGGATTGATAATAAATTGACCCAACATTTTGGTGTCATTGCCGGGGAAGCATATTCAAAATGGTCAAATAGGAAGACAAAAATATTAAAAAAAACAAAAACAATATAAAATCACCAAAAACAAAAAAAACATAATTTTTCTTTCATGAAATGTTTTCTTATGCCTAGATATAGGGATCATAAGGGTAGATTTGTGAAACAAAATCCCCCAATAGCTCATTCATCCATAGGATTAACAACACCGGCTGTTGGAAACCCTACTATATAAGAGTTAGAAGAAAAATAGAGATCAAAACAGATTAAATTTAGTTGAAAGAAAAAACTTGTTAGCCTTAGAGGTAAATAAAAAGCAATCACCTAAAGAACCTCCTTTCGCCTGGAAACAAAAATATACAAGAAAATCAACTGTTGAACAACAAGAGCAACCTGTCCTTGAAGAAATCAAAGTAGTTGAAGAAATAGAAAGTCAACCTCCATCGAAACACTACAGATATTTGAATAAGAAATGGCTGAAGAAGGAGAAGGATCAACTAGACTAAACATGACTCCTAAAGAAATACTAGAATATGAAAGATAGCAAAGGGAATGGCGAAGACAACAAGAAGAATAAAGAATAATTGAGGTGGAAAGAAAGAAGGAAGAAGACAGAAGAGCATAAGCACTTAGAAGAATAGAGGAAGAAGCAAGAAGAGAAAATCAAATCGAAGAACATAAGAAAATGAGCAAGAAGTTAACAATGATCAAGAAACTACTTTTGGCTTTCCTATTTTAGATGCAAGAGAAATACTAGGAGAAGAAATAAAAATGAAAAATATTCCACCTTATCTATTGCCTAATTTATATGGAATGTCAACAGAAGATCCTGATGCATTCATGTTCGAATTTGATATCTTGTGTAGAACCTATGGATATACTGATGACACACACAAGCTTCGACTTTTTCCTACTACTCTAAAAGCAGCAGCCTTGAAATGGTTCATGGGATTAGGAGAACATACAATTGCTTCTTGGGAAGATATGAAGAATTTTTTTCTTAAAAAGTATCAAGCTTACTGCAGGGCTAGAGACTCGAAAGAAGAAATTTTCCAAATGACACAACAAGAAGACGAAAGTTTGGAAGAATATTTGGAAAGATTCCTTTACAATTTACAGAAATCCATCATTCTCTTAGTCATGATACCATCCGAACTATTTTTCTGAAGGGTATTAGAGATGAATATTTAGAAATTATTAATGTAATGGGAAAAGGAGATATTTCCAATTTACCATTTGAAAATTTTGTTGAATTATGTCAAAAATACTCTAGGGGAAAAGCAAAGAATGGGAAGAGAGATATTTCATCAAAATATTCCAAAACTACAAGAAGTGCAGTAACAAGAGCAGAGATAGGAAGACTGTTAGAAAATTTTAAAACAGATCTCTTAAGAACTTTGGGAACACAATTAGATGTTTTGAAAGCTAAGAAAAAGAAAGAAGAGCAAGATGAAATATTAGCAATTTTCTGCCCAAAGTGTAGACAAAAACATCCACTCAGGGAATGTCCTTTACAAGGTATACAAGTGTGTGTACTATGCACTAGAAAATCATGCAACAAAAAAATGTCCAAAATTAAAAGAATTGCAAGGAGAAGAAGTGCAAGGAGTAGATTCTCTCTACTATATGGCACCAAGGAGACCTTAGCAACCAAAGATGCCTCAACAATTCCCTCTACAAAATCCCCAAAATTTTCAATATCCTCAAAATACATGGAATACACCAATGCCATGGCAGGCTTGGCCACCACAACAATATCAAAACCAACCTACACAAGGTTTGAGGGGATATGGTTATGGAAACCAACCACCATAGCAAATGTATCCCCAGAAGTATCAATATCAACAACCATACCCTCCACAATCATTTCCTCAATATCAACAATTCCGGCAACATCAACCAATGCCATATCCATTTCAAAACCCACAAATTCTAACTCAACCGCAACAACTTCAGCTGCACACTAGCCAACCACCTCCTAGACCAACACAATTGCCAGCTCAGCCAGTAGCTAATCCAAGTAACAAGGTGGATATACCAGCATATCATGTGGAAGATGCAACATATTATCTTACTTATTCAATTCTTCCTGTACAAGATTTCCACCTAAGGTCTGGGAAGGTGTTACGAAAATATTCTCCTCCGATAATTGAAGAATAAATTGAACAAGGAGAACAAATTCAACCAGAAAAGCAAATTCATAAGGGTAAATCTATTATGACATGGACTCCACCATATCTAGAGAGATTGATACAACAGAATATTCCAATATCTCTCCCTAAATTTAATATTCTGGATGAATTGAAAAACACATATGTTAAAATTCCTTTGTTGCGGGAAATTAAAGACATTCTGATATATGCAAAAATAATAAAGGAATTGTGCATTAAGAAATCTAGAAAAAGAAAGAAGGATCCACCAATAATCTAGGTAATTGGAATTTTAGCTAGTCTCATGTCCACAAACACATGAAAAATATGTTGATCCAGGAATTCCTATGGTATCATTTCGATTAACAAATTTTCAGTGCCAAATACTTTAATAGACTTGGGAACAGCTATCAATGTTATGACAACGGAAACTGTGAAACATTTGAATCTGAACAACATTAGACCTACTACTATAGTTTTAGAACTTGCATACATATCTAAAGCTGTCCCAAAAGATATATTGGAAGATATCATTGTCTCGCTGGATTCATGGGAGTATCATGTAGACTTCTTGATTTTGCAGCGAAAAACAAACTTAGGAGAGAATCCCTTAATTTTAGGCACACCATGGTTAGCCACAGTAGATGCTTACATTGGACGCAGGTCAAGAAGTATGATTATTACACATGGAGATGAAAGAAAGCATGTTACGTTATATCCTCCCGCTCAATCTCCTTCCTTATTATCATGGCTTGATGGAGAGGAACCACAAGAACTTCAATTTGTTCTTAGTATTAATCAAGTTTATAAATTTAGAGAGAAGGAAGAAAATGAGGGCTTATTAGATCTATTCATCTCAGAACCAAATATTTTAGAGAAGCTTAGAGTAACTCAATATGAAGTGGCTAGTTATCTTTTAAATGAATGTTTTCAGGAAAATTGCACTATACAGTCATTGAAAATACATTTGAAATCATTTTTCCTGTAAATTCAATTACCAATTCAAATAGAAAAATCATTAAAATCGGTCCTAAGAGACATTTGAATATTGGCAACAACTTACAATCATCATAAGAGGAAAATATAATAACATTATTGCAAAAATATTCAAAAGATTTTGCCTGGGATTACGAAGACATGCTAGGAATTCATCCAAAAACATGCATCCATCACATTTATATTGATAATGAAATAAAACCTGTAAGGCAACCACAAAGACAGATGAACCCCATGATGAAGGAAATAGTGAAAGAATAATTATAGAAACTATTACAAGTCAGATTTATCTATCCTATTTCAGATAGTCGATGGGTTTCACCCTTAGTTGTAGTACCTTAGAAAAATGGGAAATGGAGAATTTGTGTGAATAACAAAGAACTCAACAAAGCTACGTTAAAGGACCACTTTTCTTTACCATTTATCGATAAAGTGTTAGATTCATTAATTGGAAAGAAGTTCTTTTCATTTCTGGATGGATTTAGCGGATATAATCAAATAAAGATAGCATTAGAAGATCAAGAGAAGACAACATTCACATGCCCATGGGGAACATATGCATACAATGTATTACTCTTTGGTTTGTGTAATGCACCTGCTACTTTTCAGAGAGCATTTCTTGCAATCTTTGCTGATTTGATTCATGAGTGTGCAGAAGTTTACATGGATGATTTCACTGTGTATGGTACAACATATGATGATTGTTTACAAAATCTTGAAAAAGTGTTAAAAAGATGCATTGAGACAAATCTATCACTCGGTAATGAAATTTTTTTTATAATGTTAACTGAGGGGATAGTGTTGGGACACCATATTTCTTCTTCAGGGATTAAGGTGGACCCGGAAAAAATTTAGGTCATTGTGAATTTATCACCACCCTCAACACAAAAATAAGTTAGAAGTTTCTTGGGTTATGCGGGCTACTATATAAGATTTATTGAAAATTTCAGTAAAATAGCTTTTCCATCACTCAAGTTACTTGCGAAAGATGTGGAATTCCAATGGACAAATAATTGTCAGAATGCATTTGAAAAATTAAAAGAAAAATTATCAATTTCACCCATTCTTCGAGGACCTAATTGGTCTTTTCCATTTCACATTTCAACTGATGCATCTAATACAACGATTGGAGCATCACTTTGACAAAAAGAGAATCAATTCAATTATGACATATATTTCATCAGTAAAAACTTAACAATGGTAGAATTGAACTATATTGTTACAGAGAAAGAGATGTTAGTTGTAGTACATGTAGTTAATAAATTTCAACATTATATAAAAAGTTATCAAATTTATATCCACACGGATCATTCCACCATAAAATATTTAATGAATAAATCAATCACAAATGGCATAATAACTAGATGATTTTTATTAATGAAATAATTTAACATTACAATACAAGATCGACCAAGAAAAGATAACCAAGTTGCAGACTTTTTGTCAAGACTACATTCACTTGCTGATCCAAATCCAGTATCAGATAATTTTCCAGGTGAACATCTATTTTCTATAAATGTCAAAACTCCATGGTTTGCAGATATAGCTAACTATTTATCATCTGGCATCCTACCATCTCATTACACAAACAAGCAGAAAAGAAGAATAATTAGAGAAAGTGTTAGATATAGTTGGGTCAATGGAGATCTATTTTATACTAGCGTTGAACTAATGATTAGAAAATGTGTTAGAGAAGATGAGATTATGGAAATTTTGAAAGCATGTCATGATGAACCATGTGGTGGTAATTTTGTAGGTAAGAGAACATCATACAAAGTGCTGAAACCTGGCTACTACTGGTCATCCCTCTTCAAAGACTCCAGAGCCTATGTGAAAAGATGTGATAGATGCCAAAGAATTGGTAGACCAGTGGCATCAGATGAAATTCCATTAAAGCCACAAGTACTGATTGAATTATTTGAAGAAGGAGATGATGAAGAATATGAGCTTGCTCTCATCTATTTTTAGAACAAATAAGAGCCTCCCCAGGGAGGAGAAGAAAAGAGAAGAAGAGGAAGGTCCATGCAGTTCCTATTCTTATGAAGGAAAGGAAGATAGGCATGGTGGATACTTGGAGTATCAGATCTTAAGTAAGTACCTGGGTGAATATAAATCTCACTCTAGAGCATTCAGGGGAACTATAACATTCCCACAGTTTATTCAGCAGGAGGAGAGAAGGCCCTGCATTAGAAAGGAGATCAGAGGCAATAGGTTCCTATTGTCTACATTTGGTGGGGATACTTCAACAAAATATTGGGTGAGGAAGCTGGAGGCATTTTTTCTGCTAAATCCAGTGGTAGAGAAAGAAGCAGTGGAGATTGCAGCACTGCACATATGGAGGATGAAGCCTCTGTTTGGTGGTTCAAACCCTTGGTCCATTCAAGGATGAGTTCTTTTGTAGAATTTTCTCAGGGGTTAATCAAAACCTTTGATGGAGAGAAGACAAAAGAGGAAAGGCTCACACCACCATGGGAGGAGGATTGCACCAACACTACTGCAGCTTTGGAGGAGCAGCCTTCTATATATACAAAGGAGGTAGCCATTGCATTGGAAGGAAAAGCCATTGTAGCCACATAAGAACATCCAAAGATCCATCGAAGTATGATTAGAGTCCCACTTTTTATTTCAGAAGAACATTTAAAAGAATGTAAGAATTCATCTTTAAACGTCCAAGAATCAACACACTTTTCTATTTTAGAGCATATTGATTGCACTGCACTGTGCAAAGGGTTTAAGGAGGAGATAGACCCTCATCCTCGTGCACTTTTGATGAGTCTCATTCAGCCCTTGAGGTTGGGATGTGAACCATTGGAGGATGAAACAAACCATGGCACCTTCATGATAAACAAGGAAACATACTTTGAACTGGAGGTTGAAACAAATACTACACCATTCGAGGAATTAGCAGCACTGTTAAACATGGGTGGAGAGGAGATATTATCTCCATCACATTTGGATCCTCATGGATCCAACATAGTCATGGGTGAGAGATCTTTTCTAAAAGGTCTCCAAGGAGCTCCATTTCAAACTCCCATGAAATGCAAAGGGGAAGGTATGGCTTGGGAGAATGGTGATCCTCATGAGAGGGAAACCAATGGAGGAAATAGGAGAAGGCATCCACAAGGAGCTGAGTGGGTGTGGATGAGGAGCAAGAGGTTGATTAGCCACTTGCAAATATATGATACTGGGTAGCAAGAGGCTTGGTTGTGTTTGCTCCTCTTGAAGGAGTTTGGCCATCACTTAGTGTATCCTCTTTTCAGGAGGATGGGAGTGTAGAAGAGGTGGCATGATGTTTACATCATTGAGTAGCAGAAAGTAGGGATACATGGAGCTGATATGGTATATATATCAGTCATGATACCTTCATCACATGAGTTACATGATGTGAACATGAGGAGGTAGCAAGCACTTGGATTGCTTGAACTATCTTGGAGAGAGAACAAGCATATTTGCTCTCATATGATGTATGGTGTTGCAGGAGTAGAGGAGGGCACTCTCATAGTGCAAAGGGATTACTCCTTAGCTTGGACTTATCAGTAGACATTTCCATCTTGGGGGAAGCTTCATATTTGTAGCAGCATCACCAAAGGTGTTTTTGACAAGGAGCATGTCAAGAGACAAAGATTGGCATGGACAAGAGCCTTTTTGCATGAGCTCACAACGCTGACACTTGGGAGAAGGGTCACATACATGGATCCATCTATCATCTTACTTCTAGCTTATGGTAAGAGCCTTGTGTTTACATTTGTTGATTTACATACTCTTATCATTATGTTGCAGTGCATGGCTCCTCAAAGGGGCAGATTTTTCATGTTGCTCCACAAGCAAAGTTGGGCCAAACCATATGATGGAGACAACCATCTTTTACATGGCCTTGGGCAAATGTTTTTCCATTCTACACATGTTCAGCTAATTCATATGATTAGCATTTTATTTTAAAACATTTTGCCTTGTACATTTCTAAAGCAGCAGTTTGCAAAACTGCATTATGCACCCTTGGGAGACTGTTGGTACTTTCCAGTACCATATGAAACCATCAGTAATCCCCCTATTTTATTTTTTATCATGATTCTATTTGCTGTTATGTCTCATATTCTTATTGGAAGCATGATCAGAAGATTGACACATGAGTTTGGTGTGTCCTTGAGGGAAGATGATTCCCACAGTTTATGCATGGCATGTTCTAAGGGGAACATGAGGAGAGACATGGCCACCACAGCCACTTATTTGCCTTCTTTTAAGGTGGGCCATGAGTTTGATGATGATATCCATCCATTGTATATATATGGGCATGTATTTGATCTTTTATTACTAATTCACTCATCTATTTACTATTTAATAGTAGAGGTGATATTTTCTGTACAGTACTTGCCATGTTATTTTCTGCAGCTGCAGTGGATGAGGTTGCATTGTAGCCCTATGAGACATTGTTTGTACCTTGCTGCACATGGTATAACCTACAGCAAACATGTCATTTGGTTATTCTATGATGATCATGTCCTACTCATCATGGGTGAAATGTCTTGGGCCAGCCGAATTATCATTGATGGAGGAGAGATCCTTGGAGGATTGCTCTTCATTTTTCCCCTTGAGGGAAATATTTTTGCAACCCATGATCAACACACACTCTACACTTATCACAATTGGAGAGAAGGAAATCATGGGGCAAGCTATGAGACTTGCCATATTCAGATTTTCAGCTCACCTTCATTTTCAGAGCTCAAGGTGGAGGGATACTTCTATGAGTTGCCATGTTGGGAGGCAGCTTATGTTGTATGGATGATTGCTTGGGGATGAGATATTCGTATGGGGATGATAAGTCCCATTATATATCATATCTCATGTCTCAAGGAGGCCCTTAGACAGCCCATTGTCTCCTTCATGGATATTTGTTTCTACATGATAGCTATTTGGGGATGTTCACCAAAAGCTAGATTGCATATGTTGGAGGGACAACTTAAACACTTAATTGATGATATGGCATCCTTTTCTTGGAGAATTTTATCATGCATGGATTCTACAGGGAAATTAAGGGGAAATAAATTAGTCTATCCTTGTACTTGCTTGAGGACAAGCAATCTTTGAGAGGGGAGGACTGTAATATTCCAAATTTTGTGCAATATTATTTTTTTCCATTTTCACCTTGCAAATGAATAAAATGGGTAGGAGACCCATTAATTTCATGAGTAGGGAATAAAAATCCTCTTATTGTGAAAAGGGATCACTTATAGACCTAGATATCACACCTCCATGTGTGAAAAGAGACTTTTGTAGGAGGACTAGGTCAATTTTGACCAAGTCAAACTGCGCAGTGGTAGGAGGTGGAAGGCATATTGTGGGATAGCGCAGTGAAAGAGGAGGGAAGCTTCTAGAGGAAGGAAAAAATAATGAGTGGGTTCCATGGAAAGGGAGCTCACATTGTTTAAAAGGAGGACAAGGCAACCATTGTTTCTCATATTGAGTATTATTCATCTTTGGTCCTTTGGACTCGCTGCAGTCTCTTGCTGTTTAGCAAGAATTACCGAGGAATTCATATTTAGGATTTCCTCTCCTTATTGAGTAGCTCTTGGAGGATTTCACTCAATTCCCCATATTTAGACTTTGAGGTCAAGCCTCATCCTTCTTCATCAACACAGTTTCAGCTGGAGATTGTGCAGTGTTGCTGGGTGTTGCTGGAGAGGTTTTCTACAACACTATCATTGGCTAGTTTTCAAAAGGAGGGAGCTTCCATTCCCTTGGGAGATCAGTGAGGGAGGTTTATGAGCATATTCCACCATCTTTGGCACCAGGCCAACCACTTACCATCATTAGCAGTGCAGTCCCTCTCTTAGACAACATTATTCTTGGAGAGCATTTGCTATGAGGGATTAGCAGATAGTTTGGAGGATGAGATCTTAGGTGAAAGGAGAAGCCTTTCACTATAGAGATCCATTGGAGAAGATCTTGTCATTTATTGGAGCATCTTCAACCTTCTCCACTTATTCCCAGTTCTTGAGTTGCTACTGCTACCCAGCAACTCCGACATCTTGCAGTTTTGCTTATTTTAGCCAATCCTTCTAGGATTGACTTGAGGTAGTGATTTGGAGCTTAGATCTTCTCTCCCAATGATTGTATGAGCCATATATTTTCATATCTATGTATTGACATGTGTTTCAAAAGTTGTTCCATATAAAACTGCGTAGTTATAGCCTAGGGCTTTATTCATGTAGCAATGCTCCTCATATTTTCATGTACATTTCTCTTGAGACTTGTAGTGCCTTGCTTAAGTGATAATTTCCTCAAGGATTTGTATATCTTATGCTACTATGATATAATATGATGGCTATTTGGATTCTCCGGTAGTTTATGTGTTAATGTATTCACTGCTACTCCATTGGGGGGCGTTTTACATATTGCCGAAGCTCTACATTCGTAATATCTTGAGATATTCCCAATAGTGTCAATATTCCAATTTTGGGAACATTATAGATTATGTAACTAAGTGGGTGAAGGCAAAGGCGGCAGCGTGGGCAATAGAAGATACTGTTGCGTATTTTCTATTTGAAGATATATTTGTAAGATATGGAGTTTCAAGACAAATAGTAACTGACCAAGGCACACAATTCACATCAAAACTTGTTCGAGATCTTACAGAGAAATACAAGATCAAGCATATAAAATCAACTCCGTATCATCCACAGGAAAACGGACAAGTGGAATCAACAAACAAAGTCTTAGAGAACATCAAGACGAAGACTATAAAAATGAAGAGAAAGGACTGGTCAGAGAAATTGAAAGATGCACTATGGGCATATAGGATAACTTGGAAAAAGATAAGTGTGTTCAGTCCATATCAGTTAGTGTATGGAAAATAAGTCATATTACCAATCAAATTTCAAATACATACATACAAGCTAGCAACAAAATTGGGGATGGAATTGTCTGAGGCACAACAACAGAGAATTATGGAATTAAACCAACTGGATGATATATGAAAACAAGCAGTCAAACATACATCTCTTTTCCAAGAACAAAAGATCAAATGGCATGATTGATTCATAAAGAATAAAGTGTTTCAAAAAGGATATTAAGCACTCTTATTCGACTCCAAATTCAAAGACTTCAAAGCAAAATTCATAACTCATTAGCTTGGGCCATATGAGATTGAAGAAATCTTTGAAAACGGACCTGTCAAGATAAAAACAATTGATGAAGAAGTTGTTTCGTTTGTTGTCAATGGACATAGGCTTAAAATTTACAATAAGCCTATAAATAAAGAGGATTTTCTGAGAAAAAATTCGATGGATTCAGATCTGGAACTAATGGGACAGCATAGCAATATGCCTTCCATAATTCTAGAAGAATAAGAATGATAAAAATAAATAAAATATAAAATATATATATAAAATAATAATAATAATAATAAAATAGTTTGGTTGTGAAAATCCAAAAAACTGGCACAATACAAACTCGAATTCATGTCGGAAAACCAACTTGTTTGGCCAATATGAATTATTTTTTTATTTTCATTTTATTGTATTAAAATTTTTTGCAGATATACCCTCCAAGATATCACAGACTTGAGGAAAAGTCAAATCATTAGCTTGGGGGAAGGTGTGTAATAAAAAAAACCATGAAAATAGTTTTCAGCAGCTGAATTGAAGACAGAATATGAACTACAATTACAAAGGAACCTGGTACATCATTCGACATTTACAGAAGGGACCTAAATTTTTATTAAGAAAATTATTCAAGAAGGGACTTGTATCATTACAACAAAAGAAATTTTCAAGTATTGAACATTATTGCAAATACGCCAGAAGGGACTTGAACATTATTGCAAATTACACCAGAAGGGACCTAAAAATTTAACATGTCAGAAGGGACCTAAGCAAAATCAAATAAATATCATATTAGAAGGGCCTTGAAAATGCCAAAGTTTAACCTGCAGAAGGAACCTGAACAATATTATTCTAAATCAAATCAAATGCAAGAAGAAATAAAGTCTCTACATAATCTACAAGAGTCATCGTAACAATAAACACAATGTCGACCATTATGAACGTCAAAATGGAATGCAAGTACAGTAAGAAAAATTGCCCTTAAAATTTCAATTTTTTTCGAAAATATTCTAGAATTGTAAAGACTAATTTAGTACTAGTTATGCATTTTTACTTACATTTCATCTACATTATCTACATTTCCTACATTTCATCTACATTTTATCACCTATACTTTCATCTACATTCCATTATCTATGATTTTTAGCCATATTCTATCCATATTCATATCCATACCACTATTCTAACTATTCAATAAAACATTACATAATCTATCCATACCTTACCCTAACCTATTTTTCTAAACAAGATAATCATAAACAAAAAGTCAATATTAAACCCTTGGAAGACGTACAATACAACAAACAAAGGTTAGTATCATTATAAATATTTAATTTTAAAAATGTGACTATTTCATTAGTCAATTTTTAAAAATTAAATAAAAGATCAAAACCCAAAGTTCAAGAGTCATATGATATAGCGCAACTATTTCAAATGTCAAAACAATGCACAAAAGAGAGAAATCATAAAAGGTGACGAGCTAAGGTAATAGAGCAAAGTGCAAAATCATAATACAAACAAATGAATGCAACTAACCTAAAGTATGATGCGGTGATAAACCAAATGCATGACAATGATGATATATGCTATGCTATGATGAGACCGTAATACATACAGCAGTGGAGGAACGAATAGGAGATAGCATACAGTGATGAAGTATGATGGCATATGGAGATGATGCAGAATATGAAAGCAGACATGGTCATAAAAACAAAACGTGAAAGGAGTTGCATAATGAATAAAACAAAGGACGGAATGTACACCAAAGCCAGCATGACAGTCAAGGAAAATACACTCATGAACTGGTCAAGCAGTGGTTAATGAACGGTCAAAATATTTTCAAACGCCATAACACAACACTGTGTAAAACGTATGAGACCATTTCCACCATTGGTAAGACCTGAAACGACCATTGCTAAGACATTTACACTGCGTTTTCACCATCATCGTCTTCCAAAGGCTCAATGAGAGAGGGAGAGTATGTAGTCAAAGCATGCATTCATGTTTTCAACTCTGTGAAAACAAAATAAAACACAGAACTGGAGAGAAGACAGTGAAGAAGACGAGAGGAGAATAGAAGAGATAAAACGCAGAGAATAAAGCAGAGAAGAGGAACAAAATGATAAGGGAGTTAACTGGAGTTTTCAAAGCCAACAAATCCAGAAAACTTGTCAAGCAACCGTGCTATCATGAGGCAAAACCCCGTGAAGGAGAAGGTAAGAAGTAAATGTGGATTTGGTTGTTTAAAACAACGAATGGTTGCATGAATAGACCTCGGGATTGTTAAAACGAACTGAGAGTTATAAAAGAAGTCATCTATTTCAATTTTTAAAGCCTGTTAGTGCGTTATATTTTGTTTTGACACCACTCATAAACACTTTGACACCATTCATAAATACTCTACCATTAGTCAACAGTTAGATCTTTTGTTGATTAAGTGTGTAAATGAGTGAGGATTTTAATGAGATTGGCACTTATTGAAACAAACAGAGACCTCAGTTAAAATAGAAAGAGGATCATGAGGATCACAGCAGAAGATCACAAAGATCATTGCAAAGAAGGGTAAACTTGAACACGTCCTCACATGCAGTCTTCGATTTCAAAATAAATGGAAAACAAAGAATGAACAATTGTAGTTCGAATTGCACAATGAGATTGTTTTAATTGAATTGTGTAATAGATTTATTGTATTAGCACAGTGAGTAGAAGGATTCGAAACAGAATTTTTGGAGAAATATTGAGTTAGAAGACAGTTAAAAATGTTTTTACATAACAGATGATAGAGTATGGAGAATATTTGAACGAAAACAGTGAATTTATCATGAGATTTTTGATGAAATGGTTGAGCTATTCTCTTGCATACACAGTGAGTTTAAATTATAGACATCATGCTATGTTTTCAAAATAATTTTGTATGAAATTGAAGGGTGAAAGACACTATTGTATAGAAAAAATTCAATTTTTTTACACAATCAAATTTCTTTTACAAAATAGAGACAACGGGTTGTTTTTTAAAGAGGACAGAGAATTAAATGGAGAGTAGGATAATATAAACATGAATTTTTATGTTTTCTTAAACCTCTCTATCAATTCTTGAGTTTTATTTGAATCAGTTAGCTCGCATTTTTCAAAGGGAAAACAGAGGATTGATTGGCAAGAGCAGTCAAACAAGAGGTAAGCCTACTACTGTAATAACATCCAGTACTTGAATTTTCGCTGACAAAGATGAAGTTAATGACAGTAGATGGATACATAAAATGGTTTTCAGATAAAATTACTTCAAGATAAGAACCTAAAGCTTTCCAAATTGAACATTGGAATAGGGAAATAGTTGAAAAACTCTATCAGTCAGGTTTAATAGGCTTTATTCAAAAGTTAAAAGGTCATAATGAGGATGTCACAAGAGAATTTATAAGCAATTATAAATAGGATGAAACCATAGTGGGTAGTCTAGATATCCCTTTGACTCCAGAGTATATTTCTGAAGCTTTATGTAGTGCCCTACTCTAGTTGACTGACAATGTTATGAATTTTAACATTATTTATCCCTAAGGCCCGCACTTTATTCTTTGAGGACCTCAAGTTGAGGATCTGGACATATGACTCTATTATTAGTGGATTTGATGGTTATGTATGTCTTTGTTGATACTATGATGATGATAGCATTAATGGTTATGTACATTCTCTATTGATATAATTGTAGCATTAATGGATATGCATGTTCTCTATTTATACCATGATGATGATAGATTTTATGGATAGATATGTTTTATATTGATGTTATGATGATGATGGCTTTGATGGATATGTTAGTTTCTCATTGATGTTATGATTATGATAACCATGATGGATGTGTCCCATATGTTAGCTACTTACATTAGTTTTGATTGAAAATAAACAATGATGTGAATGACTAGGTCATGTTGATGTTGCTATTATGATAATGACTAATACTGAGAAAATTTGTTACTGATGATTATTGGGTATGACAGGAAACCACCAGAGGCACTCACATATGATGAGTTGACGACATCTTGTCTGATAGAAATTAATATTTTGTATTTAAAATTCTAAGTCTAGTTTGAAACTTGTTGATGATATTTCAGTGATTGCAGGAACATGTTAATTGCTTGACTGAATGAATCACATATGGGTGATGGGGTTGTACAATTGGATGGAACATGGGAGGGGTGGGACAGTGTCACTGATCTCACCCGCTAGCACCCCCGCCGTGACTTAGGCTGGAAATTTTGAAACACCTTCGCCTTGAAGATCATGATGTCATGGGGGCAGGTCCCAAATTTGGGTCGCTCACGAGGAATTTTTGGGGGGCGCGCATCAAGGAGGATTCCTTGATCCCCGACACCATTAGTCTCACTATAGAAGGTGGCATGCAAGATGATAACAGTCTTTGTCATTGCACCTATAATTTCCCCTCGTAACCATTGGATGCTTGAAGGGCAAGTGGCATGGCACCCTTGGAACTTCAAGAGAAATTCTTGAAGGGCACGATCGACTTGGCACCCTTGGCATCAAAAATAAACTGTTAGGTATGGAACCCTTGGAACTTCGAATGGAAGTTCTTGAAGGGCATGACCAACTTGACACCCTCGTCATCATTAAAGAAACTAATAAATATAATAAATATATAAAAATCCTATTAATTCATAACAAGTGATATATGATGTTAGAACCAAGGAAATCAAATCAATAATAATACTTAGGGTAAGGGAAGAATAGGAAAAAAAAAAAAATACTTTACCCTGAGAACTCTACCACTTTCCATGTTGAATATATATATATATATAATAAATTAAAAATAATATTAAGTAGATAATGTACAAAAGTAACTTAATTAAGAAAAAGGGGCAAAGAGGGACATAGAGTTAAGTATAAAGGTTAATCATAAAATAGTTAAAAGCTTCACTAAGAGAAGAGGGTGGTAAATTAAAATCAGACTAATAAACTAAAATTGGAGAAATTTAGAGAACCTCCATGTGGCAAGAGCCAACATAAGAATATTCATCTAAGAGGCAAATTGAGTTAAAATAGGAGGTAGTTAGGGGACCAAATCTGAGACTTATCAGTTAACTTCAGTAATAAACACAAATTAAGGAGTAGGAAAGGGAGAATCAAGAAACAACTAGGAGAAGAAATAGGAAGTCTTGTTGGGGTGAGGAAAATACTATTTTAAATTAATATTTAAGTAAATTATTTTTGGAGAGCCTTGATGAGAGGGTGACACATGGGTGGGTGAATAATCAAATTTTGGATTAATAAAAAAATAATTATTTATGCATGAAATTCCAAGTGACACTTATGAAGCCTTCTATAAAAGAAGGGGAAAGGGAAGAGAATGGGACTTTTGCTTACCCTATTGTTGGATAGAGAAGATTATGTCATTGTGAGTGGTTACGAGCTATAGTTGAGTTTGGTGAGGTAGAGTATTATAGAGAGGGGACTCTTGAGCCAAGAGGTGCTCACCTCTATCAGCTAGCACATTCCTTCGTTGTACAACCTCATTGCAGCTCGGGGGTCCGCGGGGAAGGAGAGTACCCAAGGAGTAGGCTGGGAGATCAACCGGTGGGTCATTACATTCGGATTAAGCATGACAACATTCAGGCTTGGAGGTAGACGACAACAAAGGAGCTCAAGTAGTGGCAAGTCAAGTTTGGCTCTCATCTAAGGGTGAATGGTACATTTGTTATTTATATTGTTTTTTTTTATGATGACTTCATTGTGTCTATAATCAACACGTTAAATAGATGTATGTGTTATGAAGTTAAATTTATGGACGTTTGATATAAGTGTTTTAATTTTACCGAGTTTCAAACTTGTATGCGTATGGTTTAAATTCCTAGTTATTGTATTATTTTAAAAAAATAGAAAAAATAAATAAAAATTAAAGCCTAGCGTTCATCTAGTAAAATATAGGGTTGGTCTCTACACTTGGTATCAAAGCAAGGTTCAACCTCTAGGACCTATAGGCCCATAAAGTATTAAGTTTTTCTTGTATTTTTTTTGTCAGCCATGAGTTTTTATAGTCTTTATGGACTTAGAAACCTTCTTGATCATGTTTTGTTCTATGAAAAAACCAAACTCTGTTATACTGTTATGACCCCATCCATAACCATCACTAGCACCATGATGAACTTCATTTACCTTTGAAAGTTGATGTTTTGATCCCTAGAATTTACTAGGATGGGACACATTCTTATTTTTTCTGCATCACTACAAATGTCCAAAGAAATACAATATCTATGAATGCCATATGTTGTATCCATAAAACTATAAATTCTTGGCTAGAAATTTGATTGTAGGACTCTTTTCTCTACGTCGATTGGTATTCCCTAAAAAAAAAACATTTGAAAGAAAATGAATATTACACTCCAAACTAGTTATTCATAATACAATTTCTAAAACAATTTGATATATGCATTAGAAAAAGTATAATTTCTAAAGTAATTTGATATCTACAATAGAAATCAGCTCTCAAATGTGTGTCTGTGTCTGTGTCTCTAGAACCTTCATCTGGTTTTCTGTACGAACATTTCTATTTAAAATCTCTAGCCTTTGGAGAAGTAACAAAACTAAAATTCTTCTCTGAAGCAGCAACGACTTCTCTGCAAGTTTTTGCAATTTCGGTATTTTATATTAGAATATTGTTCCATAGTCATTGCACATTCCTGAATGATGTTTATGCAACTCTCGATTTTGGACCTCATTTCCCAATGTTGAGTTCCTTAAGAACTGTATTTTGTACCTAGCCAGGTCTTTTGCCACCGACGTTGGAGCCATAGTCCTTGATAAAATTTTGCAGTTGATGAGGGCAGTCTCCATTTCGTTTTCATATCCCTGCAGTAAAATAAAATAAAATTAAAAAAAATCCAATCTCAGATGCGGGGTTCCTATGATTAAAACATTGAAATCTAGTTTCAGCAAACCTACTAACTAAAAAATAAAATGAACAGGCAGAAACTAGAAATCGTAAATGTCAATTTGAGGGTAGCAGATCTGCAATTAATCATCATGTTGTTCTTTAACTTCCATTCCAGCCCAAGCCCAAGATTTTTGGTGATAAAGCTCAAATATTGGGAGATACTTGCAGCAGTTGATTTAAATTTCATGCCGTAGGGTTTCAATTTCAAAAGTTGATCGCCAGATTCAAAGGGATCAGGATAACTAAGATTATCTCTGGATTTAAATGTATATCTAGAGTTTAATTCTCTCATGCCAACACTTTTAAACAGTTGTCAGCAAGAATCAAACTTAACTCGTGATAATTTTTAGTTGTATTTCATGAGACGAAGTTTAGTTTGAATAGAATAATCGTTGATATGATTCGGTTCACCACATAATATGGTGATTTGGATACAGAATCAAAAATTATGAAATCATAATTTCACAGGATGGGATGTTTCATTGTCTTCTCTAATGGCAATGGCTAAATCTGTTGACAATGTACCTTCTCCACCATGTTTTTCATTTAACTATAAACCCTCATATTCACCAGTTTTTTATCCTATTTTCTGAACAAGGGAGTTTTTTTTTTTCATGCTCAGCCTGTGCCTTACATTTTCAACCATCCATTAGTACGGCTTAATTTGGCTTAATTTTAAATGAAAATGCATATCAATTATAACAGCAATAATAAATGGAATGCAGCTTGAATACAAAACTCCACGCTAAATATATTTTTGTACCTTCCATGAAATAATCTTAAATAATTGTCATTTCAAGCAGTTTTCTTTAAAATTGTGAAAACCGGTTTGAAGAAAACTGGTGAAAATTGGGTTGAGAAAATTGGAGGTGTGAAACTAGTTCAATTTTATGGGTAATTTTTTTTAATTTCAATTCCATGTGTTTTTTTTCATTTCAACTGCAAGATGTTGAACAGACAATTTGTTTCATTATGCAACTCATAGGCTAATCCCCAATTAAATTGCTCCGTGTAGGTTAATATCCAATGGAATTGTTCGGTTTTTGGCATAATTTTTCCCCTTCTACAGAGCCTAATGTCCAATGGAGTTGCTCTGTTTTGGGCATTATTTTTCCCAATTTCCGTAGCTGTAATTCCAATTTTACAATTTCCCTTACATGATTCATGGTTCTTAACCAATACACATGAATCATGATTGTCCATCGGTCTCAGCTATTAGAGTTACCACTAGAATAATGCCAAAATCGCAATTTGAATACCATTCATTTGAATGATGCCAGAATTGCAATTTGGATAACAGAATAATTGGATTACAAAAATTTTCATTCACCGGAACCAGAACCAGAAGCATTCCAATTCCATGTGTTACCCAATATGCTATGTATTAAAGTAATAGTTTTGCATATAGTGTTGTATTTAAAAACATTTAATGTATTTATGTCCAAAGATAGTTTCTAAATTATCTAAATTATGGACATTTAACTTCACAGATATATATATATATATACACACATAAAACAAATATTCAAGGAATATTGATTTTAGAATAAATTATAAAGAAATTGATTTGAAAATTAATTAAAATTTGATTTGGAATTTTTGATTAAATTAATAAACAAATGCTTTGATTTGAAAATTTTAATTAAATTAAAATCCCTGATTTAGAATCAGTCATGAGTTTATGGAAGAAACAAATTAAAATTGTAATTAAAATAAAGTAAGTGGCATGTTCTATAGATATTGCACCCTTAATGAATAAATCGATAATCTGGCCTAACAAATTCAAAATTAAATACCTTTACAACATCACAGAATAAATGCACATTTTATGTTTTATCTAGTCAGACTAAAAAAAAAAAAGAAGGTGGGAAATAACTCTTGGTAGATTGTTTATTTACCAGAAGGGAAAAATGTCCCAAGTAACTCTTTCACTAATTCATATGACATTCTCAATTACGTGATTCTACTAATTTAACATTCTCAGAATCATTACATTCATTTAATTATTTAATTACTTCTTATATAAGTAATGGAATTCATTTTTATATATTCTTTGATTATTAATACTTGTATTTAAACTTGATAATTATTTGTGCATATTATTAATAATAAGTTGTACTTCCATTATAGACATCATAAAACAATTAGAAACTTAATTTCTCTCTCTTTAATATGACAATCTAAGTTTATATTATAATAATGCTACCAACCACCTCTATCATTTACATGACATAATGTAGTCTAAGCCTATTATGATGAGTTATATAAATTGTATCATTATGATTAAACATTATAGAAAGGTTTGAAATTGATGAGTGAATTAAATCTTATAGAACCACTTAGGTTGTTTATAACTTTTAATTAATTGGTTTTATCTTATCAGGAAAATCGTGTTAAATTTTAGCAGGATTCATTGGTGAACCATGGTTAGAAGAAGTACAAGAAGGAGTGGGGCAACTAGAGGGCACAACGTGGCACCACCACAACAACCAACTCCTGCCACCCCACCCAATGATGAGGAAAACATCTCAACACAAGAACAAATACCAGTAGGAGAAGTGCTAAACTTGATGAAATCATTCCAGCACATGTCTGAGGCATTAATAAACCATCTGGAATGAGAGCATGGAGGACCAGTCATACAAAATGAAGTACCCCGAAACACTACAAGAAATTATGTACGTCAAGATTTGGAAAAGGTAAAATTTCCAGAGTTTTGGGGGTCCACAGATGGTCAATCTAGAGAGGCATGGTTAGAAAACATGGCTATGTGCTTTACCTGAGAGAGTATACCTCAATTATGAAGGCCAAGATGGGTATATTCTAGCTAAAGGGAAACACACTACTTTGGTGGAAGACATTATTACCCCAATTGGGGATGGATATCTCAGAAGTAACTTGGGAATTGTTTGAAGAAAAGTTTAGAAAACACTACCTATCAGAGGAATTTCTTGAGAGGAAATTAAATGAATTCAATGCATTAAAGCAGGGGAGTCGCTCAGTACCGGAGTATGAGGCTCGTTTCATGGAATTACTCTGTTATGCCCCTCACTTAAACACAGAAAGACTCAAGGTGAACAAATTTGTGTATGGATTAAATGGTAACATTCGGGATAAGCTTAGGATCTTAACGCCTCGCACCTTGCACAAGGCAGTTCAGCGAGCAATTATCGCAGAGGAGGAGATCATGAATAGTGGACCTAGTAAGGCAAACAAGTCTACAGGATCAGGATTAACCAATGGAAATAGTATGGAACGTAGAAATTTTCAAAGGGGTCCTGTGCTCAATCATCAAAATTGGTCTACCGGAAATCAAAGAACACCATATAGGCATCCAACTCAGCAGCTGAATAGGGTACCTCAGCAAGCTCGTCAACAACAACATCATCATCTTATGCGACAACACCAATTCACACCACCTCAGCATCGATCCCAACAGTCTAGCTCTTTCCAAAAGAGTTCCAGGCCAACTCCCAGTTCAGTCAATAGTAGAAGCCAAGTTCCTAAGAGGGGGTTGTTGGACTTGTGGAGGTCCTCACTACAAGAGGGATTGCCCTCAAAAGATATGTAATACCAACTCAACTCAGAAAGTAGCTATGGTGGGGGACCTGGGGAAGGCTCATCGCATCCATGCAGCGGTGAACAATCATCAGGTCGAACACTAGTCCACTGTGTTGGAAACCTCAAGTAATATTGATGGTATGAGTTTTTTCATTTTAATAGATCCAGGAGATACTGATTCTTTTATTTCTTTAGATGCATTATCAAGGATTAAACATAAACCAATTGCTCAACATGATTTTAGACATGTAGAAATGGCATGCGGTATGAAAATAAATGAAGGAAAGATGGTAAAGGATTGTAAGATGGACCTGGGTGTATGTAAAACCAACGTATCCTTGTACTCTACGATATTAGGAGTCTATGACGTAGTTATAGGAATGGATTGGTTGGAGTGACATGAGGCACTCCTAGATTGCAAAGACAAGGTACTATATTTCACAGATGATGATGGACAAAGAAAATCATTGAGGGGAAAGAACTGAGGGGTGTCCCTAAGGTTCATCTCCTCCATGTAACTAATGAAATGTAGACAAAAGGGATGTCAAATGTTCACGGTGGTAGCTCTAAATGATAAGGGTGATTCTAAAAACTTTGATAAGCATCCAATTCTTATTGAATTCAAGGATGTATTTCTTGAAGAATTACCTAGCCTACCCCCAAAAAGGGAAATTAATTTCGCCATAGACCTTAAACCAAGCACTAAGCCTATTGCAAAGGCACCTTATCGTATGTCAGCTCCAGAGCTAAAGGAATTGCAAATCCAATTAAAGGAATTGTTGGACTTGGGGTTCATACGACCCAGCATATCTCCATGGGGAGCTCCTATAATTTTCGTTAAGAAGAAGGATGGGTCTTGGAGATTGTGCATTGACTCCCGCCAGTTGAACAAAGTGATGATAAAAAATCAATACCCGTTACCAAGGATAGATGACTTGTTTGATCAAATGAAGGGAGAAACTATGTTTTCAAAGATAGATTTGAGGTCAGGATAATATCAATTAAGAATCAAGGAAGAAGATATCCCGAAGACAGCGTTTAAGACAAGATTTGGGCATTATGAATTTGTAGTTTTACCCTTTGGACTGACAAATGCCCTTGGTGTTTTCATGAGTTTGATAAATGGAATATTTCGGCATTACTTAGACAAGTTTGTACAAGTATTTATCAATGAAATTTTGATCTACTCAAAGACCTCAGAAGATCATGACGAACATTTGAAGATAGTTCTTCAATGTCTTAGAGAAAACCAATTGTACGGAAAGTTGTCAAAGTGTTCCTTTTACCAATCAAATATTCATTATCTTGGGCACATTATCTCTGGGGATGGTATTGCGGTAGACCCGACAAAGATTGAGGCCATCATGGAATGTCCATCACCAACCAATGTTCATGAAATACAAAATTTCAAGGGCATGGTAGGGTATTATCATAGATTTGTTGAAGGGTTTTCGAGGGTAGCAAGCCCCATTACCAAGCTCCAAAGAAATAACAAGTAATTCATTTGGATTGAAAAATGTGAAGAGGCTTTCCAAAGGTTAAAGGTATTATTAACAACGGTACCAATTTTGAAAGTGTCAGATATGGAACAAGAATTTTTGGTTTGCACTGATGCCTCCAAGAAAGGGTTGGGTTGTGTATTGATGCAGGAAGGAAGAGTAATAGCATATGCATCAAGAAAACTTAGAACCCACGAAGAGAACTATGCAACCCATGATCTAGAAATGGCAACAATTATTTATGCACTAAATATTTGGAGACACTACCTTCTAGGAAGGAAGTTTGAACTTAGAACTGACCATTGTGGGCTACAACACATATTCACTCAGGACCACTTAAATGCAAGGAAAATACGATGGTCTAAGATAATCAGTGAATATGATTTTGATATTACTTACATAAAAGGAACAATAAATAGGGTGGTTCATGCTTTAATTAGGAGGCCTCGAATATTTTCTGTGATTCCCTTAAAAACAAATTTGAGGGAGAAGTTGCTTGACTTGCAATTTAAGGACACTTGGTACAAGGAAGTTAGCAAGAGTTTGAGGGAGGACGAAATAAGGACCCCAAAATATGAAGAATACTTCCTTTATAGTGATGGACTTCTACGATTTTGGGGAAGGATATATGTTCCATCGAATGAAGATATACGCCAGTTGATCTTGAATGAAGCACATCGTGCAATATACATGGCACACCCTGGTGTTAAGAAGATGAGTGCAGACCTGAAACCACTCTTCTTTTGGAAAGGAATGAAGAAGGAAATTGTAAACTTTGTAGCAAGATGCTTAGAGTGTTAGTGAGTAAAATATGAACACAGACATCCAGCAGGGTTATTGCAACCCCATGAGATACCAAAATCTAAATGGGAAGTTATATCAATGGACTTCATTGTGGGGCTACCAATGACTTCAAGACGACATGATTCCATATTTGTAGTGGTGGACACATTAACTAAGAGTGCCCATTTTATACCAATTAAGACTACATATAAAGCACCAGAGATAGCAAGAGTTTTTATTGATGAGATTGTGAGATTACATGGAGTTCCTAGGAAGGTCATATCAGATAGGGGAGCAGTGTTTACAGGAAGGTTTTGGACTAGTTTTCAAGAAGCCTTGGGAACCCGGTTGAACTTCAGCACTACATACCACCCTAAGACAGATGGTCAGATAGAGAGGACTAATCAAATCCTCGAAGACATGCTACAGATGTATGTGATGGACCAACAAAAGAGATGGGAGGAGTTTTTACCCCGAGTGGAATTTGCTTACAATAACAGTTATCAAATTTCCATCAATATGGCACCATTTGAGTTCTTGTATGGAAGACCGTGCAGAACACCTCTCAGTTGGGACCGACTAGAGGATCGAGTATTAATAGGACCAGAAGTGGTGCAAGAGATGGAAGAACAAATGACTATGATAAAGGGGAGGCTAAAAGAAGCACAAGACCGACAAAAGAGTTATGTTGACACTCATCGAATAGACCGAAAGTATGAAGTGGGAGATAGGGTGTTCCTGAGAGTAAGGCCCCAAAAGAGCTCTATAAGATTTAGAAAGGGAGAAAAATTGTCTGCATGATTTGTCGGACCTTTTGAAATCTTAGAAAGAAAATGGCCAGTAGCATATAGGCTTGCCTTACCTCCATCCCTAGCGTGTATTCATGATGTGTTTCACGTTTCTGTTTTACGTTATTATATTTCATATCCTTCACATGTTATTGAATTAGGTCACTTGCAGGTTTCGGATGAGGGTACGATGATGGTTGAACCAGTTCACATACTGGACCAGTGAACTTTGCAGCTTAGACGATGATTATTGGACCAGGTTAAGGTTCAGTGGGACAATTATAGTCCTATTTCAGCCACTTGGGAGGATGTTGAGGAGATGCATCACCGATTTCCTTATCTATTCCAAGGACTTCGAGACGAAGTCTATTATTAAGAGGGGGTGTATGTAGTGCCCTACTCTAGTTGACTGACAGTGTTATGAATTTTAACATTATTTAGCCCTAAGGCCCATACTTTATTCTTTGAGGACCTCAGGTTGAGGATCCAGACATATGACTCTATTATTAGTGGATTTTATGGTTATGTATGTCTTTATTGATACTATGATGATGATAGTATTAATGGTTATGTACGTTCTCTATTGATATAATTGTAGCATTAATGGATATACATGTTCTCTATTGATATCATGATAATGATAGATTTTATGGATAGATATGTTTTCTATTGATGTTACGATGATGATGGCTCTGATGGATATGTTAATTTCTCATTGATGTTATGGTTATGATAACCATGATGGATGTGTCCCATATGTTAGCTACTTACATTAGTTCTGATTCAAAATAAACAATGATGTGAATGACTAGGTCATGTTGATGTTGCTATTATGATAATGACTAACACTGAGAAACTTTGTTACTGATGATTAATGGGTATGACAAGAAACCACCAGAGGCACTCGCATATGATGAGTTGACAACATCTGGTTTGATAGAAATTAATATTTTGTATTTAAAATTCTAAGTCCAGTTTGAAACTTACAGATGATATGTCAGTGATTGCAAGAACATGTTAATTGCTTGACTGAATGACTCACATATGGGTGATGGGGTTGTACAATTGGATGGAACATGGGAGGGATGGGACAGTGTCCCTGATCTCACCCACTAGCATTCCCGCCGTGACTTAGGCTGGAAAGGTTGAAACACCTTTTCCTTGAAGATCATGATGTAGTGGGGGTAGGTCCCAAATTTGGGTCGCTCACGAGGAATTTTTGGGGGGCACGCATCAAGGCAGATTCCTTGATCCCTGACACCATTAGTCTCACTATAGAAGGTGGCATACGAGATGACAATGGTCTCTGTCATTGCACCTATAATTTCCCCTCGTAACCACTGGATGCTTGAAGGGTAAGTGGCGTGGCACCCTTGGAACTTCAAGAGAAATTATTAAAGGGCATGACCAACTTGGCACCCTTGGCATCACAAATAAACTGTTAGGCATGGCACCCTTGGAACTTCAAATGGAAGTTCTTGAAGGGCATGACCAACTTGACACCCTCGTCATCATTAAAGAAACTAATAAATATAATCAACATATAAAAATCCTATTAATTCATAACAAGTGATATATGATGTTAGAACCAAGGAAATCAAATCAAGAATAATACTTAGGGTAAGGGAAGAATAAGAAAAAAAAATAAAATACTTTACCCTGAGAACTCTACCACTTTCCATGTTGAATATATATATATATATATATATATATTGAAAATAATATTAAGTAGATAATGTACAAAAGTAACTTAATTAAGAAAAAGGGGGAAAGAGGGACAGAGTTAAGTATAAAGGTTAATCATAAAATAGTTAAAAACTTCACTAAGAGAAGAGGGTGGTGAATTAAAATCAGACTAATAAACTAAAATTGGAGAAATTTAGAGAACCTCCATGTGGCAAGAGCCAACATAAGAATATTCATCTAAGAGGCAAATTGAGTTAAATTAGGAGGTAATTAGGGGACCAAATCTGAGACTTATCAGTTAAATTCAGTAATAAACACAAATTAAGGAGTAGAAAAGGGGGAATCAAGAGACAACTAGGAGAAGAAATAGGAAGTCTTGTTGGGGTGAGAAAAATACTATTTTAAATTAATATTTAAGTAAATTACTTTTGGAGAGCCTTGATGAGAGGGTGACACATGGGTGGGTGAATAATCAAATTTTGGATTAATAAAAAAATAATTATTTGTGCATAAAATTCTAAGTGACACTTATGAAGCCTTCTATAAAAGAAGGGGAAAGGGAAGAGAATGGGACTTTTGCTTACCCTATTGTTGGATGGAGGAGATTATGTATTGTTGGATGGAGGAGATTATGTCATTGTGAGTGGTTACAAGCTATAGTTGAGTTTGGTGAGTTAGAGTATTATAGAGAGGGGACTCTTGAACCAAGAGGTGCTCACCTCTATCAGCTAGCACATTCCTTCGTTGCACAACCTCATTACAGCTCAGGGATCCATGGGGAAGGAGAGTACCCAAGGAGTAGATTGGAAGGTCAACCGGTGGGTCATTACATTCAGATTAAGCACGACAACATTTAGGCTTGGAGGTAGACGACAAAAAAGGAGCTCAAGTAATGGCAAGTCAATTTTGGCTCTCGTCTAAGGGTGAACGGTACATGTGTTAGTTATATTTTTTTTTTTATGATGACTTCATTGTGTCTATAATCAACACGTTAAATAGATGTCTGTGTTATGAAGTTAAATTTATGGACATTTGATATAAGTGTTTTAATTTTACTAAGTTTCAAACTTGTATGCTTATGGTTTAAATTCTTAGTTACTGTATTATTTTTAAAAAATAATAAATAAATAAATAAAATTAAAGCCTAGCATTCATCTATTAAAATATAGGGTTGGTCTCTACACTTTAGAGTTGCCATCATCAAGAGAACTATACCATAAGGGATTGCATTTCAAAGACAAGGGCTGGACATTCTTCTTAGATAAAAATAGGAATGGTTTTTTTGATAGATCAAAGGGGATTCCAAGGGAGTGGTTCAATGAACCATGGGCAGAGTTATTTTTCATTTTTCAAAAGTTGTTCACCTGTCACAACAGACATAGCATATTGCACCTTTATCATGTCAGGTTACTACAACATATTAAAGGATATATAAGGATCAATCTTCCCTATTTATTTTATAAAAAGTTTATGAAAATGATTGAGAGTGTCAAATCTGAGACCAAGCCCAAAGAATCTCAAATTCTTCACCAAGGGTTCATAAAAATCCTTGTGGAATATCAGCTGAAAGTTAAGGGAATGGTTTGGGAAAATTTTATGATTAAAAATAATTTTGTAGAACAAGTCATTGAAAACGAACTTAAACCAATACAAGAAACAAGAAATATTATTCATTCACCTCTTTATCCTAAAACCAGGTCAAAGAAACATCAGGAGAAAGATATGGTAGAGAGGGAGACATCATTTTTAACCATTTCTAGAAGACAGAAAAAGAAGAATTCGGCAGAACCAGAAGTACAAGTCATAGAAACATCTCCTTTAACTAAATAGGAAAATGAAATCCTTGAGAGGTTGCAACAAGAAGTATATGAAAATCCTGTAGACAGCTATTCCTATTTTAAAAATAATGAGGAGGAAACTTCAGCTTCTAAAAATACCAAGGAGGAAGATCAAAACCTTTGCAGAGTTAGATAATTATCTGATAGCTAGAGATAAGTAAAATCATGGAGAGGTACCTAAAAGAAGAAAATGAAACTTATAAAATAACTAATGAAAAATTGGTTAAGGAAAACGAGAGGATAAGTGGAGAAATGGGAAAGTTGAAAACCAAAAACAATCTTCTCTATACACAAGCATTCAGGTGGCTTCAGGAGAAAAATTCCTGAAAGACTATGTATGAGAAACAGAAAGTTAAGACCTCCATCTAAAAGAAAGAACAAGGCAGAGACATGGATTCTCTTCTATATGCAGCACAGCAGGAAGTTTCAAGATTAGGAATGGGATTAGCATCAGAGCTCAAAAGGTCAAAGAGGAAAAAGCAAGCATGAGGACATGCTTGATCATCAGGTTGGGGGAGATGTTGGCCCTTGTTTTTTTATCTCTTTTACCATATTATCCATATATTCACCATCATATCCACCTTGTATTGACCAAAAGATGCATATACAGGCATTTAAGTTATGTTTTTCAATTATTAGATGTTTTTGTAAAAATTGAAATTTAAGTGCATTTTTGGACAGCAGCAGAAATTCTCGTAATGACATTATGGTTTAAATATGTGCAGGACACTTGGGCTTGAGCTGGATACATTTCTAGAAAGCTTGGGAATTAATAATAAGATTACACTTTTTAGTACAGTCAAACCGAGCTTTAATAGGCCCGGTCAAAGGCGATCAAACAGGACTTGTCTTTATGGAGAATCCCAAGAAACTAGGTCAAAACTCTTATTTTGTGGGATTTTTTAGCTTTTGATGGATCTGATGGATGAATTTGACTTGATTTGATAGGATAAGGATAGTTATAACTACTTGAGCTATTTTATATGAGTTTGTTAGATATTTTATCTATTTAAGCCTCAAACTTTAAAGGCTTTAATATGTAGAACTTGTATGACTTAACATTATTATTTCTTAGACTTGGAGACATAATTGAAGATATGTTTTATCATATTTGTTGTTGTTATATGCTATTTGATTGATTGAAGTCTTAAGTAGCTGAATTCACCTTCAGTGTGCGAGGAAATGGTGGAGGGACCCCACATCGAGCTAAGTGCACTTCTTAGTTTATTTTGTAGCTGCAATTTCTGAATTAGTTTTCTTATGTTTAATTTGTTTATGATGATTATTTCTAAGTATTGATGAATCTAATGATCATTCTTAGCTGGCATATGAATGGACAAACAAATGTTTAAGTTAAACATTCTTTCTATCTAATCAATATCTTTAGTTAGAATTCATCTTTACATGCTTTTACATGCTTTTACGTGCCTTTAAATGATTTTTGATGGATCTTAATCTTGTTTCTATTATGAATATGAAAATTCAACCCAGTATTTAAAGTTAAATACTTCTTCTATCTGATTAAGAGACTGAAAACTAAGATTCATCTTTCCTGCTTTTTCTGAATTCATGTTTTTAACAATAGCATTACTGATAAATGAATATATGATGAAGGACAATCATGACCTCTTCAGTGAAGAGCCTCTTCAATTATTACTTCATGTATCTTAATCTATTGTTTAGTTAAGTAGTTTTTTATTTCTAATTCACATGGTAATCTTATTAGAGAAGGACAAACAAATATCTTAAGTTAGGAGATTCTTCTGCTTCTAATTACACATCTAAATTTAGAAATTTTTTAAGTTAGTTTTATATTTGTAATATGCATTTCCCTAATCATTAATAAACCATCTTCTGAATTGATCACAACTAAAACCCATATACTTTGTGGATGATTCTAAGTTCCACTAACTCGGATAGATAATAAATACTTGTGTTAGTTTACAATAGTAAATTAACCCAACACTCAGTAAATATACTTTAAACACATTTGTCAATTAAAGGGAAAAAATTAGCTACAAATTGTTTTGACCAGATATGTGCTTTCAACAAACCTAGTTTTGAAAGAGAGAAAATTCAGTAGAGAGGAATTGTGACATCCAAAATGATCTAGCACATAGGCCTTTAACCTACAGTTTGATCCTCTTCTATTTCATCGATTACATTCTCTCTCTTCCTATTTTGTTCTATAAAGGAGAGGTGCAAGTCCTCATTCTAGAGGGTGGATTTACTTACATAGGTGTCATGAGCTTCTCATCATCTACCCTCATCCATTTCATACTTGAGAGCACTTCCACTACATGTGAGAGCTTGATAGGGTAGCCCATGGTATAATGTCTCTATGATTTACTTACCAACGCTTCATTCACATATCAAATGAATTATAATATATTTATTTTATAGCTCTTTGAGTTCATGTGTTTGTTTTTTATATGTTATCATGCTACAAGGATTATGTTTTCATTACAATGAAATTATTTAAATTTTACTTTCATATTGGATGGATATTCTTTGCCACTTTTTCATTTAATCACTGGAATTTTAATTAGGAAACTCATCATTACCCTCTATAATTTAATTTTTACTCAAAGACACCATTGTGTATTGGATTATTTTAGACTTACACTTGCACAAATATCTTAAAGTAATCCTTATGAATAAAAATAATTTGTAATAATCCTCATTAATTAATAAGGTTATTTAACTATTGATAAAAACACTAAATGATGAAACAATGACAAAAATTATATCACTAGCATATAAGGGTACTTTAAAACATTTTTTTAAGCCAAACTAATATTTTGTCTTAAAATCCTAAATTATCATTTTAATTATTTAAATTTAAAAATTAAAACTATTTTAATTGTATTAAGTTATAAATTAAGACAATATGTTCCATTAAGTTAGAAATTAAGACAACTCAGTCAAAGAGTAGCGACAAAATTCTGAAAAATAAGAGGGTTAGTAAAAAAACTAAGGGTTGGAGACAGGCATTATTACAACAACGTGAAATTGGACTGATAGGTTGCCTAGTTGACTCTTCCAACCAAAGAGTTGTTGCATTGTTTTCCCTCTTTAATTACAGGGACAAGGCCAAACTCGCCTCCTTTTGGAAGGGTTTTGATAGGGCTAGACTCGCCTCCATTTGCAGGGGTTTTTAGGCTCTTTTTTATGCCTATGGACTCTACCATTGCATCTAACAAATTTTGGCTTCTAGATGGAGCGAGTTCTGGGAACATGGTCATAAACCTACAGGCATAGGAGCTCTAGGAGTAGAATTCGATGAATGTAGAGATGTGTTGTGACCTCATGGATACATCTCTTTCCATGTTAGCAACCCACCTCTAGTGGTTCGATAGCCTGCAACTAGGTCCATATTTATGCGATAAAATCATAGGTGGTGTGATAAGATGTTATGACCCTCTATTGCCCAAGGCTTAAGCAGCTCTGGCTATCAAGGCTAGGGGACATGGATGGGGTTGCTATCAGGGTACTTATCAAGCATTGCCACAATATTTCAAAGCTTATCTCCTTTTATTGGATGAATGTCGATGAGACGGTGCTAGGAAATGTGACTCTCTTAGGTTTTTTCCTATCGCAGGTTCTTAGAAAATCAAGTGGACAATGGATTCGCAACTCTGGGTCAGTCTTCCAAAATTGGTTGCAGTGTGTTTATCGTGCATGGATATAATCCTAGATACGGCTTTCAAATCACTACTTTTGGAGAGCTTAAAGGTTATGTGTGCATTAGCTTATGGAGAGAGGTCATTAAACTTGCGATGTTTGATGACGAGACTGTATTTGTTAATTTTGTTAGCATATAAGTTGCAATGGATGAAGGCAGTAAATGGGTTTTGTTGGATCTTACAAATTCGTACCGAGAGGGGTAAAACCAGATGCAGGAAAGGTACATTTCCATTTACATGAATTTCTCAATATTACTTGTTCATAATTGATCCTTTAAAACCAACATTCCAAATTTATTGGTCAGTCGGTCTCTTTTTTCCTTGCATTTTGCACAACTTTCTTAACTTAGTTTTCCATGGATGATTTTGTAAAATCAATCATCGTTATTAGTTGCACTTGTTAGTTGTGTGCATTTGGAGAGTCGGTTTGCTTGAGCACTTCTCCAATTACATGTTGAAAGTCTTAATCAGGTTCTCCAAAAGTGAATTTTATTTGTTCTTCTGTGGGCCATAGCAAATTTATCAGTCAATGCAGATGTTTCCAAAGCAGTTTCAATTGAAGGGGGCATTAGAATTTTCATAGCCCTTGCTAGGTCCCCTAATAGAGGGGTTGTTGAGGGGGTGTTGCGGGGGACTGTCGAAATTGCCTATAGGAGAAGAGCACAAGGTGTTAACTTTATTCTCTTTGTTTATTTTTCAATTAAAAACTAAAAATGAAAAAGCGAATGTTTATTTTCCCCTTTATCAAGCACCTTGCCCTCATTGTGCATGCTGGTGGTGTTGCCTACTCATTGTATGCATTAGAAGTGCAATGTAAATTATAGTCATCATTATTGATTGGAAAAACTGGGATGTTTCACTAAAAAATGCTTCATTTTTCTATCATCCACATAATAAGAAGTTTTCTTCCTTCTTTCCAAATAACACATGAAGCTGGTGTTTGTTTTCTTTCACTCAAGCTGCTATTGCAAAGGCAGGTGGCAAAAGGAAATTGGTGGATCTTGTATTCAAATAGCCTTCTGGCCGGAAAGGGATTCTGGTAAGCTAGAAACTTTGATTTCTAGAACATGACACATAAAACTATGAAACTAACAATGCTTTGAATCTTTAAGAGTTCTCACTTATGATAATATAGCAATGGGAAATCATTCTAACAGATATATAGAACTTTTTTCTCCTCTTCCTCACACAAAAATTGTACAAATAAACCTCATAGTGTCGAAAATCTGGGCACGAAAATCAAGCAGGTCGTACAGCATTTATTGTTGTTCTGTTTTTGTTGTGTACACATTTTTCGAGGTAGTGGTTAAGCACGGAAAACGAGATAAGTTGTATTTATTACTTTCTGATTTTTCTGAGTATTTCTCTCACTGTAAAAGGCATTTTTTCTAGAAATAAGAAAGAGCTTTCAAACTGGTTTTCCCCAAGAGTTATAGGGGGTTTTTCCAGGGTCACATTGACCAAAAATCAGCGTGTCTATTTTTCTGTGTGTGGCTGATTTATTTTGCTGAGTTTTATTTCTGCAATTTCCAGCATTTGAAAATTTCCAAAATTTTTGTTTTCAAAAAATATTTATTTTTTCAACTTGTTGAATGTATGGCTATGGGAATGGGCATTTAACTATATGGATAAATAAAAAGAAACTAAAAACAAGGGTGGGAAAAAGAAATTTCTACATGGTATTAGAGCTATTTTGCTGAAAACGCAGTTTGGGACAGCAAGAAGGAAAAATTACAGCAAGTTGATTTTTCACTCAGAAATTACAGCAAGCTGATTTTTCACACAGAAAATTTTACCTTTACTACAGCAGTGTTATTTTCAGTTTATTAGGACAGTAAGAATGTCTTTGGACTTGAGGGTGGAGGATAGGTTGGATGGGCATAGTAACTACAGTGTATGGAAGGAGAGAATGCAAAGTATATTTGAGGAGGCAGAAGTCTGGGATATCATGGTGCATACCGCACAACACCCTGTTAATGTGCCTACTAATGTTGTTCAGTTGGAAGCTTATAATAAAAAGAATAACAAGGGTAAGACACTGATTCTAGATGGAATCAAAGACCATTTCATTCCTCATGTGAGAGGAAAGAGAAATGCTCATGAGATGTGGACAGCATTGACCAATCTCTACCAGAGTACTAATGAGAACAGGAAAATGGTCCTAAGGTAGACGCTGAAGACCATTAAGATGGGTAAGACTGATAATGCAGCTGAATATCTCACAAAGATTACTAATGTGAGGGATGCATTGGCAGTAGTTGGATAGGTCATTCCACCCACTAAGTTGGTGTGGATTGTAGTGAATGGCATTCCCTGTTCATGGCTAAACTTTGCTGATGGGGTTTGTGCACATGAGACCCTTCCCACTTGGGAGAGGGTTTGGGATGATTGCATACAAAAAGAAATCAGAAAGACACAGCTTGGGGCAGCCAAACCAGTTGAGCAGGATGAGGATGTAGCACTGTTGGCAGGAGGCAAGAAAGGCAAGGGAAAGAAGAAAGCACCCACAAGCAATAGTGGGGGAAAAGGCAAAGGTAAAGGTAAACAGGGGAACACGCAGAAGGACTATTCCAAGGTGAAGTGTTGGAATTGTCAAAATATGGGACATTATGCAGTTGTGTGTCTGGAGAAGAAGAAGAAGGGGAAGAACCAAAACATGGCAGCATCAGCAGAGATAAAGGACTTTACGAATAGCTTTGACCAAGAGTTTGGGTTCATTGCTTGTGAGTCCACTAGAGCAGGATCACCTGCCATGGAGGTTGAGATGGAGTGTGCATTTCCCTCCACTAGAGGAGCATCTTCAGGTGTCTGGTATGTTGACAGTGGGGCTTCACATCATATGACAGGAGTTTGTGAGTACTTCTCAGAGCTTTTAGAGAGTAGCACTAATATAGAGGTAGTACTTGGAGATGACAGCGTTGTTAGAGCAGTTGGTGTGGGGAATTTGACATTTAACAGGGAACCCAAACCTCCATTGAAGGTGTCAAATGTTATATATGTGCCAGGGATGAGGAAGAACCTCATATCCATCTCAGCATTGGAGGACAGAGGATATGAGATATTGTTCAGGAGAGGACAGGTGTTGATATATCCCAAGGGCACTCCAGTTGATTCAGCTAGAGTGATAGGTCTACGCCATGCAAAGGTGTACAAGTTTGCATTTCAGCCCCTTTTGGCATTGAGCAGTAGTACCGGCAGTAGAGCTAGCAGTTCAAAGTTGTGTGATATTTGGCACCGTAGAATGGGGCACATGTATCATGGAGCCTTGAGGACATTGCAGGAGATCACTATAGGTGTGCCAAATTTCATTACTGATCACTTTGATACATGCAGAGGATGTGCTATGGGCAAGTTTTCCAAATCCCCTTTTCCCAGCAATGACCACAAATCGACTGGGATACTTGATTTGATTCATTCTGATGTGAGTGGTCGGATGTCTCATGTTTCCTTGAGTGGATATGAGTATTATGTATTATTCATTGATGATCACTCCAGGAGGACCTGGAGTTATTTCTTGAAGACCAAGAGTGAGGTCTTCAAGCGGTTTCAGGAGTTGAGAGCTCTTGTGGAGACCTAGACAGGTCGAAAGATCAAGTCCCTAAGGTCATACAATGGAGGAGAGTACACCCTTGGAGAGTTTGTTGACTATTATGTGGAGGCAGACATTAGGAGGGAGTTCACAGTTCCTTAAAACCCCCAGCAGAACGGGGTTGTGTAGAGGAAGAACAGATCCATCGGAGGGGCTGCCAAAGCCATGTTACATGTTTAGGGGTTGCCATTGTTTTTGTGGGCAGAGGCCTGCAACACTGTTGCATATTTGCAAAACAGGAGTCTGCATCGTGCCTTGGGGCATGTGACTCCGGAGGAGGCTTTTTCTGGGAAGAAGCTTGATGTTGGTCATCTTCGTATCTTTGGGTGTATTGCATACTCATACATACCCAAGGAGAAGAGGACCAAACTAGATCCCACCGCAGAGAAGGGTATCTTTGTGGGCTACAGTGAGACCTCGAAAGACTTTTGGATTTATATTTCTGCACATAGGAGATTTGTTGTCAGGAGAGATGTGAAGTTTGAGGAGGACAGGGCTTTCAGGAGGTCACGGGATTTAGAGTATCTGGATCAGCAAGACCCTTAGGAGCAGCTGAGTCAGTCACAAGGATCCAGTGGGTAGGGATCAGGAGGATCCGGAGGTACATCGATTATGGTGTCAGGTCCATCAGTGAGTAGTGGCTCGCAGAGTCAGAGGGGTGGTGCTTCGGGCAGCATGCAAAGCAATTCGCAGAGCAATTCACTAGGGAGTCCACTGATGGACAGTTCACATGGTAATTCAGCATCTACAGGTTCAGGTTCAAGCAGGAGGACAGCAGACAGACAGTCAGGAGTTCAGGCTCCTGATGATGAGGAGGAGGAGTTTCATTCTCTAGTGGGAGAAGTGTGCTTAGGGAAGAGGAAGCCCAAGTGGCTTCAAAATACCTTGAGAGAGGCCACATCTGTTGTTGGGCCTAAGAATCTGGTTAGAGAGAGCAAACCACCTGATAGGTTATGTATCTATATGGCAATGGTTTCCAACATCCTTGACCTTGAGCCTTCTAGCTATGAGGAGGCAGCTAGCCAGCAGGTCTGAAGAGAGGCCATGCAGGAGGAGTATTCTTCTATCATGAAGAATGATGTTTGGGAGGTGGTGCCGAGGCCTAGGAGAAAATCTATGATTACTTCCAGATTGCTTTACAAGGTAAAGCATGATGCAGATGGCAGAATTGAGAAATTCAAAGCAAGGTTTGTGGCTAGAGGGTTCTCCCAGGTAGAGGGAGTTGATTATGAGGAGACATTCTCTCCTGTGGCTCGATATACTTTGATTCGCTCCATCATATCAATAGCAGCATAGATGGGTTGGAAGATCCACCAGCTGGATGTGAAGACCGCATTTCTCAATGGCTTCATACAAGAAGAGGTGTACATTGAGCAGCCACAGGGCTTTGAGGTGCATGGGAAGGAGTCCCATGTGTGTAGACTGAAGAAGGCCCTTTATGGCCTGAAGCAAGCTCCCAGAGCTTGGTACTCCAAGATAGATGCATACTTGCAGGAGATGGGTTTCACAAAGAGTGAGGCAGATCCGAACCTTTACTATATTGCGATAGGTGAGAAGCCTCCCATTCTGGTGTTGTATGTGGATGAATTGGTCATTACGGGTGCAGAGAGACTCATAGAGCACTGTAAGAGAGATCTTGCGTCAAAGTTTGAGATGAAGTAAATTGGCTTGATGCATTACTTTTTGGGTTTGGAGGTGTGGCAGGAGGAGGAGCATTCTTTCCTGGGGCAAGGGAAGTATATTATGGACATCCTTGGTAGGTTCCACATGGAGGATTGTAGACCCATGTCGACATTGATGATCACCAACTAGAAGAAGCTTCACGCTTCAGATTCCGAGTTGGTGGATGCCACATTGTATAGACAGTTGATTGGTTCCTTGATGTATTTGGTCAACACTAGACTAGATATATGTTTTTCAGTCAACACGATGAGCCATTTCATGTGTGAGCCCAGGAGGGTGCACTGGGTTGTTGCAAAACACATTTTGCGATACTTGCAGGGGACAGTGGATTATGGTATGGATTATAGGCAGGGGGATGGAATGAGATTGGCAGGTTAAACTGATTATGATTTGGCAAATTGTGCTTCCGATAGGAAGAGCACTTCAGGGTGTTGTTTTGAGTTAGGTTCGATAATGGTGCCGTGGTTCAGCCGAAAGCAGCAGTCAGTAGCATTGATTTCAGTGGAAGCAGAGTACATGGTAGCCAGTCTAGCTAGTTGTGAGGCCATTTGACTTCGCAAGATGTTGTTTGGCTTATTTGGTCAACCATTGAGACCTTCAGTGATTTATTGTGATAATCAGAGTTGCATTAAACTCACGTAGAATCCAGTATTTCATGACAGGTCAAAGCATATCAAGATCAAATATCATTTCATCAGAGACTATGTTCAGAAGGGAGCTGTGAAGCTTGAGTATATTCCAAATGATGAACAGATTTCAGATATTCTTACCAAAGCCTTACCATGAGGCAAGCATGTCTACTTCAGAGACAAGATGGGTGTGGTGAGGAACACCTTCCTTTGTAAGAGGGAGTGTTGAAATTTGGTTACCTGAGGACAGGTGGTTCCCTAAGGCTTTGATCTTTGGCCTAGGGAAAAGTGTCCAAAATAATTTAATTTTTCACCTAAAGTGACTTTATAAAGTTATAAAGTCAAATCTAATTTAAAAGTGTCTTTAAGTGATAAAGTTACCAAAGTCTAATTTTAAAGTGACTTTAATAAAGTCAATGTGAAATTAGAAAGGAAAAGTGACTTTGGAAATAAATGACTAAGTGGGTCTTTATTAAAGTGGGGTGAATTAAAAAATAGAAAAAGAGATTTAAATGAGCATTTAATCCCAGCCCTAGATCTAAAGCTTTTTCAGCCATTGGATTTAGGGATTCCCCAAAAGTCACTTAGGATTAGGTTAAAGGAGGAAAAGGAGGGAAAAGTTCATTCATTCTTTCATGAGCAGATTGAGAGAAGGAGAGAAGGAGAGCAAAGGATATTTCTGGACAGTGAGGAGAAGGAGGACAAAACTTGGCACACAAACCGAGGTAGCATTTTAGCAAGTTTGTACAACAAGGAGAGGCACAGATTTCGAGGCAGTGGGCACGAGTTTCAAGGCAGACTCTACAACAGATTTGGCATGCATTCCAAGGAGGTCATACAGCAGGGTTTGGCATAGATTTCGAGGAGCCGAGTTGTTGATTTTCTGGCACAATTTTCGAGGCAGTCCATACAGCAAGTGGTTGTCCTTTGGCACAAAAAACGAGGCAGAAAACCATACGGCAACTTTGATATTTTTTTTGCATGGAAATGAAGAAATCCGTATAGCAACATTTAATGTTGTTTACACAGAAATCGAGACATTCCATACAACAGCATTTAATGCTGTAAATTTGGGCACAAAAATCGAGGAGGTCGTACAACATTTATTTTTGTTCTGTTTTTGTTGTGTACACATTTTTCGAGGCAGTGGTTAAGCACTAAAAACTAGATAACTTGTATTTATTACTTGCTGATTTTTCTGAGTATTTCTCTCACTGTAAAAGGCATTCTTCCATAAATAAGAAGGAGCTTTCGAACTGGTTTTCCCTAAGAGTTGTAGGGCATTTTTCCAGGGTCACATTAACCAAAAATCAACGTGTCTATTTTTCTGTGTGTGGTTGATTTATTTTGCTGAGTTTTATTTTTGCAATTTCCAGCACTTAAAAATTTCCAGAATTTGTGTTTTCAGAAAATATGTATTTTTTCAGCTTGTTGAATGTATGGCTATGGGAATGGGTATTTAACTATATGGAGAAATAACGAGAAACTGAAAACCGGGATGGGAAAAAGAAATTTCTACACCCTGAAACATCAAATTTGTTAACAAACCAAAAGATTGGCCAGGTAGCTATATTTATTGTTTAAAATTTTCTAGGCATTGCTTGATAGTTTAACTGAGGAATTTCTTGATAGTTTGACTGTGGGACTTGTTTTCCCATGAAAGAATTGAAATTTGGGAAATATTTCACCCTTTCCTTTTTATTAATCTATATGTCAAAGAGTTATCACTTATGACTTTGTAGTTCAAGGAATTTAAAGACTCAAACCTCAGAAGTTTTTCAAGAATCAAGAACTTATTCCTACAGGTAAATTAGAAACTTCATATGAACATTCTAAAGACCATAGGTTCATCAAGATATGGGACTTTTTGTACAGTTATGATTTTTTGTATTTTCTTAAGTTCTGAAATTTAGATCATATTATGTTCATGTGTTCCCTATGCAATGCATATTTTTTAAAGTTTGGTTCTAGAGTGGCATTTGGCATTGAATTCTTATCTTGACTTACAAATTCAACCTTTCAGACGTATCTTTCAAATGGATGATTCCTGTGAACCCTGATTGTTTTGGTTGCTCAACTTCAAGCCAATATCACATGCTTTATTCTTCCTTTTCATGCATATATAAACTTTCATAGTGGTTTTCACACTAGTTGTACCCAAGTTATCTATGAAGAATGGATCCATTGTATCCAGAAAAAAACCACCACCAAATGGCTAAACATATATTTAAAGTGAAACAAATTTGTTTTGATTGCAACAAAGAAATGTATGATTTTGTGTCTTCTCGTAGCTTCTTACACTTCTGTCTAGAACTGGTTTTTTTCACGTTGCATGTTCTAACTGGAGGATGAAATGGATTGAAAAATAATTACCTTAAACAAGTGAAATATGGAAGAATATGGGCTCACTAGAACTGTGACAGGTCAAAAGCTTGGTTATTGTTGGAAATACTCATCAAGGGCTTGCCTTGACATATTTAGAAATTCTATTTTGAAGTGTAGAATATCTCTTTTTGAATTGTAAAGGTCACATCCCTTGTCACCAACCAAAAGGGCACCCCAAATTTGTCCTTATGGAATGTAGCCATGGACTGTGGTGATAAGAACTTCAATGTATGCCCTTCTTTGATTTTATACAGGTCACTGAATCTTAGCCATGATATCTGAAAAACTTGTTGAAGCCAATATCTATTACTTATGGTTTATGTTTATATGTCCATGCAACAATGTACATTCTAACTTTCCCACCACTTCATTATCTATTACTCTATAATTTTTATTATTATCATGCAATACTTACAGGAAAATAATTCCTATGCTTAATGTTGTTGCACCCATAAAATTTAAATCCACTGAGCATAAGATCCATTTACACTTGAAAATTGTATATTTGAGGATAGATGATTAAATAACACAATTTTTTTCTCACCGAGTGAGTCAAAATTAAAAGAGAGATGCTTCAAACTTTCTATCAACATCCTTCAGCCTCTCAATTCCTACTTGTATCTCTATTGTTAGAACATTCTTTTGTTCGTGTTGTTATCACTCTAGTAAATTCTTAAGTTGTGAGATTTTGGATTTAAGTCAAAGAACTCTAGAGGTAACCACAAACCTACTTCAAACTCTAGGATCTAGCCTTTCTAGGGTTCAGAGAGGGTTCTCTCTTTAAGATTTATCTTTGTTTGATTTACAAATGTTAGGCTAATTATGAATGGACAGTTTGGTTTTGATTGATTGTGTTGGTGGGAACAAATCACTAGAAGGAATGAATAGAGGGAAATTTACTTGTCCATTGGGCTATGGAGTCTAAATCAAGCTAGCAGAACTAGGATCAAGGCCTAAAAGGTCAAATGTCTTCAGGGCAAGATAGATAACCCTTGGAGATCTTGGAAAATTGGTTTTTGAGATGGTATGATCGGGATAAAGGGCACTTAAGGATCCTTTGATCTGGAAAAGGGAAGTAGAAGATAGAGGTCAAACGACAGAGGGAGCAAATAAGAATTCTCTACACTGGAAATCAGAAGAAAACAAAGAAATGATAACTAGTTAAAAACAAGGTGCTATTAACATGACCTGTAGTAATACTCCTAGTTATACATTCAGATTTAGAATTAAAACACAAATGTATGCATGAAACAAAGAAAGATTAAAAATGACAAGTTTAGATAGTACTTCACTCCATATTTCTTATCACAGGGATCCTGAAGTATGATGCCAAATAGGTGATCCATCCTGCTACTCAAAGTCGAAACACACAGCCTTCAAGTCAACAATATGTCTATAATAATCTTCAGCAATTTTATTCCACACTTAATAATTCTAAAGTTGAAGTATTTATACAAAATTTATTACAAATATCCTAGAAGACTTCTAGGAATTAATTTAGGAAAAATAAAATATCATTACATAATAAAAGGAACAGCTACTTAAAAAATTAGCAAGTTGTCCTCTTTTATCCAAAATAAATAGAATTGTTTTGATGACAAGGAGCTATTGGCTGCCTATGTGTCCTACTTGCTGGTTGTTATATATTATCTTGCAATCTACTTACCTTCGTTGATACTCTTTCCTACTGATACTCTTTAACTTTATACTGACACTTATACTCTTTGACTATCAATTTAACTGTCTTACTGTTGTAAAATATATCTTTTAGCAGTAAAAATCAGCAAACTGTTTTTTCTTTTCTTTTGCTTTTCTTTTGAATGTCTTGAGGCAAACTATTTTACTGGTTTTATCTTCAATTTTTACATCAAGTCTGTGAAATTTTGCCACTCTTCTACTTTAGGAATTTGCACATTCTTCAACTTCTTGAAATTCTCATCAACCTCAGTATATCTTGTAAAAGTATGCTTGATGACAAAGAGATGCTTAATTTCATGTTGTAAGAAGAATAAATCCTCAAAATACTGAAGTAAAACTTTCCCTATAGGAGTGCCTTGTGTTGGTGGCTTGTTTATTTTCTCTTTAGCAAACTCCCTGATCTTTTTGTCATAGTCCTTCTGTGGCATATGCTTTTCATTGAAAACATGTATATCATGTAAGCCTCTTTGTCTAAGATTTGTATGCTTAACCATAAATCTAGTTATGGCAAGGTTCATGGCTTCACACTTTCTTCAAGATTCTTCATCAAGTTCTTTTTAGTGACAACCTTCCTGATTTGTAGGATTTTCTCTGTCCTGTCTAATACTTGAAGTTCCTCAAGTTATTCTCTGTTCTTGCCATTGGGAAATGTTATGAACTTTAATGCTTGTTCATGTTTAGCAGTCAATTCATCCTTGGTCTTATGTATCTCTGCTTGAGCTGCCAATAACAATTCTTTCTACTCAAATATTACTGGAATTGAAGGCCATTGATTATGAATTGCTTCAATGATGTTGGTCCAAAGATGATTTTTTATGTAGGAGATCTGCTCTGTGAAATTCAATTCCTTTTGTAGATTTTTGAGTTGCTCCCCTAATTTGATAGCTTTTTGTTCATGAGTTTTGTTTTATTTGCACTCTCAAGATTTTCAATCATCTTGTTTAATCTATTTATTCCATTTGTCTTCAAGGACATCTCTTCCATTGCTTTTACTATCTGGTTGGCTTCATCTGTATGTTGTAAAGCTGTGGTAGAAAATTATGTAGCTGAAATGGTGGCAGAAGTCACTAGCACTGCAGTTGCCAGTGGGCCCTTTGGTGCTAACTTTTCTCCTAAAGTAGAAGGCACTGTTGTAGTAATCACTGGGATGACTATAGGAATTTTAGGAGTTTCTGGCCCTTTTATAGTCTCTCTTTCATGGACCAACTTGTCCATTTGTGTTTCCATCTCCTTAATTTGAGTTGTCAATTGAAGTATTAGTTTCATCATTTCCTCTTTTTCACTTTGATCCTGGAGGACTTCTTTTGTTTGTGGATGCTCACTTTGAGGAAGTTTGAGTTGTTTCCTCAAAGCTTCTATATCTTCATTATTTTTCTTAATCAATAATTATGTTGCTTTGATGTTTGAAGGATGTAAATTTTTGTAGATGTTCTATGCTATGAGCAATTTCACTTTTCTCACAGCAATCATACAAATAGTTAAGCAAAATGCAGATAGAACATATAAGTAGATCTTACAGAAGACAAATCAGAAACAGGAAAAATGTGGTGGTTCGTTACGGCAGTCAACAGGATGCTTCAACCAGCAAAGTCTCCTTGGTCAGCCAACCCAGCATGTGTCACAACAGTCCTCCAATCAGCAAACGAGTCAACCCAAGTCAACTCCAAAAAATTCAACGCTGTCCTGAAAAAGTCAACGCAGGGCAGCAAGCTAAAAGTCAACGCAGCAGCATATTGGTCAACCTTTTGACCTCGATTTCTGTGCCAAATAGTACGGCCTTCCAAAATCGAACTTCTCACAAGTTTTCAGCCCAATTGGACCATGCGTTGACCAAATTCAACGCTGGTCAAACTTTCTGCAAAACCCTAACAGCAGAAAATCGTCCTTCAACTCAGCCGTACTGTTTTTGTCCTTCTTCTCCTTCACACGTGTGGCTGAACTCGTCCTCCAAGGAGCTCGTACTAAATCAAATGAGAGAAGATGTTGTGAGTTGTGTTGTGTTGAAATGCTCTCCAACTTTGCCTATATTTATATCCATCATTGGGGCGTGTGACACATCTGCTGGGGGCGTGCAACCTTAAGGCCGACCTGCACATATAATTTATTAAGAATAATAAATTCAAAATAAAAGTTCTGCTCATCGGATTAAGACATATTATATATGGATTTTACACCTCTCCGAAAGAGGAATCCAACAAAAATATTAGCCTCTTAATCTGAGCATCATAACATGGAGTTTGGACCTAGTTGTCCAAATTTAACACTCCCTCTCAACTAGGGAGAACACCATCCATCAGTGCAATCAAACATCGTGCGTCATCCCGCCGTAACTTGCTTTCTTTGACACTCTTTATTTTCGAGCAGTGGAGTGGAGTCCTGAAGACATCATCCCCAAATCGACATAATCGGTCCGGAAGGTTCAAAAACCTCTGTCAAGGCGATAGAAAAATTGTCAACCACCCCGAAGTTGGTTCATTTGACTCGAAGTCAGGCAGAGGTCCCGGACCTCACTAAACTTGATCCCAGATCAAGTGGTTGGACCGTGCCATCCTAGATAGAGAGTACGACAATCTCTGATGCGTCCATCAGTCTTTGCTAATAGTCTCTAGCTTTTCCCACCTCATTGGCCAAATGAGAGGTACTTCCCATGAGCCCTGAACTCAATGGGTAGGATGCATACGGGGCACAGATAAATGAGTGGTGAACCAGCTCAATAATCACAAGGGTGGGGCAGAAGCATTATGAGTGCTTATAGCTCTGAGAAGCTATCCCCAAAGCCCCCCAGAGCTCCCAGAGCTCATCGTCCAACGGGACCCACATCATAGGGTCGTTCCACGATACCAAGACTCTCACGGAAGGTTAGGAACTTGACCTTCCCCAGGGGCTTAGTGAGAATATCCGCGACCTGCTCATCAGTTTCTATATGATCGAGCCTTACGGCGCCTCGCTGTACCATATCCCGGATAAAGTGGTACCTGATATCAATATGCTTGGATCGGTCGTGGAACACGGGATTCTCAGTCATACGAATCCCACTCTGATTATCACAGAGTATCACAGTGGTATCTAGCACATGTCCAAACAGCTCACTAAAGAGCTTCCGCAACCAAACTGCTTCACAACAGGCCATACTAGCAGCAATGTATTCGGCCTCCGCGGTGCTCAAAGCCACCGACTTCTGCTTTCTGCTCATCCATGAGATCGAAGCAGAACCAAGATTGAAGCAGCATCCCGATGTGCTCTTACGATCCACCACACTGCCAGCCCAATCGGCATCAGTATATCCATGGAGTATCACACTCCCGGCAGTGTATCTCAGCCCATGGTTTATCGTGCCCCGAAGATATCTCAAAAGATTCTTGGCACCAACCCAGTGAAAATGATGAGGCTCAACCATCTGTTGACTCAAAGTGTTCACTGCAAAACATATATCCGGTCGGGTGTTCACTAAGAACATCAAAGCTCCTATGAGTTGACGATACTCGGTAGGATTGGCCAAGATAGGCCCAGCAGCGCTGCCACTCAACTTCTTAAAGTTGAGTTCCATCGGTGTCGACACGGACTTACAGTCCACCATACCAAATCTTTCCAGAAGCTTCACAATGTATTTTCCTTGAGAAAGGAAAATCTCGCCAGGTCTCTGCCGGACCTCCAGGCCAAGAAAGTAGTGCATCAGTCCTAGGTCCTTCATCTCGAACTCAGCAGCGAGCTCCCTCTTGCATTGATGAATGAGAGGGTCAGCACCTGTCAGGAAGAGGTCGTCCACATACAACACTAGAATGAGAGGCTTTCCCTGCACAACCTTGAAGTAAAGGTTCAGATCAGCATTACTTCGAGTGAAGCCCAGCTTCATCAAGTAACTATCCATCCTCTCGTACCAAGCTCTGGGTGCTTGCTTTAACCCATAGAGGGCTTTCTTCAACCTGCGGACATGAGTGTCTCGATCCTGAACTTCAAATGCCAGAGGTTGTTCTACATACACCTCTTCCTACCATGCAGAAAAGCGGTCTTGACATCCATCTGATGAAGACTCCATCCTTGCGTAGCAGCAAGGGCTATGATTGATCGAATGGTGGTATATCGTGCCACAAGTGCAAATATGTCATCATAGTCTATTCCTTCCTTTTGAGAGAAGCCACGGGCAACAAATCTTGCCTTGAACTTTTCAGCACTCCCATCAGATCCATGTTTGATCTTGTAGAGCCATTTCGCGGTGACAACTGATTTGTCCTTCGGTCTCGGGACCACATCCCAGACATCATTCTTCATTATGGACTCATATTCTTCGTGCATAGCATCCTTCCAAACTTGATGCTTTACGGCTTCCTCAAAAGATACAGGTTCAGATTGTACAATAGTACTCATGGCAGCTAGATACCCTTGGTATCTACACGGCTTCTTGCTTTCCCGGAATGTCCCCCTTGGGGCAGCATGACCCTCAGCATCTTCGAGGGTGTCCCTGAGACATGATGGTCTCTTTCCCAGTGAAGGAGATGGATCAATAGGGTCCATTGGTCCTTCAATATCAGACATTGTCTCATCCTGCGGTTCTTCCAGATTTCTAGGCCTTTCTTCATGATCTTCTCCAGATCTTGGAAGATCTACTACTTTCTTCAGGGAAGCATCTTCGTCAAAAGTGACATCATGGCTTATCTCTACTTCCCTTTGACCAGGTACATAGACTCTATATGCCTTAGAAGTCTCACTGTAGCCCACAAACATTCCTTTCTTCCCGGTAGCATCCGGCTTACTTCTCTTTTCTTTCGGCACATGAAAATAGACAGGACATCCAAAAATTCTAAAATGTGAGACATCAGGTTTCTTACCAGAGAAAACCTCTTCGGGAGTTTTGGAGTCCAAAGCGGAATGAGGGCATCGGTTTTGAATGTACACGGCAGTATTTGCAGCTTCTCCCCACAGAAACTTTGGTAGACCCTGGTCACATAGCATGGCACGGGCAGCTTCCACAATAGTCCTATTCTTGCGTTCAGCAACACCATTCTGCTCAGGAGTATATGCAATGGTAGTCTCCCTCTTAATGCCAGCTTCTCTGCAAAATTCTTTGAACTCATTTGACTCATATTCAGTGCCATTGTCAGTCCTCAAAATCTTGATCTTCTTTCCGGTCATATTTTCCACCAAGGCTTTGAAGGTACGGAACCACATGAAAGCCTCATCCTTCTTCTTCAAGAAGTATATCCAGGTTTTGCGAGAGAAGTCATCAGTAAATGTCATGTAGTAAGAACATCCCCCCAAGGATGTTACGGGCAACATACCAGATAGATCAGAATGGACCAGTTGCAATATATCAGATGTCTTTGTGACACTTGAGGGGAAAGGTCCCCTTGTATGTTTTCCTTCAGCACAGCCCTTACATACACCTTCATGATTATTTCCAAAATCAGGCATCCCTGTCACCACCCTCCTTGCTTCGGGAAGGGCTTTGTAATGAAGGTGTCCAAATCTTCGGTGCCATAGTTCGGTTTGACGGATAGTATCACAAGTCATAGCTCTCAACGGACTCCCTCCAACCTGGTAGAGTGTACCAACTCTAAAACCAATTGAGATAGCTTCCTTGAAGCTCTCCTTCCACATGAGCACCTTTCCATCAAAGAAAGTTACATTGAATCCTTTGTCTTCCATGGCAGATACAGACACAAGGTTCTTCTTCAATTTAGGTACATAGAGTACATCTTGCAAATGTAGGACTTGTCCTTGAGACAAGTGGAGGGTCACAGTCCCTGTCCCTTTCACGGGATAAGTGGCATTATCCCCAAGGATAATTTCTAGATTAGTATCCCTTTCAACCATGTCAAAGAGTGCTTCCTTGAATCCAGTGATGTGTCTTGAGGCACCACTATCGATTAGCCAGACATCCATAGTGTCGGGCAGAGATGTAGCAGAGAGAGCAGATACAAGAATATACTCATTTCTTTTATCAACAACATTAGACTCCTCATACCTGGTATTTCTGGACCTTTTAGAAGGTTGATTGTTTCCTCCAAAGTGAGCCTTCCTCTTTCCTTTGGATTTGTCATTTCTTCGATTCCCATTCCTTCAGTTGTTGTTGTTATCGTCACTATCGGGAGAATCCTTCTTGAAGGGGCATTCTCTAGCATAGTGACCAGGCCTATGGCAGGTGAAACATTTTCCCTTCTTCTCTTGAGTCCTTGTTCTTCCTTTGTCCTTAGAACCACCAGAGTTCTTCTTTCGGGTATGAGCACCATAGGCAGCATTTCTGTCATTATCGAATTCCTTCATCCTTGTTTCTTCTTGCATACATCTAGACAGAAGCTCATCAAAGTTAGGAATGGTATTATTGTTGAGAATGGTAGTTGTGAATACTTGCCATTCATATGGAAGTCCTCCGAGTGCGGTGAGAACCATCTCACGATCAGCTATTGTCTCCCCAATAGCTAGCAGATTGTTCCTGGTTTCGGTCAACTTCATAAAGAAAGTTTGAATAGACTCATCTCGGCCCTTCTTCATATTCTTCAACTTGTTCTTGAGGAATAGCACTTGGTTCACATTGTTTACTTTGAACATAAGCATCAATTTGTCATACATCTCCTTGGATGTGCCTAGTTCAGATATATAGGCAACCAGACTCTTATTTATGGATTCCCTGATTAGCAGCTTTGCTCTGATTTCTCCCTTCTTATACTTGTTTCTAACAGCAGCGGTAGCATTGGATGGAGGTTCTTGAATCTTCCCCGTCACATGATCCAAGAGATCATGATCTTCCAATTTGAGATCTAATATCATCTTCCAGGCATGGAAGTCATCCCTTCCAGTCAGCTTGTCATTCTCCTTGAATTCAAGACTTGTGGAACCCATTTCTTCCGGTGGTGATTGCTAAAGATAGAGTTTGTCTTCACCTCAGCTCCGATACCATGTAAATTTTTGTAGATGTTCTATGCTAGGAGAAATTTTACTTTTCTCACAGCAATCATACAAATAGTTAAGCAAAATGCAGATAGAACATATAAGTGGATCTTACAGAAGACAAATCAGAAACAGGAAAAAATGTGGTGGTTCGTTACGGCGGTCAACAGGATGCTTCAACCAGCAAAGTCTCCTTGGTCAGCCAACCCAGCATGTGTCACAACAGTCCTCCAATCAGCAAACGAGTCAAACCAAGTCAACTCCAAAAAGTCAACGCTGTCCTGAAAAAGTCAACGCAGGGCAGCAAGCTAAAAGTCAACGCAGCAGCAGATTGGTCAACCTTTTGACCTCGATTTCTATGCCAAGTAGTACGGCCTTCCAAAATCGAACTTCCCACAAGTTTTCAGCTCAATTGGACCATGCGTTGACCAAAGTCAACGCTGGTCAAACTTTCTGCAAAACCCTAACTGCAGAAAATCGTCCTTCAACTCAGCCGTACTGTTTTTTTTCTTCTTCTCCTTCACACGTGTGGCTGAACTCGTCCTCCAAGAAGCTCGTACTAAATCAGATGAGAGAAGTTGTTGTGAGTTGTGTTGTGGTGAAATGCTCTCCAACTTTGCCTGTATTTATATCCATCATTGGGGTGTGTGACACATCTGCTGGGGGTGTGAAACCTTAAGGCCGACCTGCACATATAATTTATTATGAATAATAAATTCAAAATAAATGTTCTGCTCATCGGATTAAAACATATTATATATGGATTTTACACCTCTCCGAAAGAGGAATCCAACAAAAATATTAGCCTCTTAATCTGAGCATCATAACATGGAGTTTGGACCTAGTTGTCCAAATTTAACAAAGGATCATATCCCACCTGTAATACTAGTTCCTCTAAGGCTTTGATCCTTAGGTCCTTGGCATATAGTGAAGCTTTGTCCATCTTCATCTGATCTTGCATGTTGAGGATGGTATTTTGGAGTTTATTAGCACTCATTTCTTTAGTTGCCACTGTAAAATATAACATTTCAGAGCTCTGCATATGGAACTCAATCTGGTCCAACTCATGGATTTTTTCTGTGTCTACCTCAAGATCAACCTTTTTATACTCTGATACTATTTTTGGTACTGAGGTAGTAGGCTATAGAAATGACATCATCATTTTATTGCTTGAATAATCAAATGTTGATAATAATCTATTCTGATTGACAGGCTTTTGTTTCAAGAATTGAGAGTATATTTCTGTCTATATTTCTTCATTTTTTTGCTTAATTTGCATGTACTTCTCTTTGATGTCCAAGTCCTTTTCCTCAGCTGGCTATGAGGAAGAGGCTTCCATGCTGTGTTGTTTCTCAATTATCTGTGTGTCAACCTGATTTACTAGTTTTTCCTTTTGAATTTCCACAAGTGTTTCATTGATTATGGTTGTTGCTATATCATCATTGGTCACTTGAGCATCTGTCTCATCAATATCAATTGTTACTTTCTCCTTATCAACTAAACTGAACTTGGGCCTTTTGTTATATATTTTTTTTAAATTAGTCTCAGTTGTTGTCTCTACTGTGTACGCTCCTTCTTCCCTGACTCTTTTACTTGATGTTTCTGGCTGCTTGGCAACTTCCAATGCTTGTGTTGTATCTTTTTGGCTTGCTACCTCTATCAAGGTGTTTTCAATCCATTCAACTTGATTGGAAAAATTTTCTATTTTAGGCTTTGACTCATGGATAAAGGGTGTTAATTTACATTTCACTCTTAGTTTTCTTAAGATCCCTTGTGGATCATAATTCCATGGAAAACTCTCTTCGAATCTGAATTCTGATAGCTTCTTTGTCACTTCCTTTTCAGCGTCTCTGTGGTTGCAGATAAATGAACCAATTTGATTTTTTAACTTAAATTGGGTCTTCTTCTTGGTTGCCATAAAGTTAATTGAATCTGAATTGAGAATCTGTCTAAGATATTCTAATGTAAAAATTCTCATACACACATGCTTGGGCAACTTGTAGGGTAACAACTTTGACCCAAAAATCCTTAATTCAATGTGTTTTTCATAGAGGTACCAATATCCAACCTTGTTCTCCTCTGAAAGCTGTAAAATTCTTTTCATTTCTACATTGATCCTTTGCTGCTCTGATTTATTCAATATGGTCATTGATGGATGAAAAAATAGCTCTGAAAACTCTGAATAGGTGAAATCATTACCTTTTTTTCTTAGCAATGAAGTCCAAAAAATAATTGATATAGGTTTTCCCTCTATATCCATTTTTTTCAAAGTGACTAGAAATTTGTCTGCTTGAAAGAATAGGAACAAATGAAAAAGATAAGAAGTATATCTAAATACTCCTTCTGTGGGTAACTTAGTCAACTGGTAGTGGATGGCATCTGCTATGAAACCATCATAATCAAAAATGACTGATGGAGGTTGACCAGGAGACATGGTGGATAAGAAACCAAGAATAGATTCATCAGTATGCTCATCTATAAAATATCCAAGGATGAAAGAGAGCATAGAGATAATATGTCTAGAACCTTCAGAAAATTTAGCTGTGGAGTATGGAGGATTTATCTTCGGAATATCAACATGAGAAAGCATAAAATTCTAAAAGATCATGAACCTTTTAGGGAAATCTAGGCCAAGGTATAGCTGAGTTAAGGTCTCTGTAGACAATGGGAATGCTTGGGGATCAGGCTACAATTGTAGCATTTGATTAATAGACTAGGTTGTAATAGTGAAAAGTATCTCTTTATCAGCAATTACTACAGCCCTTTGATCTGGTTCATAATATTTTTGACACAGTCTTATGACTTCTTGACCTGGGTGGGTTCAGGGAACTATATACTTGGGTAAATGTGTTTCCCAAATAGGAATTTCATCTTTTCCTAGATAATTTTCATAACACTAGTTGTGTATATCTAACAAATTGAATTCAACAGTAGGATCAGCAATTTTATAATCAATATCAGTTAAAGGAAGGCTTTCAATAGCAACCACAGGTGGTTGAAGGGGGTTTACTGATATAGCAGATTTGGCAGTGATGACTGGAGTAGACTTAGGGGCTTTGCATCCCTCAGGTTTAGGTGCTTTGGATCCTTCCGGTTTTCTGGTACTCTATTTTTTAAACATTTTTAGGTTACTTTTGCAAGATTAAATAGTTTGCAAGAGTAATTTTCTTTTAACAAAGGGAAAACTGGGAAAATTTAGGCTAAGGATAGTCTCTTTTAGGTTTTATACTCAATCAAGTTTATCTGAGGATGTAACAACTTGTATAAAATAGAAAATAGGGGTTTTCTGAGTTTGTTTGGCTGAGAAAATAGGAATTTAGGGTATTTCAGAGGTTTTTTTGGCCTTCCAAATCTTCGAAATTGATCTTTAAACTGTAACAATTGAGAAAAATTACTTGAAATGCTCGCAGAGAATAAACAGGGTTTTTGGGAAAATTTTGCCAGTGTTTAGCCTGTTTTTGTGTTTTTAAGTTGTTCAATTTGATTGATTTTCTTAAAAAAAAAGGATTGGTTCTCTTCAAGATAGTCTAAACTCAATTTGCATGTTTGATTTCTTTGGAAAATACCTTTTTATGCAGGTATTTGGCTCTGAAAGGGTTATGAGGTTTTCTATTGAATTTGAAGACTTCAACAGCTTTCTGGAGAGGTGAATAGCTCCTCAATTAGTCTTCAATGGTAAATTTTGATGAAATTCAGAGGTTCTGGGCATAAAAGGGCAAGCAGGGGCTTAAAAATTGTTTACACAGTCGAGAGCGCTACTCAAAGGTTTAAAATGCACAAATAATGAAAAATCTATATTCCCAAAGGTTTTAACCATATATCTTCTGGTCGTATTAACTAACATTTAATACAGGTCGCGTCATGGCGAGAGGCGGTTTCGGGATTTAAAATAAAATCGGACGGTGGTTATTGCATAGCATTTCGGTGGTAAGCTTATTTGCACCCAACACATGTGATCCAGTAGGAAAGCAACACATTGATGAGAGAGAAATAAAAAAAACTGCCCATTTCGCATCCATTTTGCATTTGGTCGATCAATCACTTTTTGTATGCGATATTGTGTTTTGGCCGTCAGATTTAGAGATCGTATGCGAAGGGTCGGGATTAAAAGGGATGCTGCGACTTAATGAAATGGTGGGACTGGGCTTCATATGCGCGCGGGCGGTCAATTTTAATTATATAAGGTGAACGTCTTATATACTATGGCGGGGATAGGCATATGGGCAAAGGTTATTTTTTTTAAAACATTTAATATAATATTTTAAACTTATATATAATATTTTAACAGATATGGATGCGGGGCGGGGTTAAGTTTTATTAAAAATAAACCTTAGCTTATCTTAACAAAACTTTGGGTTAAAATGTATTTGTCTTTTCAAAACATTGGCTGAATGTTTTAATAAAACACAAAGAAGCGCGATATTATTTTTATTTATATAGTAATTAAACATTTTGAATGGTTTAACGACCATAGGGTCAGGATATTTATTTAGTGATAGTTTTAGACCAAAGGGCGTTTGATTGGGGTCTTTATTTAGCACATGGGTAATAACTTTGGTCAAAAAACTTTATAATAGTGGGTTTTTGAAGTATTTAGATATAGGGAATTAAATAAGTAGGATAAGGTAATTAGTTAGGGACTTAATAAAATAGATAATAATTTAATATGATCCCTAAGTGTAAGAGTAAAGCATAGCTTATCTTTTTATCATTTCACCAATACTTCGGATAAATGTATTTTGAGGATTTTATGCATGTTTCTGAAGGGATGAAGTTAATTACATGGGGTTTTATGCTTCATTAAGTAAGAATGAGTCTTTACTTATGAAAATTAGTTATAATGTATGAATGAGGGATGAATAATGATAAATGGGGATTTTAAAATAAGAACTCAACATTTTCAACTAACCAGTCATCAAGCCTTGGGTCTGGTCCCAACAAAAGTCAAAGAAATGCTCTGAGCTTGTTTGACTGATAGATTGGAATACTAAATAATTAGAGGGGAGGGGAAATTAGTGATTTTGCTTGATGATCAATATTACATGCTTTCTCCACTTCATTCTACCTACTCAGCGTTATTATAACATTTTTTTCTTCATTTGGCAGGTGCATTTATACTTGTAAGCTTGAAATATTTATTCTTTTAAATCATAAACTATCTAAATCTACCTTATTTCATCCGAGGGTTCAGATTAAACTGTTGAGCTCCTCATTATTCTCTACCTATCTACTAATTTTTCGGGATTAAACTATCTGACAAACCTTTATTCACTATCTAAAACTTGAAATTGAAAACATGACAAGTTAAGTTTTAATAGTTTAACTCATCATGGATTATGGCATTTAATGACACTCTGCACATAATCATTATTCTTGCAGTAAAAGTAAAAAGTAGTGGTATTTGGACTTGCTCACTTTCAAGTCTTATTTTTATCTCTTTTTTCTTTTGGGGTATATATTTTTTCTAAGTCCTTTGATCTTTATTTTAAGACTTTTTACCCTCTTTTTGACTTTTTTATTATTTTTTCATTTTTCAAATATGGGAAAACAACTTGCAGAAAGTAAGGTATGTACATATTTACAAGACTATCAAAGTCAATTCAAAATTTTATGAACCCTATTATTATAGGACCCCAACAGTGGCTCCACTTGGGGATGGCATTTCCTGGTGAAATGTCAAGAACTTTGAGATCTAGTAGCCTTTGACTTTTGACTATGATGTTCCTGTAACTGTCTCCTGGTTTCTATAATAACTCATATTTATGACATTTTACCCTTCAAAGCTTAGAGCCTTCTCTTCGGGCTTCAACTCTTTAAGTCAAACATCCAATCCAATCTAAACTTTGCAATGTATATGTACAATGATCGAAGTGAATAAAAACTAACTATTTGTTAACTCAGGGGAGTAGTAGTGCTTCAACATTTTTCCATTGACTGGTCCTTCTTGTAGATCTACTCCATTCAATTCTTTCAAAAAGAAAGCATTATTTCCTCTATATCCATAAATTACATAAGGTACTTTCCACAGGAAATCGAATTTCCCATGTTTACCTTTGTCTTCTCTCCTAGAATCCCACTTTAACACTTGGTCTCCAATGTAAAAGTCATCATCTTTAGTCTTTTTATCATAGATTTTCTTGATTTTGTCCTGAATGACTTGAGATTTAACATAAACTTCTTCCATTGTTTGTTGCAAGTGAATAGTCTGGTTAATTCTTCTCTGAATATGATTAGTTTCAACCTGTAGTTCTTGGATAGTTTTCATTACTATCACTCCTAAGGAGGATGAAAAAACAACATCCATTCCATAAACAAGCTGGTAAGGAGATGTACCAATGGACTTCTTAATTGTAAGTCTATCTGCCCATAGGGCATTGACTAAATTTCTATTCCAAGATTTCTTGTTATCTTCCAGTAGTTTTTTAATGATATTTACAAGACCTTTGTTTAAAGATTCAGCTAGGCCATTACCTTGAGGGTAATATGCAGTAGAGTGGACTAGGGTAATATGGTATTTGCGGCAAAAGGAAATCATCTTTTTGGATTTGAATGCTACTTCATTATCAGTAATAATCTTCTGTGGGCATCCAAATCTTGAAAGAATGTTACTTTTTAGGAAGGCTATAATGACTGTGTCAGCGGCTTGTCTAGAGGGTATTGCTTCGATCCACTCTATAAAATAATCAGTGGCAGTTAAAATCCACTTATGTTGGCCTGAGGATGGAAGGTGAATTTCACCAATGAAGTCTAAACCCCATTGTTGAAATGGCATCTCAGTTGAAATAGGCTTTAGAGGTAGGGGTAACAATTTTTTCTTGCCTTCAAAAATTTGGCACTTATGACAAGAAGTCACAAACTTTTTAACATCAGTGAACAAAGTAGGCCAATAAAAACCAGCTCTAAGGATCTTATCAGTAGCAGTTTTCCAATATAGATTCCCTCCATAGTCACCTGCATGAAACTCTTCAAGAATTTTATCAGCTTCCTCATTTAATAAACAATTCAGTAAAATCCCACTATGATCTCTCCAAAAGAGTACATTATCTAAGATACAAAATCTTACTACTTTAAGTTTAAGAAATCTAGCTTTATTTCTTGACAATCCAGGAGGATCTTGTAAGTTTGATAATACAAATATGATATCTGAGTACCAAGGTGAATCTGAGAAGGCTTCACTAATCGTTGGAGTCGCCATCTCTTCCTAGTCATTAACCTGAGAAATAAAATTTATATCTAAGGCATTATAGTTGGATTCAGCCATAAGTCATGCTAATCCTTGACCCTTGAAGAGTTTTGTGGGTTTAATTTCTATGTCATATTCTAGGATAGTGGCAATCCACTTACCTCTTCTTCCATCAGGACCATCCTGAGTAAGAATGTCTTTTACTACAGAATTAGGGACATAGGCAATTATGTGTGAATAGAGAATATACACCCTGAAGTCTTTTATAGCCTTTACCAAAGCTAAGACTTGTTTTTCCATTATGTTATATTTCCAAGGGGCATCTCTAAGAGTTTTACTGAAGAAAGTTATAGGCTGTTCAAATCCTTGGTCATTTTTCTGCAGTAAAACTGCAATAATGGTATGTTCTAAAGAAAATGAAAAGCTTATGAATTCTTTCTTAAAATCAGGACTTATCAAGACTGGAGTTTTGGTTAAGGCTAGTTTGATGGATTCAAAAAATTGTTTAGCCTCAATAGTCCATTTAAGAACTAAATCTTTTTTTAGCATGTTATTCAATTCTCTAATTATTTCTGCTAAGTTTGAAATGAATCTTCTTAAAAAAATTATCTTACCTAATAAAGCTTGTAACTCTTTGATATTTCTAGGTGGACTGATGTTCAAAATTGCTTCTATCCTAGCAGGATCAATTCTAATTCCTTCTTTTGAGATTATATGCCACAGTAACTTACCTTCTTCTAGTCCAAATAGACTTTTCTTGGGATTTAGAGAGATGCCAAATTTCCTACATTTAATGAAAACTTGTCTCAAATGATCCAAATGTTTATTATTTATTTTGGAAAAAATAATGATGTCATCTAAATAAATTACAAAAAAATCATGAATCTCTTTTGCAAAGGCTATATCCATAGCCCTTTGAAAGTTTTCCCCTGCATTCATCAGTCCAAAAGGAATTTTTACATACATAAAAGTGCCCCAAGGAGTGGTGAAAGCTGTTTTAGCTTGATCTTCTTCTTGGACTAGGATATGGTTATATCTTGAAAAGCCATCTAACAAAGAAATCCTAGAAGAACCTACTACCCTTTGTAATATATGGTCCATCTTGGGTAAAGGGTAATTATCCTTTAAGGATACTTTGTTGAGATTTCTAAATTCAACACATAATCTAATTTCACCTGTTTTCTTTCTAGTGGGAACTAGGTTTGAAACTCAATCAGAGTATCTGATTGGTGCAATGATGTGGGCATCATACATTCTTTTAACTTCCTTTTCTATCAAAGGTAATAGTAGGGTTAATTCTCCTCAACTTTTGTTTGAATGGTTTTTTATCCTCTTTTATTGGAATTTTGTGTTGGATTATGTTTGTATCATAAGATTTTAAAAATTCATAACTCCAAGCAAACACATATTGATATTCCTTTAAAAGTTCAATATATTTATCCTTTTCTTCTTGAGGCAAATTTTTGGAAATTTTTATCATTTTAGGTTTCAATTCTGTACCAATATTACTCTTCTATGTCGGATCTTACTGGCTCCATTTTTTGTTTTCTAGCTACATCATTGGAGTCAAAAAGATCTTCTAAGGGTGTTAATCCTTTAGGTAAGAAATTCTCTTTGAGGTTTAAAATGTCAGATTCATCATCCATAATTTCTTCAATTTCTACTTTCTCTAAGCTATCTATGTCAACTTGAGTAAATCTAGTTGGTTTATTAAACTTTTTTCTATTTACATCTAAGTTACTTGAATCTATTTCACAATCCACATCATTATCTATTGTACAATCAGTATCTATCATACAGTTTTGAAACTCTCCTTCGATGTTCAAAAATCTGTAAATCTGTTCATCCTGAGAAAAAATCTTTCAATACTTAAGATTATCTGGAATTATTGGCCTATGCTTGACTTCAGCAGTATATCTGTGATTTGGTTGGAATGGTAAATTGCATGTACTAGCAAAGGTAGCTAGACAATGAGCTTGTATATTTTGTTTTCTAGGTATAGTAGTAAATTTACATTCCAATAAATCATCAATTAAATCTAGCACAGTGTCCCTGTATCGGCCTAGTCTTCGATTATGAATAGAATAATCTCTGTTTATTTGTTTTATGATTAATTCAGAATCTCCCATGATTAAAATTCATTGTCCTCCTGAATTTCTAATGATTTGAAGTCCTAGAATTAAGGCTTCATACTCAGTCATGTTGTTTGTACATTTGATATTAAGGTTGAAAGCATGGCCTTCTGAGTGATTATTTTCCATGTTTGTTATCCAAACTCCCGCTCCTGCTCCTAATTTTTTAACTGAGCCATCAAAGTCTAAATTCCATAGGGATTGATGAAAGATATTATCATTGTTTGGTTCTTTCTTTTTTTCAATTAGTTCAGTTTGTATTTTTTCTGTTTCAGAGTTACACAGGATAAAAGAATCAAGATCAGTTGGTGTAGTGTAAATTGGAAAATTTATAGATCTTTCAACACTACTAACCATATACTTCATCATTGTTTCTCTATATAACTTTTTAGGTTAACCAAACACCGAGATAGAAGCAAAACTCATGTCCAATTGTAGAGATCCCTACAACTTTTCTTCCCATGAGCGAGAAAGTAACATCCCATATTTAGGGGGGGTATCAACTACTACAATGTCCATTAATATGCTCTCACCAGGGTAATGAACTAATGTTACACATAAGTCTTTGATTAATCCCAAACATTTAACCTTACTTGAGTCAAAAGAAAACAAATCTTTGTAAGGCCTTGTTATTTCTAGATTTAGAGTTTCCATAATGGCTTTAGGCATTAAGTTGTAGGAAGCTCCAAAATCTAGCATAGCGTTATGTAGAATTTGATCATGAATGGTAAGACTGATATAAAAAGGAGGGACTACTCCATCTGCATGTTTTCCATTCACATATGGGCCAAAGATCAACTCTGGTTGATCATCATTCAATTTAATAGAATCTTCACCATCATTCATATTCAATGTTTCAGTTATAGTTGATTTGTATAAGTCATGTTTCGCCAATTCAGTTAATGGAATTGGTATTTTCAACTTAGAAATTTATGTTTAAATATTAAATGTAGGTTGAGACTTACTGATTTGATTCAGTTCTTCTTTATTAACTGTAGTTTGGCTTGGTTTATCTTGAGTTTCTACAGTTATGTTTTTTAATTTCAATTGGTTTAATAGTCTTTGTTTGATTTTCCTGTGTTTTACTACTTCTAATTTTATTTTCAAGTGTTGTTTCAGAGGCAGTATAAATTTTTTCAGACTTAGAACTATCAGAAGGTGTTTTTGAATTATTAGTTTTTGAATCTACTAATTTAGGATCAGCAGAAGGTGTTTTAGGATCTAAATTTGCTGATTTAACTGAATTAGAGGCTTTTGCTACAGTAAATTTCTGTGTGTTTTTTGAGGCTTGAGCCACTTCATCAGTGATATCAACAATTTTAGGACTTGATGTTTTTTTAGGACTGGAAATGTTTTGGGGAGAATTGGAGCTTTGTTTGTTTTCCCTTGGGATAATTTGCAAAACTTTTGTTTTTGGAGCTTCTATTGTTTTCTTATTCTGATTTTGGGAAGTTTTTTTAGTAGAAGACTCGTTATTTTTCTTATTTCTGAGGTTATATTGACTATGTATTTCATTTATGGCAAAGTCATAGCCCTATTTATAATCAAAAGATTCACTGGGTTCTAATTTAAGTTGTTGAAGCTCAAACAATTCCTGATCTTCCAGAGTAAGGAAAATAGTATTATCATCATCTATTCCCATTAAATGATTCATTGAATCCTCATCTTCATCATTATTCTGAGAAATTTCAGCATAGTTCTCTTGGAATGGTGGCCTTATTGTTTGGTCTGGGCCTGTTTCTTTTGCTTTTCCTTGATGTATGTTTTCTCTAAAGTTGGGATTTCTGATCTGTTGTTGATTATCCCAATGAGTTCTTTTCTCTATATTATCTAGTCTACTCATCATTCTTTATAAGGTTTTAGCTAAACTATCTATTTTTGCATCTGAATTTGAATTTTCTTCTTTGATAGCCACTCTTCTTTCGTTTCTGAGTCTAGCTTTTTTAGCTAATATGTTTATTTCTACACTAACAGCATCTACTTGCATTTTTTCTAAGGTGCCTGCATCTCTTTCTCTTAATTGAGAAGCCATATCTGCATCAAATCCATCAGGGAATTTGAGCAGAACATAATAAGGAGTAGGTTTAAGAGTTGCAGGAATAGAATTATAAACACTATTATACCTAGTGCAGTAATCTTGAACTGACTCATTTGGGGCTCTTTTTAATGCATCAAATTCAGATAATATTTGAAGGGTGTTCTTTCTCTTTTCCCATTTATTCAAAAACGTTGTAAAAAATACAGCTAAATCAGTTATGCTACCAGCAACTTGATCTTTAAACTATTTCTTTACTTCTCCAGTCAAAGTTTGAGCAAACAATATCATTTGAACATCTAAGTAATCTATTTCATAAATTTCAAAGAATTATGTCATTTTAGTTATGTGTTGTTGAGCAGTATATTGTGTAGTACCATCAAAGAATGGTATTTTGTTTTGATAACCTTGAGGCATGTCATGCAACTGTTGAGATAAGTCAAGGGGAGCATATCTAGCAGCCATGGCTAAAAGCTTAGTTTGACTAGGAGATCTAGTAGAAGAACTTGGAGCTGTGCTGGAAATAATAGCTAATGAAGTAAAAATTGTACCAGAAGTGCTGGAAAGTGATATTGGGATATGGGTGGAACTACTAGGAAATGAGAATGATGAATTTGCAAAATCAAAAGGTAAACCAGTGGGTATAGTCGATGAAGTGGATGGTGGAAAAAATATTCTAGGCTGCAAAGGCAGTCTAGGGATAAATGAATCTGTGGATGAGTTGGAAGTGGTATTTATATATGATGTAACAGCATACAGAGATGAATCTGCAGCTCGTATTATTGTGGTGTGTAATTGAGAAACTCGGGGTTTGTTTGCATAAGTAAAAAAGTTAGCTAATTCAATAGACTCATCAATATCCTTAAGAATTGTAACATAAATTTCTTCGATTTTAGTCTGATATTTAGCTTTCTTTGATTTAGATCTTGTTGTAATAATTTTATGTTTTGTATTCAAGAATGAAACAAAAGCAGGGTCTAAAACAGTAGTTTTTACATCATTTTCAGATTTTCTTTTAAATAAGGAATGCTCAAATTTCAGATCAAAATCAATATCTTGCAGACTAACTAATTCTTGAGGTAATGAATTGACTCTTATTAATGATACTTCAGCTTCTAAGTTTTTTGTTTGTTTTTTCTTTTTTACAATTCGGTCTAGGTTATCTACTATGATAGCAGGGTTAGGATCCGGGTTAGACCTGGTATAGTAGGTTGTCCTAGAAGCCAAAATTACAATTTTTCAATACCCACAACCTATAAAAATAATCTTGAAAAAAAAATATGAATAAAATTATTTTCCTTCAAGACAAATTTTATGACTGAGGATTGATTAATTCCCCAGCGGAGTCACCAGTATGTTATCACTCTAGTAAATTCTTAAGTTGTGGGATTTTGGATTTAAGTCAAAGAACTCTAGAGGTAACCACAAACCTACTTCAAACTCTAGGACCTAGCCTTCTTAGGGTTTAGAGAGGGCTCTCTCTTTAAGATTTATCTTTGTTTGATTTACAAATTTTAAGCTAGTTATGAATGGATAGTTTGGTTTTGATTGATTGTGTTGATGGGAACAAATCACTAGAAGGAATGAATAGAGAAAAATTTACTTGTCCATTGGGCTATGGAGTCTAAATCAAGCTATCAGAACTAGGATTAAGGCCTAAAAGGTCAAATGTCTTTAGGGCAAGATAGATAACCCTCAGCCCCAAGGGTTAGCTCAAGTGGTAGTGAACCAATACGTGGTCCTTTCCATTGTGGGAGGTCATGGGTTCGATCCTTGAGTCTTTGGGTTCAGGCGCCGCTTATTGCACCGAACGGTTTACCGCACTTACCATCCAGAAATTCTGGGGAAGTACGTCCGGGTTTCCTGTGAACTTTGTTCGTGAAAAAAAAAAAGATAGATAACCCTTGGAGATCTTGGAAAATTGGTTTTTGAGATGGTATGATCGGGATAAAGGGCACTTAAGGATCCTTTGATCCGGAAAAGGGAAGTAGAAGATAGAGGTCAAACGGGAGGGAGCAATTAAGAATTCCCTACATCGGAAATCATAAGAAAACAAAGAAATGATAACTCGTTAAAAACAGGGTGTTATTAACATGTCCTGTAGTAATACTCCTAGTTATACATTCAGATTTAGAATTAAAACATAGATGTATGCATAAAACAAAGCAAGATTAAAAATGACAAGTTTAGATAGTACTTCACTCCAGATTGCTTATCACAGGGATCCTGAAGTATGATGCCAAATAGGTGATCCAATCTGCTACTCAAATTCGAAACACACAGCCTTCAAGTCGACAACATGTCTATAATAATCTTCAGCAATTTTATTCCACACTTAATACTTCCAAAGTTGAAGTATTTATACAAAATGTATTACAAATATCCTAGAATACTTCTAGGAATTAATTTAGGAAAAATAAAATATCATCACATAATAAAAGGGATAGCTGCTTAACAAATCAGCAAGTTGTCCTCTTTTATCCAAAATAAATAGAATTGTTTTGATGACAAGGAGCTATTGGCTACCTATGTGTCCTGCTTGTTGGCTACTATATATTATCTTGCAATCTACTTGCCTTCGCTAATACTCTTTCCTGCTGATACTCTTTGACACTTATACCCTTTAACCATCAATTTTACTGTCTTACTATTGTAAAATATATATTTTAGCAGTAAAAATAAGCAAATTGTTTTTTCTTTTCTTTTTCATTTCTTTTGAATGTCTCGAAGCAAACAATTTTACTATTTTTATCTTCAATTTTTACATCAAGTTTGTGAAAGTTTGCCACTCTTATGCTTTAGGAATTTTCACATTCTTCAACTTCCTGAAATTATCATCAGCCTCAATATATCTTGCAAAAGTAGGCTTGATGACAAATAGATGCTTAATTTCATGCTGTAAGAAGAATAAATCCTTGAAACACTGAAGTAAAACTTTCCCTGTAGGAGTGCCTTGTGTTGGTGGCTAGTTTACTTGCTCTTTAGCCAAATCCTGATCTTTTTGTCATAGTCCTTCTGTGGCATAAGCTTTTCATTCAAAACATGTATATCAAGTAAGCCTCTTTGTCTAAGATTTGTATACTTTACCATAAATCTAGTTATGGCAAGGTTCATGGCTTCACACCTTTCTTCAAGATTCTTCATCAAGTTCTTTTTAGTGACAACCTCCCTGATTTGTAGGATTGTCTCTGTCCTGTCTAATAATTGAAGTTCCTCAAGTTCTTCTCTATTCTTGCCATTAAGAAATGTTATGAGCTTTAATGCTTGTTAAGGTTTATCAGTCAATTCAATCTTGGTCTTCTGTATCTCTGCTTGAGCTGCCAATAACAATTATTTCTACTCAAATATTACTTGAATTGAAGGCCATTGATTATGAATGGCTTCTATGATGTTGGTCCAGAGATGATTTTTGATGTAGGAGATCTGCTCTATGAAAGTCAATTCCTCTGTAGATTTTTGAGCTACTCCCCTAATCTAATAGCTTTTTGTTCATGAGTTTTGGTATTAATCTGAGTTGCTTTATTTGCACTCTCAAGATTTTCAATCATCTTATTTAATCTGTTTATTTCATTTTTCTTCAAGGACATCTCTTCCATTGCTTTTACTATCTAGCTGGCTTCATCTATATGTTGTACAACTGTGGTAGAAGATTATATAGCTAAAATGGTAGCAGAAATCATAGGCACTGCAGTTGCTAGTGGGCCCTTTGTTGCTAACTTTTCTCCTAAAGTAGAAGGCACTGCTGTAGTAATCACTGAGATGACTATAGAAGTTGTAGGATTTTCTGGCTATTTTATAGTCTCTCTTTCTTGGACCAGCTTGTCCATTTGTGTTTCCATCTCCTTAATTTGAGCTGTCAATTGAATTATTAGTTCCATCATTTCCTCTTTTTCACTTTGATCCTAGAGGACTTTTTTTTTTTGTGGATGCTCACTTTGAGGAAGTTTAAGTTGTTTCCTCAAAGCTGTTATATCTTCATTCTTTTTCTTAATCAATAATTCTGCTGCTTTGATGTTTGAAGGATCACATCCCAGCTGTAATACTAGTTCCTCTAAGGCTTTGATCCTTAGGTCCTTGGCATATAGTGAAGCTTTGTCCATATTCATCTGATCTTGCATGTTGAGGATGGTATTTTGGAGTTTATTAGCACTCATTTCTTTGGCTGCCACTGTAGAATATAACATTTCAGAGCTCTGCCTATGGAACTCAATCTGGTCCAACTCATGGATTTTTTCTGTGTCTACCTCAAGATCAACCTTTTTATACTCTGATATTGTTTTTGGTACTAAGGTAGTAGGTTGTAGAAATTACATCATCATTTTATTGCTTGAATAATCAAATGCTGATAATAATTTATTCTGATTGCTAGGCTTCTACTTCAAGAATTGAGAGTATATTTCTGTCTTTATTTCTTCATTTTTCTGTTTAATTTTCTTGTACTTCTCTTTAATGTCCAATTCCTTTTCCTCAGCTGGCTGTGAGGAAGAGTATTCCATGTTGTGTTGTTTCTCAATTATCTATGTATCATCCTTATTTACTGGTTTTTCCTTTTGAATTTCCACAAGTGTTTATGGTTCTTGTTATATCATCATTGGTCATTGGAGCATCTGTCTCATCAATATAAATTGTTACTTTCTCCTTATCAACTGAACTGAGCTTGGGCCTTTTGTTATAGATTATTTTAAATTTAGTCTCATTTGTTGTCTCTACTATGTACGCTCCTTCTTCCCTGACTCTTTTACTTTATGTTTCTGGCTGCTTGACAACTTCCAATGCTTGTGTTGTATCTTTTTGGCTTGCTGCCTCTATCAATGTGTTTTCAATCCATTCAACTTGATTGGAAATTTTTTCTATTTTAGGCTTTGACTCATGGATAAAGGGTGTTAATTTACATTTCACACTTAGTTTGATTAAGATCCCTTGTGGATCATAATTCCATGGAAAACTCTCTTCGAATCTGAATTCTGATAGCTTCTTTGTCACTTCCTTTTCAGTGTCTTTGTGGTTGCAAATAAATGAACCAATTTGATTTTTTAACTTAAATTCGGTCTTCTTCTTGGCTGCCATAAAGTTAATTGAATCTGAATTGAGAATATGTCTAAGATATTATAATGCAAAAATTCTCATACACACATGCTTGGGCAACTTGTAGGGTAACAATTTTGACCCAAAAATCCTTAATTCAGTGTGTTTTTCATAAAGGTACCAATATCCAACCTTGTTCTGCTCTGAAAGCTGTAAAATTCTTTTCATTTATTCACTGATCCTTGGCTGCTCTAATTTATTCAATATGGTCAATGCTGGATGCAAAAATAGCTCTGAAAACTCTGAATAGGTGAAATCATTACATTCTTTTCTCAGCAATGAAGTCCAAAAAATAATTGATAGAATTTTTCCCTCTATATCAATTTTTTGCAAGTGACTGAAAATTTCTCTGCTTGAAAGAATATGAACAAATGAAAAAGATAAGAAGTATATCTAAATACTCCTTCTGTGGGTAATTTAGTCAACTGGTAGTGGATGGCATCTGCTATGAAACCAGCATAATAAAAAATGACTAATGGAGGTTGACCAAGAGACAGGGTGGATAAGAAACCAAGAATAGATTCTTCAGTATGCTCATCTGTAAAATATCCAAGGATGAAAGAGAGCATAGAGATAATATGTCTAGAACCTTAAGAAAATTTAGCTGTGGAGTATGGAGGATTTATCTTTGGAATATCAACATGAGAAGGCATAAAATTCTAAAATATCATGAACCTTTTAGGGAAATCTAGGCCAAGGTATAGTTGAGTTAAGGCCTCTATAGACAAGGGGACTACTTGGGGATCATGTTGCAATTGTAGAATTTGATTAATAGACTGGGTTGTAATAGTGAAAAGTATCTCTTTATCAGCATTTACTACAACCCTTTGATCTGGTTTATAATATTTTTGACATATTTTTATGACTTCTTGACCTGGGAGGGTTAAGGGAACTATATACTTGGGTAAATGTGTTTCCCAAATAGGAATTTCATCTTTGTTTAGATACTTTTCATAACACCAGTTGTCTATATCTAACAAATTGAATTCAACAACAGGATCAGCAATTTTATAATCAATATCAGTTAAAGGAAGGCTTTCAACAACAACCACAGGTCGTTGAAGGGGGTTTACTGATATAGCATATTTGGCAGTGATGACTGGAGTAGACTTAGGGGCTTTGGATCCCTGAGGTTTGGGTGCTTTGGATCCTTCAGGTTTTCTGGTACTTTGTTTTTTAAGCATTTTTAGGTTATTTTTGCAAGATTAAACAATTTGCAAGAGTAATTTTCTTTTAACAGAGGAAAAACTGGGCAAATTTAGAATAAGGATAGTCTCTTTTAAGTTTTATACTCAATCAAGTTTATCTGAGGATGTAGCAACTGGTATTAAACAGAAAACAGGGGTTTTCTGAGTTTGTTTGGCTAAGAAAATAGGAATTCAAGGTATTTCAGAGGTTTTTTTGGCCTTCCAAATTTTTGAAATTGATCTTTAAACTGTAACAATTGAGAAAAATTACTTCGAAGGCGCGCAAAGGATAAACGGGGTTTTTGGGAAAATTTTGCCAAGGTTTGGCCTATTTTTTTTGTTTTTAGGTTGTTCGATTTGAATGATTTTGTTAAAAAAAAAAAGGATTGGTTCTCTTCAAGATAGTTTAAACTCAATTTGCAGGTTTGATTTCTCGGAAAATACCTTTTTATGCAGGTATTTGGCTCTGAAAGGGTTCTGAGGTTTTTCGTTGAATTTGAAGACTTCAACAGCTTTCTGGAGCAGTGAATAGCTCCTCAATTAGTCTTCAATGGTAAATTTTGATGAAATTTAGAGGTTCTGGGCATAAAAGGGCAAGCAGGGGCTTAAAATTTTTTTACACAGTCGGGAGCAGCTACTCAGAGGTTTAAAATGCGCAAATAATGAAAAATATATGTTCCCAAAGGTTTTAACCATATATATTATGGTCGTATTAACTGACATTTAATGCAGGTTGCGTCATGGTGGGAGGCGGTTTCAAGATTTAAAAGAAAACCGGATGGTGGTTATCGTGCAGCATTTGGGCAGTAAGCTGATTTGGCACACGTTGATGAGAGAGAAATGGCCGAAACTGCCCATTTCGCGTCCATTTTGCATTTGGTCGATCAAACACTTTTTCTATGTGATATTGTGTATTGTCTGTCAGATTTGGAGATTATATGCGAAGGGTCAGGATTAAAAGGGAATTTGTGGCTTAATGAAATGGTGGGACCGAGCTTCATATGCGTGCGGGTAGTGAATTTTTAATTATATAAGGTGAACGGCTCATATACTATGGCGGGGATAGGCATATGGGCAAGGGTTATTTTTTTAAAAACATTGAATATAAGATTTTAAACTTAGATATAATATTTTAACACATATGGATGTGAGGAGGGGTTAAGTTTTTATTAAAAATAAACCTTAGCTTATCTTAACAAAACTTTGGGTTAAAATGTATTTGTCTTTTCAAAACATTGGCTGAATGTTTTAATAAAACACAAAGAAGCACGATATTATTTTTATTTATATAGTAATTAAAAAATTTTGAATGATTTAATGACCATAGGGGCAGGATATTTATTTAGTGATAGTTTTAGATCAAAGGACATTTTATTGGGGTTTTTATTTAGCACATGGGTAATAACTTTGGTCAAAAAACTTTATAATACTGGGTTTTGGGGGTATTTAGATATATGGAATTAAATAAGTAGGATAAGGTAATTAGTTAGGGACTTAATAAAATAGGTTAAAAGTTAATATGAAAGGGAAATGGAATATAACACAAAATACATAAAATCACTAAGTAAAGTGTAAGAGTAAAGCATAGCTTATCTTTTTATCATTTCACCAATACTTAGGATAAATGTATTTTTGAGGATTTTATGCATGTTTCTGAAGAGATGAAGTTAATTACATGGGGTTTTATGCTTCAATAAGTAAGAATGAGTCTTTACTTATGAAAATGAGTTATAATGTATGAATGAGGGATGAATAATGATAAATGGGGATTTTAAAATAAGAACTCAACATTTTCAACTAACCAGTCATCAAGCCTTGGGTCCAATCCTAACAAAATTCAAAGAAATGCTCTAAGCATGTTTGACTGATAGCTTAGAATATTGAATACTTATAGGGGAGGGGAAATTAGTGATTTTGTCCGATGATCAATATTACATGCTTTCTCCACTTCATTCTACCTACTCAGCCTTATTCTAACATTTTTTTTCTTCATTTGGCAGGTGCATTTAGACTTACAACCTTGAAACATTTATTCTTTTAAAGCATAAACTATCTAAATATACATTATTTCATCCGAGGGCTCAGATTAAACTGTTGAGCTCCTCATTATTCTCTACCTATCTACTGATTTGTCAAGATTAAACTATCTGAAAAACCTTTATTCACTATCTAAAACTTGAAATTGAAAACATGACAAGTTAAGTTTAACTCATCTTGGATTATGGCATTTAATGACACTCTGCACATAATCATTATTCTTGCAGTAAAAGTAAAAATTAGTGGCATTTGGACTTACTCACTTTCAGATCTTATTTTATCTCTTTTTTCTTTTGGGCTATATATTTTTTCTAAGTCCTTTGATCTTTCTTTTACGACTTTTTACCCTCTTTTTGACTTTTTTATTATTTTTTCATTTTTCAAATATGGGAAAAAAACTTGCAGAAAGCAAGGTATGTACATATTTACAAGACTATCAAAGTCAATTCAAAATTTTATGAACCCTACTATTATAGGACCCTAACACGTGTGATTGATTTAAGGCCTTTTGGAATCTTCACAAAGCTGCATCAATCCTTTCGTTCTGGGTTGTCTCTTCTTGTAGTCTTATTCTAAGACTTTGTTCCTAATAATGTGTAGAAGTTAGTTCTTCCAATAACAAGCTCATGTTCTTGATTAAATGTTCCCTCTCCTATTCAAGGGAACTCTTGTCCCTTTCTAAGTGGTTTTCTTTCTCTTCTACAACTTTCAATGTAGACCTCCAGATGATAGCTCACCTTTAAGCTTGTTATTTTCCTCTTGTGAAAGAGCCAGTCTTACCATTTAATCTATCCAGAGTCCAGACAATCAAGCTTTGCCCAAACTCGAACGTTTTGTTGAGAAATCTCTGCACACTATTCAGAGAGCACTATGATGCCTTATAGTATTAGTGCAATGATCAATGTTTGTAGATTGGAACACTGATACTTTTGTGCCATTGTGTCCCATACAACATTTGCATCATGTTTGAATGATAATTAGAATATTCTTAGAAAATTCCAATGTTATAGCCAATAATAGTCTATAAACTTGCAAGGAAAACTTTGGAAAATTATCTTTCCCATTTTATCACAGATGCCTTACAGTATTGGTGCAATGGTCAATGTTTATAGATTGGAAAATTGATACTTATGTGCCATTGTGTCGCATACAACATTTGCCTCATGTTTGAATAATAATTAGAATATTCTTAGAAAAGTCCAATGTTATAGCCAATAATAGTTTGTAAACTTGCAAGGAAAACATTGGAAAATTATCTTGCCCATTTTATCACAGATGTACACTAAAAATGTCCTTTGCAACCTTAATCATAGCATGTAAACATCTAAAGCAAATATTTGGAAAATTTCTTGGCAATTATATGATAACTACTTTTTGAAGATGTTCTTGGGAACTTATATATTTTGAGAAAATTTTGGACATTTTTCACATGCAAGATTGGAGACAAAAGTGTGAACTAGAGAAAAATGATGGAAATCCAATGGAGATGTAATTTGTTACAAGATCCAATTTCGTTGAGCTCTTACAAGTTAATATTTAACTATATGATGATAAAGCATTTATTACTTTTGCATGACCGTTAGCAGCTACAAGACAATACCCCAGCATTGGGAGAATGAGTGCTAGAAATTTTGTGCTTAACTATTCTTTAAGATTTCCAATCCAATTTGAGTCCTTGCATTATAAATGCATGATCATACAGCTAGGTAGTTAATACTTACAAATATGTAGTTAATCATACAACTAGGCCATTGACAGCTTCAAATCCATACTCAAATCTGTTTCATGTAAGAAATTAGTTGTTGTCTGCAGAACTATAGTTCATTCTTGTTCAACCTATTTTTTGTGAAAAGCCATCAGTTGTGAAATTGTATCATAAATACATGGTAGTGCAACCAACTGATTTTCTATAAGGCCACTCACAACATTATCCATCTGAATGAGAACCATTGCTCTGCATTGATTCTATATGATATATTCATGTATGTGTTAAGTCTTTCTAGTATTTAAATATTACAAAAGAACATAAGAAATACTAAACGTAATTGTAGATGGAGTGTTTTTGTCAGAGGAAACTTGTCCAGCTGGGAAATTATTGTTTCTGAAGAAAAATTCATTATTGTAATTCCATGGAAAAAAGGAGAGGATGGTTGTAATCGTTTATGTTCTTCCTAATGGATTATATCATGTGATTGGTCAATGATGTAATTTTTTCTATCTTGTAACATTGTGAGCCAATTGTTGATTTGGTGTAAAAATAAAGGTAATTATAGAAGGATGCTTGATTTTGATTGCAAAGGAGTTTGTATGGTGGGTATTGATAACTCCTTTTCTACAAACAAGCATGGAGGTGCAGCAGGTGCGATACTATGGACAATATGGATAGAGGAAATTTCTTTAAAAGTAACTGCTTGACTTCAATTGCAGAGGAGTTTGTACGGTGTGTTGTTGGAGTACTCCTTTCCTGCAAGCCAGAATGAAGGCATGGTAGGTGCAATACTATGAAAAATATGGAAAAAGGAATTTAAAAAAAAAAAAACAACCATTAAAAACATATAATAATATCAAGGATTTAATTGGTCTTGGAAGTATTCTTACAAGTCCCAACAATTAATTATCTTAATAACTTGGTTGCTATATGATAACATGTTATTAGTTGTAGAAACTTAATAACCAGAATCAATCAGAGATGATAGAATTTGGAAGTGCACTCGGCTACTCCAAATGAAAAACAGATAATCTACAAAATGGTACCGTGGTAAATAAAGGACACAAAAATTACAAGAGATAGTGGAGGGCACCTTGAACATTTATTTTCTAAGAGAAAAAAACTACATGTGTTGTCTAGGACATTGCCCACTTTGTTTTCTCAACATGATGTTAAAAGAAAACGTGTTGAAGTCTTTAGAATTTTTTTGTTATGCTAAATTTTATGTGCTTATTTTAAGTTAATGTTTTTCATTTTGTCATCTTGCCCTTCTCTATTTTGAGCTAGAAAGGGGGGATGTTTGGGGTAATGCTTGGGCACTTGTGGGTTGTGTTATCAAAACCAGATTGGACTAGACTGGACTGAACTGACTGGTCCAACATTTTTTAGAGGGAAAATTGGTCTAGACTCAAAGATGACTTCATGGAAATTGTCATAACCTTTCTTGTTAAATTCATAGCTAATCTGGCTCTCTTGTTTTCCATGTATGTGTGCATTCCTTTGGAGTATATGGATTTATTTAAACTTATAAGTTTCAATGCCATAGTATTTGCACTTATACTTTGATTCCACATCTTTATTCTTTTTTATGATTCTTGGATTCGCAATTTTTTCTTGTGATTATGTCTGTTAAGATTGCTTGACGTTAAAAAGATGCAGTCCAAATTGACATTCATAGTTCTAGATTTAGTATTGTTTATGTTAAAAGTGCCACTGAAACCACTTTCTATGTAGATTCACCACCATCCTCCATTCTATCAATTCATGTCCAACAATATAAAGTAGCATATATTTCTATCAACATTCTTCCTAATAAGGGATTATAGGTTTTGTTTTAGGAGCTACTAGCTATGTGGGAGACTTGAGGTTTTCTAGACCTCATAGGATGTTGGAGTATGCAGAATTTGTGGAAGAATTGAAAGCTTTTGGGAATTGCAGAAAGGAGATGTGGGTGTGGCCTGGAATAGAAGGGACATGGAAATGGACACAGTTATGTTGTCCCCGAGGCTTTCTAGGGGTATGGATATTCAGATGTTTTCGAGGGTGTTAGGGAAGTCCCTCTGCATGTCTTTGTGCAGCGGATTGAAGCCATTTGTACGGAGTGAGAAGTTGATCATTTTGGATGAGGAGAGAAGGCCTCTTTCGCCTAAAATATTTGATTATCTTTGTAGTGGTAGTGTACAGGAAGAAGTTTTTCCTTAGAACTTTTCGCAAAGAAATATTGCAAAGGTGGATAATGAGATATTGTGTAGGTATAGGCAATCTGATATGGATGAAGTTGAAGAATATTTTGTTAATGGTGCAAATCAGATTGCGTTTATAAGACCAAGTGACCCAGAAGGATTATTCCTTTTGTCAATCGAGCTAATTTCAATTGCATTTTCAGCTATTTTTTCTTGATAGTGGTGGATGGGAACAAGTCTCTTTTTCAAATGAACCTTGCAAAGGAGGATGGTGAGCTTCTCTATAGAAATGAGAAAAATGATATGGATGAAGTTGAAGAATATTCAGTTTCTTTATTGTAGATTAGGAACACATTTATAATATTGAGCAAGCCATTTTCACCTCTCGCTCTTTGATAGGTGATTTTTTAAGTCCGATTTACTGCCTTTCAAAGACTTGCTTCTTATGATTTCTGATAAATATTTTTTTGGAGGCCAATTTTTTTGCAATATGCCATTTCTTTTCTTTATATTTGTGCTATATTCATATTCATATGCATTATAGTTGAATTTTTTGGTGTAATATTCATGTTTGGCCTCAGCCAATATTATTTGTATATTTTATACTATATTTCTAGTTATGGTTAAGGCTAATGTAGTCAGCTCAATGTAGGTCCATAACCAAATTCTTACCGAAGATACTTGTAAATTTTTGTAGATGTTCTATGCTTGATGCAACTTTACTTTTTATCCCCAATATCAACTAGCAATCACATAAACAAGAAAGTAAAATGTTGATAGAACATACCAATAGATCGACAGAAGACAAGCCAAAAATATATAAGTGTGTTGGTGTGTTATGACGGTCAACAGGATGCTTCAACTAGCAAAGTCTCAATATAGTTAGCCAACCAGAAGTGTCACACAACGCTCTTAGACATCCAGATCAGTCAACGCTATCACAGTCAACGGTCAACACAAACAGCAGCAGCAAAAAGTCAATGAAACCCAGTCAAAAGTCAATGGTCAACCTCGATTTCTGTGCCAGAAAATGCATACTGTAGAAATCATAATTTTGACCAAATTTGGGTTCAGTTTGACCATGCATTGACCAAAGTCAACGTTGGACAACTCTAGGCTGAAACCCTAGGTCGAAAACAGAAATTTCTCCTTCTTTTGTTTTCCCACATGTGGATGAAGAAGAGCCTCCAAGTGATCGAACCAATTAGATGATGAGAGATAATGTGTGAGGATGGATGAGTGAAAATGACCTCCAACGTTGAGTTATTTATATCCATCAATGAGGGTGTGTGACACAACTGCTAGGGCCTCAAGCCTACATTTCATTTGTGGTCGACCTGCACATATTTTGAATAAATTAAAAATAAATGTTCTATTCATTGGATCAAGATGATCTTTAGATCAATCTTGCACCACTCTGAAAGAGGAATCCAATAAAAATATTGCCTTCATCTGAGCATCACAACATGGAGTTTGGACCTAGTTGTCCAAAATTAAGACTCCCTCTTAACTAGGGAGAACTCCATCCACCTGTACCATCCAAACATGGTGCATCATCCCATCATAACTTGCTTTGTTGGCTTCTTTATTTCAGAACAAAAGTGGGTCAGTCACAAAGACATCATTCCCCACTGACAAATTCATCCCAGAGTTCTGAAACCTCTATAGGACTCAAAGAGTCACATACCAACCCGAAGTTGGTTTATCTGACTCGAAGTCAGTAGGAGGCCTGAAACCTCACTAGACTTGATCCCATATCAAGTGGTTGGACATGTTCCATCCTAGAAATAGAGAGTATGGCAATCTCTGATGTGTCCATCAATCTTTTCTACTAGTCTCTAGCTTTTCCTACCTCCATGGCCAAATCAGAGGTACTTCCCATGAGTCCGGGACTCAATGGGTAGGATGCATATGAGGCACAGATCATGAGAGGTGAACCAATTCAACATCATAAAGGTGGGGCAGAAGCACCACAAGGTTCGGCAAGCCTAGCCCTGTGTGTGCTTATAGCTTCGAGAAGTTATCCCCAAATCCCCCTAGAGATCCAAGAGCTCATCGTCCAAGAGGACCCTCAACATAGGGTTGTTCCAAGATTCCAAGATTCTCACGGAAGGTTAGGAACTTGACCTTCCCTAGGGGCTTTGTGAGAATGTCCGTGACCTTCTCATCAGTTCCTATATGATCTAGCCTTACAGTGCCTCGATGTACCATATCCCAGATAAAGTGGTAACTGATATCAATATGCTTGGATTGATCGTGGAACATGGGATTCTCATACAACTAAATCTCACTCTGGTTATCACAGAGTATCACGGTGGTATCTAGCACATGCCCGAACAGCTCACTAAAGAGCTTTCACAACCAAACTACTTCACAATAATCCATACTCGTTGCAATGTATTCATCCTCTACAGTGCTCAATGCCACCGACTTCTGCTTCCTACTCATCCATGATATCGAAGCAAATCCAAGTGTGAAGAAGCATCCTGATGTGTTCTTACAATCCACCACACTTCCAGCCCAATCGACATTAGTATATCCATGGAGTGTCATGCTCCCGGTAGTGTATCTCAAGCCATGGTTTATTGTGCCCCAAAGATATTTCAACAGATTCTTGGCACCAACACAGTGAATGTGATGAGTTTTAACCATATGTTGACTCAAAGTGTTCACTACAAAACATACATCCGGACTGGTGTTCACTAAGAACATCAGGGCCCCTATGAGTTGATGATACTCAGTGGGATTTACTAGCACAGGCCCAACAGTCCTGCCATTCAACTTCTTAAAATTGAGCTCCATCGGAGTCGACACAGACTTACAGTCCACCATTCTAAATATTTCCAGAAGCTTCACAATATATATATTTTTTAAGAAAGGAAAATCTTGCCAAGTCTCGGCCATACCTCTAGCCCTAGGAAGTAATGCATCAGTCCTAGGTCCTTCATCTCGAACCCAGCAGTGAGCTCCCTCTTGCACTGATGAATGAGAGGTTCAACACCTATCAGGAAGAGGTCGTCCACATACAACACCAGAATGAGAGGCTTTTCTCTATCAACCTTGAAGTAAAGGTTCGGATCAACATTACTACGAGTGAAGCCCAGCTTCATCAGGTAGCTATCTATCCTCTCGTACCAAGCTCTGGGTGCTTGCTTCAATCCATAGAGGGCTTTCTTCAACTTGCAAACATGGGTGTCCCGATCCTGGACTTTGAAACCCAGAGGTTGCTCCACATACACCTCTTCCTTTACCGCACCATGCAGAAATGCAGTCTTCACATCCATCTGATGAAGATTCCATCCTTGTGTAGCAGTAAGGGCTATGATAGATCGAATGGTGGTATATCGGCCACAAGTGAATATATGTCATCATAGTCTACGCCTTCCTTTTGAGAGAAGCCACGGGCAACGAATCTTGCCTTGAAATTTTCAGCACTACCATCATATCCATGCTTGATCTTATAGAGCCATTTCGAGGTAACAACTGCTTTGTCCTTCATTCTTGGAACCACATCGCAAACATCATTCTTCATAACCAACTCATATTCTTTGTGCATAGCATCCTTCTAGACTTGATTCTTTACGGCTTCCTCAAAAGATCCAGGCTCAAATTGTACGATTGTACTCATGGCTGCTAGATACTCGTATTTATTCAGCTTCTTTCTTTCATGGAATTTCCCCCTTGGGGCCATATGATTCTCGACATCCTCGAGAACGTCCCTGAGCCATGATGGTCTTTTCCTCATTAAAAGAGGTGGATCAATAGGGTCCATCAGTCCGTCAACATTGGGCATCGTCTCATCCTTCAGTTCTTCTTGATTTTCAGGCCTTGCTTCATGATCTTCCTCAGATCTCAAGAGATTGATTACATTCCTTAGGGAAGCATCTTCATCAAAGGTAACATCCTGGCATATCTCCACTTCCTTTTGACCAGGCACAAAGACCCTATAGGCATTCAAAGTTTCGTTATAGCCCACATGCATTCTCTTCTTTCCAGAAGCATCCATCTTGCTCCTCTTCTCCTTCGGTACATGAAAATAAACAGGACATCCAAAAAATATAAAATGTGAGATGTCAAGTTTCCTACCAGGGAAAACCTCTTCGAGATTTTTGGAGTCTAAAGCAGAATGTGAGCATTGGTTTTGTATGTACACAGCAATGTTTGCAGCTTCTCCCCATAGAAACTTTGGAACACCTTGGTCACATAGCATTGCACGGGCAACTTCCACAATGGTCATGTTCTTTCTTTCAGCAACACCATTCTGCTCAGTATTATTGACAGTTGTGGTCTCCCTCTTGATGCCAGCATATCTGCAAAAGTTCTTGAACTCGTTCGTCTCATATTTAGTGCCATTATCGGTCCTCAATATCTTGATCTTCTTCCCTGTTAGATTTTCCACCAAGGCTTTGAAGGTACGGAACCACATGAAAGCCTCATCCTTCTTCTTCAAGAAGTATATCCAAGTTTTGCAAGAGAAGTCATCTATGAACGTCATATAATAAGAAAATCCTCCTAAGGATGTCAGAGGAAGCATACCAGACAGATCAGAATGCATCAGTTGCAAGACATCATATGTCTTTGTGACACTTGAGGGGAAAGGTCTGCTTGTATGCTTTCCTTCGGCACAACCCTAACATACACCTTCATTATCATTTGTGAACTCGGGCATCCCCGTCACCACCTTCCTTGCTTTGGGAAGGGCTTTGTAGTGAAGGTGTCCAAACCTCTGGTGCCATAGTTCAGTCTGTCATATAGTATCACATGTCATTGCTCCCAGTGGACTTCTTCCAACCTGGTAGAGTGTATCAACTCTAAATCCAATCATGACAGCTTCCTTGAAACTCTTCTTCCAGATATGCACCTTCCCATCAATGAATGCCACATTGAAACCTTTGTCTTCCATGGCCGAAATAGACACAAGGTTTTTCTTCAAATTAGGTACATATAGTACATCTTGCAGGTGGAGGACTTAACCTTAAGACAACTGGAGGGTCACAGTCCCTGTCCCTTTCACGGGATATGTGGTATTATCTCCAAGGATAATTTTCAAATTAACATCCTTCTGAACCATGTTAGAAAGTTCTTCCTTGACCCCAATGATGTGCCTTCAGACACCACTATCTATCAACCAGACATCCATAGTGTCGGGTGGAGATGCAGCAGAGAGGGCAGATACAAGAATAAATTCATTTCTTTTATCATCAACAACATTTGATTCCTCATACCTGGAATTTCTCGACCTTTTGTAAGGTTTCTCATTTCCACCAAAGGAAGCCTTCCTCTTTCCTTTGAACCTGTTGTTCCTTTGATTTCCATTCCTCTGGTTATTTTTGTTGTCATCTTCATTGGGAGAATCCTTCTTGAAAGGGCATTCTCTAGCATAGTGGCCAAGGTTGTGAAAGTTGTAACATTTACCTTTCTTCCCTTGGGCCCCTGTTCTTCCTTTGTTCCTTGTACCACCAAAGTTCTTCTTCTTAGCACAAGCAGTGAAGGCAGCATTTCCTTCATTCTCATATTCCTTCATCCTTGTCTCTTCTTGGACGCATCTTGATAGCACTTCATCAAAATCAGTTGTCACAATGTTATTGAGAATGGTATTATTGAATACATGCCATTCGGATGAGACACCTGGCAAGTGCGATGAAAACCATCTCTCGATCAGCTATTGTCTCCCCAATAGCCAGAAGATTATTCCTGATTTCGATCAGCTTCAGAAAATATGATTAGATAGATTCATCCTTGCCTTTCTTTAGATTCTTCAGTTGATTCTTAAAGAATAGGACTTTATTTGCATTGTTGGCCTTGAACATGTTGACCAACTTATCATACATCTCCTTGGATGTGCCTAGCTCAAAGATTTTGTTACATAGCATTTTTTCATCGTCCTTGCAATCCCCATCCCGCACATTGGAGGACCATTTATGTGCCTTACATGAAGTGTCATGCCATGCAAAAACTGTCATTACATCCCTTGCCACGAGAAGAACATTTCCTCTGTTAACTTTTCCTGGAACAGACCATCAAAAACACATGCTTTTGGGTTGGTGCTGGTATATCATTATGGCCTCGCGCCGATAAAGGAAATCAACACTGGGCCCTGCATCCATTGGCACTCTGTCCCAGTGAGCTACCCATGCCAAGCTGTTTTTGGAATTTTTTTTAAATAAAGCGAAGTTTCCAAGCTAACTACTTCATGAGCGAGTCAGCTTGGGTTATTCGACTGCATAACCACGAACACCTTCCTTTGGCTTCTTGTTTCCACCTTTTGGGGGAACCTCCCAAAGGATAAGACCTCCCTTCCACCATTTGAGGGATCCCAACCTCCTCCTCTCCCTCTATAATAAACCTCTCTCACATTGATGCAGCTAGCTGAAGAGGAATTGTTGAACATTTTTCTGAAACAGTGTGATATAGCTGGTGAGATAGAGCAGAAAGAGAGACCCTTGTCGAGAAAGAGCTTAGTCTTTTACCTTGCCACGTCCAAATTCCCTGACGAATGCTTGAGACACGCTTCGACTGGACCCGTTGAAAGAGGCTACTATGTCAAGGCTCCAGTTGTAATCTCTTTCTTTCTCTTAATATATACATGACTGATGTTTTGGTTCCCGTCTTGTGTTGATGTGATTTATCTTATGCAATATTTTTAATCTTCCTTGACTGATTAGCTAGTTATGAACGCAATTATTGTCATGTATGTTTCTCTTGTCCTTTGATCTTTATGAAGACACCTGAATACCATTGCTAAAGGATCGTGATGTGTCGGGACAAGGATCGAGAGACCTCTGTTGTAGCTACAACAACTGTGTTGGATCACAGGTAGGACAATCTATCCCAACTCGTTTCATTCGTTAACTAGGAACCAACACATTAGCATGTCCTCTTGCTACTAGACCCACTCTAGGGATGTAGGGATCACCTATGTCCACAGAGGGGATTTACCTACACAACAAGTTGGCGACTCCATTGGGGATCAGTGTGTGTTTTTCTTCTCGTTGTTTGTTGAGAGTTTGACTTGTCGAGTCGACTTTGGTCGTTTGATTGTTTTTCTACCTTGCTTGACTTGCCTGACTGTTTTGAATCCTCCTGTTCAGTTCCAGAGTGTCAATTCTAACCTCTGCTCACTAGTTTTATCCTTTTCCTATAGTTTTTTAGCTTGGCGCATTTTTTCCTTGAACAATCGCGTGAATTGGTGCCTGTTGCTTTTGTCACAGGTGTGCCAACCCCTGTTAGGCACGGATTACAGCCTGACAATCACACTGAATCCTGTAGGGTTTGATTTGACCTTCTTCTTGAGTTTTTGTCAATAGATCTTGGCTCTGGATTATTTCTTTGCCTTGCAATTGGTATTTTGGAATTTTTTTGACTCTGTAACCTCGGTCTTATCAGTTGTTTGTCCATTATCTCATCAGTGAATTTTTGTAGCCCTAGGGTTTCTAGGTGTCTTGTGTTGCTTGTTTGGCCTTCTCCTCACTGAGCCTTCTGAGCTGAATTCGAGTCACTTTGATCTCTATAATTTCAATTTGCTAGTCGATTGCGCTAGTCTTTCTCGATTCTTCATTTCTTTGGTTTGTTGGATGATCACTTTTGTTTTCATTTAACTCTCCATTTTGTCACTTCGAGCATAGATCACATTGCTCGTGGGATTGTTTTGAAAGCCTTTTTGTTTTCATGGAAGAGTGTATCATTGTTTTATCTTTATATTGCATTTGATTTATTCGTTTTTTATCTTTACATTCATAGTGCTCAAAACTAGTGTTTGCTTTTATTTTTAGTGCAATAGTGCATTGTATGCTTCATTCATCTAAAAAACAAAGAAAATGCATTCTTTCATTTGAATCAAAAATGAAAAGTTCTTTTGCATAACTAGCTCTTAGTGAACTAGGAAAGAGTTTTCGTTTTCTTGTTTTGTTATATTAGAAGCATTAGTGAAATTCTTCTTATGTTTTCATTAATTGCTACTTTGTTAAAAGATTCATATCCTTCTCTTCGTTAGCATTCATCGAACAGAAATTATTTTCTTTTGCATGTAGTGTGGAATTTAAGAATTCGAGATCACATTCGGTAAGGCCTTGAAATCGAAACATTAATTCGAGATCAACCTTAAAATCAATTCAATAAATCTAAGGAAGCATTGAAACCTAACGTACATATTTTAGAGGTCTAGGCTAGTGAAGTGTTCCGGCGTCGTTAAACCTAGTAGTTATCGTTCGCCACCTGGCTTTAGACAGTGCTAGTACGGACTTGTGCTCCTCGTACCTTCGCATATATAAAGGGAGACCCTCATAGCTTACAAACCTTTATCCATAGGAAGTCGAGTCTGCCGCTCTGTAACTGTGATACACCGAACACAGCATTCGAGGAGACTACCTTCACGTACGTCAAGTCCTTAGTCATTTCTCTTTCATTTGATCACCAAGGTGTATATGGAAATTCATGGAAATCTTGATACACCCTCTTGCTTAGATTACCAGAGTAGTCATTTCGATCTTTTCATGACTCCTTAAAAAGTGAAAAGATCATCGAGCACTTGTCCTTTCACGCTTGTTCAATCTGAAAGTGACTAGAGTCACCTTTTGCCTGTTTCTCGACTCTTAAAACATGAAACAACGAAGTTTCATTTCAATGTCATAAAATTAACTGCCTACGATCACACGCCCGTTAAAAGTTTTCTCCTTGGATTGTTTTTTGTAGTTCCTTAGTGTTTGATCTTGAAGCCTCGAATATGTTATCTCGTTTTTCTTCTTGTGTTGAAATATTGTCACAATGGTGGAACCACCAGTTTCTTATTCTTCTTCACTGCCTCCTATTGGTAGTCCTATTCTTGAAATTTCTTTGGAAACACCTCAGTCCACTAGGTCTGCCAAGTTTTCACAGCCTATTCTCCCACGTGTCTTACCTCTCGCTACCCGGTCTCCTCCTGAAGGGTTGGTTGATTTCAATTGGCCACCTCAGTGTGCTTGGTCTGGTTTTGGGAGTGAGGAAGAATTCCCTCCTCTCACTTCAGGATCGCCATTATTAGTTGTTTCTTTAACTCCTAGTCCTCGTCGCCTTTTCAACGATCTTACGACCTTGTTAGATATGGATTCTTCCAATGCTGTTGGCAGCAAAGAGTTGCATGTTTCTACATGGGAATATCATCTTTTCCTAGAAGAGTTCCCATATGTCTCTAGTCAACCTTCCCCCCAATCGGTGTCTCTTCCACCTGGTTATCGTACTTTGGGTCAGATAATTTCTGGTGTGGCATCGATGGCACAGACCAATACAGTGGCTCCCACTGGAAGCTCGGTTTTTCCTACATTGGGAATGTCACCCTCAACACCCATCTCATCGGCCACTGTTACATCTATCCCAGTCTGACCTACCATTTGTGTGGCTTCATCTACACCGGTTATTAGCACGACTCTGTCGTCAGGGTATGTTGTTGTTCACAGGTCTATCTTTATCAATCCCACATTGCTTGTTAGACCTGTCATGAGTGGATCACAACCTTGCGCTGTGGAAACCCCGTCTACTTCTACCGCACCCATGGTTTCTACTTATACATTCGATGACTATTTGTTGGATATTCAGTTACGGTATGCTCCCTCTCCTGATTCTCAGCTGCAGAGTTCCACACCTCATGGTTCTCAGCAGTCACAAGCTCCTGGAAATCCTCCCCGTCATTATGATGTCTATGGTAATCCTGTATATTTGCCTCCCATCGATCCTAATCAAGCTATTTATTTGCCTCCGAAAAATCCCTATCATATCGTTTCTCATCAAGGGCTATTACTACAAGAACAACCCTCGAGTCTACAAGGACAACCCTTACAGGGACAACCTTTGGTCCAGAAGGGACAACCCTTTGGTCCTCATGGACAACCTTACAGTCCGCAAGGACAACCCTTACAGGGACAACCTTCGGTCCAAAAAGGACAACCCTATGGTCTGTCTATTCAACCTCAGTTTCAACCAAGAGCGTCTAATTGGAATGGGGTTCCCTAACCTGCGTTTTTGGTACAATTTTCTTAAATTCGGTCCTTTGTAGGGTTTTTGGGGTGGGTCAAAGCCCCTAATGTGTTGTAATGGGTTATAAGGTAGCTCTAGGGTCCGCAAACCACGGGTTGTGGACCATATGATAGCGAAGGCTACGATATTATAAATAAATAGATAGTTGGGTCTAGTAAGTAAGTAAGTCAATAAATTGATGCTATGTGCAAACTATTAGATCTGTTTTGGGTTGTTTTGGGTAAGGACTCCTACTGGCTGTGTGTGTGGATACCCTCAGTCCTACTATGTGCAGACCCTGCTAGCCTCTGTGCGCGGGCTATGTTTTGGTTGTAAATGGATCTGAATGTTAATGAATGTGAAGTATCGTTAAAGTATCTGTGTGTTATCTAAATTGGTTATGTTTACTGTTGAAACGCATCTATGACGCCTATTTGAGCTGCGAATGTATCTGTGTTCTGAAATTAGCATAATTATATCTGTGATCCGATATTGACTACGATTATAGTGATATGTCATGGTATTTGGTAATGCGCACATGGATGCGACTATAATGATTAGATCTCATAGCTTTGTTATGATTATATGTTGATTACACTGTTAAAAGAGCTGCGAATAGACTCATTTTGTATGAACCTAGTAAGTTATAGCACAGTTCTGTCTCGAATTACCCACTCTCTCTTAGGGTGCGGAAACCTACTTCGAGCAACCTCCCATACTACTTTGGGTGAGACCTTGGCCTACGCAAGTAGGCCATTTCCGAAAGGGCCAGTAGTATAGGGGTTTGTTGGCAAACTTTAACCTCTGAAGCTGGGTCAGGACCCCTCAAGCCAACCAATGGTTCTCGTGCGCATCCCATCAATCCTTTGGGCCTATCGAACCACCTGCAAGAAGCTGACTAGGAAAACATCATTTAGGATGGTTTATGGCAAGGAGGCCATTATGCTGATGGAGTATATTGTTCCTAGCCTGTGCATCGCAGCATTTACCAACATGGTGGAACCTGATATCATGGAGGAATGATTAGCACAAATCGTGGCCTTGGAGGAAGATCGTTTCATTGATAACTTCCATCAGCAGGTTCAGAAGGCTCGGGATAAGGCCTGACATGATCGACATATTCGGCAAAAGACATTTGTGAAGGGAGAACTGGTCCTACTATATGATAGCTAGTTTGCGAAACACTTAGGGAAGTTTCGTCAGCACTAGCTAGGTCCCTATATGGTAAAGGAAACTACTGACAGAGGAGCGGTCGGGTTAGCCACGTTGCGTGGTGATATGGTACCAGGATATGTCAATGGAAACAGGCTCAAACCATACCAGATCAAATGACTATATGGCCGGAGTAGCTGTATGGGGTGGGATACGCGCAGGAAGAGGGATAAATGCAGACAGAACCATGGTATGCGTATGGGTCGATCCCAATTCTGGAGGCCTGGAGAGGTACGCTGGGAGCACAGGGGTGTGCTCAAAGCGCAGGCGGTGCACTGGGAGTGCAGGGGTGCGCTCAAAGCGTAGCAGGTGCACTGGAAGTGCAGGGGTAATATGTAACTATGAAAACTAGTCGTTGGAACAGTAAAACTGGGTAAAAAGAAAATTTTACCGTTGAAAGGAGCGGGCGACCGGAAATTAATGAGGAAATTTCTGAATATTTTTTACCGTTTACTTGATGGTAAGTTTCTGATAAGCCTCATCCAACCATTGTTTAATCTCCAAGGCTATAAAATCAGAAGGATAGATCAGAAGGGGGTTCCATGCCTCTTGAACAGTAGGTGATTTGCGAAACTCTGTGATTATTGCGCTTTGTTAATGTCTGGGCGAGCTTCTCCTTCTGATAATAGCAATCCCGAATTTATCTACAGTGCAAGAATGACAACATCCAATCCCATTGAATCATCGCAGATTGTGGCCTCAACAGAGAAAGAATCTGATGAAGTACTAGAAGTCACCCCTGAAGTTGAGGAGGTTATGTCCATGCCGAGCAAGGGAAAGCAAAAGGGAAAAGGAAAAGGCCGGGAGCAAGGTTCGGGGAAACCTGCAAAATGGACAGGAGGGAAGCCCCGCACCTCCCCTAGGAATGTGAAATCCCCCCGAATGGTGCCCCAAGCACATTCACCTAACCCATTGAAGCAGCCTCTTTCTTCTCAGGAAGAGGCCTAGATCCTTGAATCGATAAACTGGCTGCTGCCCTATGTCCGACCTTGTAGGCCCTCGACGCGCACACCTAAGAATCTCGATGTCCTACGCACCTATCTACAAATGCCGCAAATTCTGGGAGAGGTCCCCATAATTGGAGACTCCTTTGGCAAACTCCACTAGGTAAAATTCGACGACCACAACCTGGCCAACTTCGACGCCTTCCCAAAACTAGCACCTGAGCCATATATTGAAAAGGTATTGGAGGATGACGTGCTGAAGGTAGTCCCCATGCCATGGGAAAGTAGGTTGGTTGGTTCCGGGCTATTAAACTTGTTGTGGATGCCTCGTTTTGGCTATTATAACGTCACTGACCGACTCGTGCACCAGATGCTTGCCCTGGTCCATGATGGTAGCTTACGGATCCAGGACCGCTTCCCCATAGACGCAACACTCATTCACTATATCATTGGTCTACCCATGAAAGGGCTAAACCCCATGGAACGTGTCGGGAAGAAATATGAACAACAGATCGCTGATAAGGTGCATGAGGATTATCACGTGGAACGGAACACTAGGGGGTTCATGATCAGCACAATCAGTGACCCCGGTGCGTGCATGGGCACCTTGTTGTTAGCATGCAAAATGATGTGAAAATTCTAGGTTGCAACCATTCCTGCGTACGTAATTCAATTGGTTGGCTGCTGCGAAAAGGGGGTCTGATCCACTGGTCCCAGTTATTGTGCAATGAATTTCTAGAGAATGTGCGCGAAGCCCAGGATTAGGGAAATGCATTCTGCTACTCTTGGCTACTGCTACTCATCCCGTTGGTCACATGGGGAGCCCCTGAAGACTCAATTTTCCCTGAGCTCCAGCCAGGTATGTGCGATGGAGCGCGATATGCGAACTTGTGGGATTCAAAGAACGGGCAGTGTATTGAGGATAATCAAGTCTTCTGGGTCCTATTTCAGAGCAGGCTCACAGTTGCCATTAACTCTCAGTCGCGCTTGTCAGCCGCAATTTATGACAAGTACAAGAGCATCACAACGTTTCAACTGACAATGCATAATGTACATATCAGGGGCCGCAAGGATCCAGCATGGGTATCACTCCCATATATGGTCGCTGACGAGGAGATTAACTGCCTTATTGTTACATGGCCTCCACACTGGAAGCTCGGCTTCAAATCAGGGATGAAGGACAGTGCAGGTACAAGCACCACGAAGGTCACCCCACCTGACACCACTAAAGATTTCGGAGGACAGAGTAAGGGAACTGGGAAGGGGGTGGACCCAGGATCACAGCAGGGCAAGAGTATTGGGAAGGGAGCAGAACCAAAGTCACAAAAGGATTTGCAGCAGGATCTGGGCGCAGACGGTCTAGATATAAGAGGTGTTGACTCCCCTTGAGGTAAAAAATGGACTAGTGACCCTATTAAAGGACCACGGAAGAAGAAAAGAGCTCAACGGCCGGAACAAGACATAGGAGTTACATTAGCAGAGGAGGACCTGGAGCAGATTGCGAACACAGTCACCCTTGTTGCAGAAGATAAATGGCTAGCTCTGGAGGAGCAGCAGAAGGCCACAGTTGATACACTCCAAGCTGAGCTCCAGGTTGTGCAGCTCAAGACTGACACCTTGCAAACAAGTATGATCCAGGCAAGACCGACCCCCGCGACAAGCAGCGCATTGATCAGGACAACGGAAATTTGCCTCTACCCACTACCAGGCGCAACCCTCATGCTAAGTCCACCCGACTTAGGAGCGTAAGTCTAGGCTTGCGCAGAGGTACAATTGGATCTAGCACGACTACGACATGAACCATTACAGGTCCTCCGCGCATCCTTGTTTGAAGAGATTCAACACAGAGACCGCCGAGTACACCAGCAACTCAGTACAGATAAGCAGACGATAGTGGAGAAAACCGTTGAAGTGTCCTAGGCACATGCTACATGTACCCTCGCCGTTGCGCAGCAGACAGAGTTGGAACGCCTAATCAGTAGGCTCTGTGTAGATGTCACTGAAGATATCCCGGCTTCTGCCACCCCCCAGGCCAAGATTGAGGGGCTTGTTGCAGAACTGAAATCTTCGAGGACCGAGATCCAGGCGGTCAATACAAAGATGGAACAGCAGATTGCAGCCTTGCAGGCCAAATTACAGCCGGAAACGCGACCTAAAGTGAAGGCCCAACGAGCTGCGCTGGTCACAGAGGCCACAAATGTCATCACAGATCAGATTTCTCAGGGCACAGGACTGTTGGAGACAGTTATGCAGTTGTGGACTAAGGTGCAATGTGATCCTCTCCTGCGCGAACTTACGCAAGAGTTGTGCCAGAAGGAAGAAGAGTTTGACCAGCTGGAAGCCACTATGCCTACTCTGATCACCTCTCAACGCCTGGCACAACTGCGTACCAACCACACACTGAGAGACGACATTGAAGAGCTCCACCAGAAAAAGAAGGTCCTCAGCGACCACCTTAAGCCGTGGGCCGATGAAGCCCTCAAGCTCTCTCAGGATGTTGATATCGCAGTAAAACAGCTAAACTAGACTTTGGAGAGTGTCACTACTACTATAGAAGGTCCAACATCGCAGAAGTTGGTGGAGATTTCTCAGAATGTTGTTGCATAGAGTAAAGGAATGATGCATGCACTGGTTTATGCGATCAAGCAGCTACAGGCGAAGATGGAAAACCCACGGCCACTGTGACTCTAAATGAGTCACAAGATTGTGTTGGGGGCCTGTTGGAACGAGGTTCCCTAACTTGTGTTTTTGGTACAATTTTGTTAAATTCAGTCCTGCATAGGATTTTGGGGTGGGTCAAAGCCCCTAATGTGTTGTAATGGGTTAAAGGGTAGCTCTAGGGTTCGCAAACCGCAGGTTGCGAACCATAGGATAGCGAAGGCTACGATATTATAAATATATAGATAGTTGGGTCTAGTAAGTAAGTAAGTCAATAGATTTGTGCTATATGCAAATTGTTAGATTTGTTTTGGGTTGTTTTGGGTAAGGACTCCTGATTTCTTTATGCACGGAGATCCTCAGTCCTGCTGTGTGCGGAGCCCACTAGGCTGTGTGTGCGGGCTATGTTTTGGTTGTAAGTGGATCTGAATGTTAATGAATGCGAAGTATCGTTAAAGTATCTACGTGTTAAGGCTAAATTGGTTATGTTTACTGTTGAAATGCATCTATGACGCCTATTTGAGCTGCGAATGTATATGTGTTCTCAAATTAGCATAAGTATATCTGTGATTTGATATTGACTGCGATTATTGTGATCTATGATGATATTTGGTAATGCACACGTGGATGCGACTGTACTGATTAGATCTCATAGCTTTGTTATGATTATATGCTGATTACACTGTTAAAAGAGCTGCGAATAGACTCATTCTGTGTGAACCTAGTAAGTTATAATACAAGTATGCCTCGAATTACCCACTCTCTCTTAGGGTGCATAAACCTCGTTCCAACACCCTCCCATACTACTTTGGGTGAGACCTTGGCCTGCGCAAGTAGGTCATTGCCAAAAGGACCAATAGTATAGGGGATTTTTGGAAAACTTTAACCTCCGAACCTGGGTCAGGACCCCTCAAGCCAACACATCTTATGTTCCTAGGGGCCAAATGTATCCACCGCAGGGACAACCTTTTGTGCAACAGCAACAACCTTACGTTCCGCAAGGCCAAGCTTTTGTACAGCAAGGAAAACCCTACGGTATTGCTCCAAGTCAACCTGGTTTTCAAGGGAAACATGATGGCCCTCAATATCCAGGCCAACCTGCTCCGCAGGAATAGCTTTCCCAACCTCAGCAGTTGATCCAAACTGCTCAACCTGCTCAGCAGCCGGTTCAACCTATTCAACTTGCTCAATAGTCGGTTCAACCTCTTCAACCTGCTCCGCGGGGACAACCTGCTCAACCTCAAGGCGCCACTTACCCTCCTCAAGGTCAATTCCAAGCAATATATAGTGCGCCCCAAGGTTTCACTTATTACCCTCAAATTTAATCCCATATGGTGTATAAAACACCTCAAGGAAATGCTTACATTCCACAGCAGAATCCATATGTTGCTTAGCAAGGACCTCAATGGTATGTTGAGAATCAGTATCCCAGTCCTCAACCCCAGTATGGGAAAAACTATCAGGCTTATAACCCCTATGGACAGAATCAACCTGGGTGGAATGCTAACACTGGGCCTTATCAACGACCTCCAATGTCATTTAATCCTCAATTGTCGTTTCTTGCTACGTTGGAACTGCTTGATGTGTAAAAGTTGACAAACGATCCAATCCTTCATATCCCGTATTGGCCTCCAGTTCCAACCAAAATTCTAGGTGATTGTCCCAAGTTTGAGGGCAAGTTAGGAGAAGACCCCCAAGCGCACGTTATGACATACCATCTTTGGTGTTCCTCTAACTCTTAGGTTGACGATTCTAACTAACTCTATCTTTTCCAATAGACTCTTACTGGTGTCGCTGCCAAGTGGTAGATCGAGTTATCTCGTGGAATATTTCAGGACTTCAATTCTTTAGCCATGGTGTTTCTCACGCACTTTCAGTTACCGGTTCGGTATGAAATCGGGATGCATATCCTCACATCCTTGAAGCAAGATCAAGCTACCCATATCTCATATCATATTCATGAATGGAGGCGTCGTCGTTGCCTGATCAAGTTTGAGATTCCTGAACAACTTCTAATTGATTGGTTTACTACCTATTTCCTTAGTCATATTGCTAAGGACATTACTATGGGGGCATGCGTCATTGAGCAACAAGCCATTGCTCGTACCCAGTACCTTGATCTTGTGTACTCTCAGTCTGGCACGTTGTACGATTTCTTGCCTGATGCTCCTAGACCTGGAACTTCCAAAGCACCTATGACACCATCTGTCGACGGTATCATTGGTTTCGTGTCTCAAACTTCTTGGAAGTCTTCTCCTCCAAACCCTGGGAAGCAAAAATATACTCCTTCCAATGATACCGCTTCACAGCCAACCCTAAATTTTGGTAAAAACACGGAAGTGAATTCCGTTCAGGCCAATCCAATGGATAAAACTTCCAAGGGTAAAAAGAAGGGTAAAGGTAAGGCCAAAACCGATACCCCAAAACAGAATTCTAAGAAATCTCGTGTTGATGATGGTTCACAGCGTAAACTAAAGTATCCTTGCTTGATTTGTGATGAAGAGCACTACACCAAGGACTGTCCTTGATGGGCCGAAGTGAGTCGATTGCTCAAAGGCACCCAAGGAACTCCGGTCATTCTCAAAGAACTGTTTTCGTCATAGCAGACTCAGTTGGTAGAGCAACCTCATTCCTCTGCCCTATTTGGCTCTCATGTTTTCATGATGAACGGTTCTGCATCCGTTTCCATAGCTACCCGCTCGAAATATTATACCAAACCGCATCAGGCAGTGGGGAAAGAGATTGCTGATGGTCCTCCTCCTCTGCCTGCTTTTGGCCCTCTTCGGATTGAAAGGCCCAGTACTGAGCCCGTTGTATGACCACCTTCCAAAGGTGTACTTTGTAAGTCTTCTTACAATCCTAATGCCCGTGTTGCTCAACATTACAGTATTTTTGAGGATTTGGCTCAGGCGCCATCTGCGATGTCTACATTAGAAGTACTTCAGAGTTGTCTGTCTCAATGGACGGCTTTGCTATCTGCGATCGGTGGGGTTGATCTTGTTGATTCAAGCCTTATCACTTTCGACTTGGAGAATTTTGTCCCACATCTCCCTCACCAGCGTGCGCTCATCATACAAGTTGGCATTAATGGACTGAATATCCATCGAGCGGTCATGGACGAGGGTGCATCTACATGCATCATGTCATCTGCCTGTTGGAAAGCTATTAGTTCTCCAGCTCTAAATTCTTCTCCAAATGCTCTAGAAGTGTTTGATGGAAGGGAATCTAAACCTCCTGGTGTTCTCACTAGTTTACCGATTACTCTAGAAGGGAAGACAGTCAATGTCGAGGTTGAAGTAGTTGACGCCAAGCTCAATTACAATCTTCTCATCAGTCGCAGTTGGACTCACACCATGATGTGCATATTTTCCACTCTATTTCATGCTTTGCGATTTCTACACGAAGGAAATATCATTACTGTTGATCAATGGTCATTCTTCACTTATTCTTCCAAGAACAACGTTCCGTACGTAGATCAAATTCCTAGACCTTACGAGAGCGTAGGGCCGGGTCTTTTCTAAGATCCTACCCTCATGGGTATTTTTCCTCGTCCTCCACCAAACAATGTTCAAGTTAATATTATCTCCAGGTCTGACGATCCGTGGATCATCCCTTCGCCTGAGTAGATTGACTCATTTGGAGATTCGATGTTGTTAAGTCTGATCGAGATTGACTATTGTGAACTTATTTCAGCTTTGAATCCTCTGCCTTCTGATCATGCTCCTTTGGGCATGTCTCTTGATACTTATTCTCAATCCCCTTGGCTCGGTGATTCTAATTCGCTCAATCCCTTGAAAGAGATATTTCCTTCTGATGAAGCCATTGTGGAAACTATGTCTCTCGAGGATCCTCCTTGGGATGATAGTCATCATCGTTCCTCATTCATGCCTAGCCTTGGGGCCATGTCTACGTGTATTGAGAGGTTTGCTTCTCAGGTTTCTTATCCTCCACTTCAAACACCTATTCTGACACACAAATTTTTTACAGAGGGTAACTTGAGTAATATCACACAAACGATTCCTATTGACATTTCCGTTAAACCGGGGATTGTCGAGAACATCCATATTGGCGTGACCTATTCTTCGAATGAGGTTCGAGTCTATACTAACCTTTTCTGCGAGTTTCGCAACGTCTTTGCATGGTCTTACGAAAAGATGCCCGGCATCGATCCAAGTATAGTGGTACATGAGATTCCTACCTATCCTGGTGTGAAACCTGTTAGGCAACGTCTTCGTCCTGTGCACCCTAGAAAGGCTGCCGCTATTAAGGGGGAAGTTGAAAAACTTCTTAAAGCTGGTTTTATCTATCTGATTCCCTTGACAGAATGGGTTTCCAATATTGTGCCTGTAGATAAGAAATAGGGTACCATTCGTGTTTGTGTTAATTACCGTGACATTAACCGTGCTTGCCCCAAGGATAATTATCCTACTCCCTTTAGTGATAAAATCATTGATGACTATGCTGGGCATGAGATTTTTTCCCTTATGGACAGATTTTCTGGCTACAACCAAATTAACATTCTTCCGACTGATCAACATAAGACTGCCTTTATCTGTCCTTGGGGTACTTTCGCTTATAAAAAGCTCCCTTTCGGTCTCAAAAATGTTGGCGCTACATTTCAGCATGCAATGTCATATGCATTCCACGATATCAAGCACATTGTTCAGCCTTATCTGGATGACCTTCCAGCTCATTCAGCTAAGCGTAAAGACCATCCTGATCATCTCCGTCAAAATTTTCTTCGCTATCGACACTATAACATCTGGCTGAATCCACATAAGTGTGTCTTTTGCATTGACTCTAGTAGACTCTTAGGGTTTATTGTTTCCAAATACGGGATTCGTCTCGATCCACTCTGTTAGCTCCCTGTAATTCCAGCAGATTGGTGAGACCAAAACTGTGGAGAGAACACTTGAACCACTTTGGGATTCTAGGATCAAGCCCTCCTGAATCCAGAGAGGGATCTCTCCAATAAGTGAAAAGATTGATTTATCTTTAAAGGTTTTGGGTATGATATTAGGCTAGTTATGAAAAACAAGGGTTTTTGTTTGTTTTGGATGGTTAGGCATGATTTAAGTTGAGTGGAAATTCCTAAAATGAAAGAGTTTCAAAGGTGTGAAGTTGCAAGAAATTAGAACAAGCTTTGGCTGATTAGAGAGACATAACGCTGGTTTTAGTCCATTGGGCTATGGAGTCATAAAAGGGTTTTAATTGTGCAACAATTTCAAGAGTGGTCCAAGGGGCAAGTCATCTATATCACAAGATATTTTGAGATAAAATGATGGAATGGAAACAATAAAAGTGTTGAAAGGGTGGAAACAGACACTAATTTCAACTAGGATTTAACAGTATGTCCAAACAAGAAAAGCCTTTTAAGTAATTGTTTAAAACCAATCAAAAACAGGGCTAACCATAAACTTCCTGGGCAAGTTCGTATTAAAGCCAACTCAATAGACAAACAATCCAGTAATCCGCATAATTACTTTCAAAAAGGATGAAAAACAGATAAGAAAACGAAGGGCAACCTAAGATCAAGAAAGATACTTTTAAATCTAAACTGCTTTCAGCATACACTTAGGGAAACTTTCAGAATTACCTTTGGATAAAGAAGCTAGAAAATAGTGCACACCATCACTTTTCTAGTCTAACTTTACTAAGCAAATAATGAAAATAACATTCAAGAATAATGTTTAAAGTAAATATTAGGACAAGAGAACGCCAACATTCCTAACTGCTTGACTCTATTGAATCATTCTTAAATACATGATTTGGAGGAAAACACTGAGATAAAGCTTATCAGTCAGAGAAGGGTACTGTAAATAGTAAATCCTAACTTTATGCTTGTTGTTCTTTATCAAAGAATAATGGACAAAATGGCATACATGAAAGGAAAACAATAACACAGAAAGAGGCACTTCACCAGTGATATAGACCAGGATCCCAAGAAACAACTTGTTTATTGATGTCAAACCAGTTACATCCTTCAAGTCCGATGTTTCAGTTCAGCAATCATCTTCACTTCTCAGCCTAACTTATTAGATCACAAATAGAGCTTCAAAAGCCTTTAAACACTATTTACACATATAAAGCTTCGAGCACAAGTATATTTCAAAGTTCTACAACCAACATTGTTTCATCTTCTACAGAAGTTTTTATAGAAGAAATGAGGAGGTGGGATGGGATAAAATATCTTCAAGGTTCAATTAATATAGATTAATGCTTCTCGGCCTCTTAGGGGCTCAATGGAGAATATTACAAATATTTCCTCTGTATTAATTGTTTTACATTAAGAATTAAGCTCGGTGGGATGATTTTGTTGACTTTAAGGCTCTGTGTCATCTTTGTAATAACTCTTCTGATGTTTTGAAATAAGTTCTTTGATTGAAGTAACTGTTTGGTTGTGATGAGGCAAATATCCTCTATTCTGGTCATAACTCGACCTCTTCGAATGCTTGGAGGCTACAGGTGACATTTGGTAGCTGAGAGGAATCAATTAGCCTCTGATGTGGCAGTGGAGGCTTTCTCTGTATGATAGATATTTTTGATGTTCTTTAAACATTGTTAATCTGCTTTAGTTCTGTGTATTAGGCTTAATTAGGCCTAATTCTCTGTCTTATGTTCTTTAACTGTGTTTAATTTAGTGGATTAGGCTTTTGATTGTTGATCTTAGCCATAATCCACCAAACTCTGATTCAACCTTCAATTCTTCAATTCTGTTGTGATTGGGTCTTCGACACTGATACTCTTTATTTGTTTTAATCTTGCTTTGTCTTTTTGATGTGCAGATCCGTAGAAGGTTCTTATGGCATCAGTGCTCATGATGCACTGATGAAATGTGATATGGAACCTTGTAGAATGATTTCTCTTTATGCACAAAGGCGTAGGGGATCGTCATCCCTGGCCTTTGGTTTTCCTTTAATATAATAAAAAAACCATTGAAACCTGCACAATACAAAAAAATGTTATAAAAATCCTGCATATTTGGGTAAAATTTCTTTGGAGGTTTAGGTTTAGAGCATGGTCATTGGATGGCAGCATCCAACGGCGAAGATTGTGCGTTGAGGTTCAAAGGAGGCGGTTTGGAAGAATGGTGAAAAGATTAAGTTAGGGTTGTTGATCTTGCAAAGATCAACGGTCGGGATTTATCGGGGGAAATATAATGCAGAGGGCCACATTATAACGAAACGGAGAAAATACAAATCAAATGGATGAAAAATCCCTTTGGCGGAGACAATAGGTTAAGGGGAAATTTGAGGTTTCTCAAATGAATATAGGTTGTCGGGTGAGATCAGCCCAAGGAGATCAATGGCTGAGATTGATCTACAAAGTCCTTGGTGTATGGCGGAGGGCGATAGTGTAATGGCCAGATTGAATCTGAGTCGTTGATCTGCAGAGATCAGCAACAGGGAACGAACGTGATGAAACGCAAATGGAAAAAGGGAAAAGCGGTTTTGGAGAACAAAACAGTTGATTTCGAGCAGCCAAAAGGGGAATATGCGGTTTTCACTTTTTGAATGCAATATGCGTCAGATGGTGACACGTGGCATTTCAAAACTGCCTATATTGCGTAGCTCTTGGAGAATTATCCTTCGCGCTTAAATTTACGTGAAAACGCACGTCAACCGTTAGATCTGGGGTCTCAAATCGGACAGTGGGGAGTGAGAGGGATACCGATAAGAAGCAAGGATGGAAAGAGGTGGGGGCATGAGAAGGCAGTTTCAATCTAAGCCGTTGAATTAGAAAATGAACGGCGGAGATCAAATCTGGAGCGGGTAGGACCCAAAGGAGTTGGGCCTATCGCGTTTATTATGAGCCGTTGGATGAAACGGATCAACAGTGGAGATCGAATCTGGGGTTAAATGGAATAATATATGAGGCAGAGAAAAGATTAATATGGGCCGTTGATCTGCAGAGATCAACGGCTAAGACTTCTCCAAACAAAATTACAAAGTGGGGTTCATGATTTTAATGAAGGTTGGGAGGCACAATCTGGACCGTCGGATCTTGACACGTGAATGGTCTGAATGTAATGGGAGGTTTGCGATTAGCGGGGGCACAACAGAATGGGTGCCGATGCGATTAGCTATGGGTGTGGGAAATGAATTGAGAGGTTGAAAGGCAGAGGAGAAGGCTTAGGGATGGAGTGATAAGGGTCGTTGGATCAGATATGGCGGGGGAAAATCAACGGCGGATATTCTATCGGCAAAACCGCCAATCGGGAGGGAGAAATAAAATATTACAACGCGCTCATCAAAGTTTCCGATGTGATATTGTGTTGGTCGTTTGATCATTTTAGATCAACGGTGGATATTGTTTCAAATCATGAACCGGCGGAACCCTTTGTGACATATAAAAATCAGAATTTTTGTGAAATACAAAGGTTTTTGGCTTCGGGGCGGGTTATTTATAATTCTTAGCGCCCGATTGCAGGGCCTTCGAGTATATGGAAAAAGATAAAAGGACCAAGGTTATATGCATAAGAGGGCCAATCGGAATCAGGACGAAGGAGTGGGCTTTTCAAATGCGCCTGATCAAAAACTCCGATGTGATACTTTGTTTACCATCGATCGGGGAAAAGATCAACGGTTCTTTCCTTTTAATACATTGAAATGGCGGGTTTAATACAAACCATAGGAAAGTGGGCTTTTTTGTTTTAACAAAGGAAAATTGCATCGAGGAAGGGTTTATTCAATGTTTAAGCGCCCGATTGCGGGCTCTTGGGTTATATGAAGCGGCAAAGGGATCGGGGGTTATATTCAAAGGGGCCAATTAGATCGAAGGTTTCATAAAACAAAAAATACTTGCGCTCTCCGATTGTTTCCGATGTGATAAGCGCCCAATGGGTTTAGCACCTGGTTCTAAGGCGTGGGTATATGTGGGGAAGTGGTTTAGGACTTGGCCCAAAGGGGCTTAGGCTTGTGGTTAAAAAACTTATTTTAATGATTTTTTCAAGGTTTTTCAATGGATTTGGGGGTTTCGGTAAGGTTCAAAAAGGATTTTCAAATATTATAAAAGGGGTTTTATGAAGGGAAGAAGGGAATAAATGAAAAATAGAGGAATTTCATGGGAGTAAAGGGGATAAAAATGAAGGTTAAGGATGAAGGGAAAAAGGAATAAAATGAGGGAAAAATGGAGATTTTTGCAGCAGTATTTTCTTCATGAAAACAACATATTTTCAGCATTTCGAAAGGGAAACAGCAGTGAAGATTAAACAGAGGATAAGATATCTTCATAAGGCTTCAAGAGATAACAATTTTGGCAATAAAACTTGTTTCTTGAAGGCTCCAAAAATGATTTAGCCACCATTTGATATGAAAAAATTTATAGGTGGCTAACACACTCAAAGTTGAAGTTATCATTAATCTCCCCTCTCCATCCTCATTAAATCAGCTGCAGTCTGAGGAAAGCTAACTTCTTACACCATTTTATACCTAACTATGCCGAAGTGGCTAAAGGATTTATGCAATTACTGAAGAAAGGCGTCTCGTTCCTCTGGGATGAGATCGCCCAAAAGTCCTTTGATGCACTAAAGACGTTGCTTGTCAATGCTCCTCTGTTGCGTCCTCTGAATTATCATCGTGATTATTCCCTCTATTTGGCCACCGCATTCAGCATGATTTCCATGGTTTTCGTACAAGACGATGATGATGGTGACGAACATGTCATTTATTATCTGCCTCGTAACCTTCTCGATACTCAAATGCGATATGCACATTTCGAGAAGTTGGCGTTGGCTATTTTTCAAGTTGTTCAACATTTTCGTCACTACATTCTGTTGTGTACAGTGACCATGATTTCTGACTACAACACTATGACCTACATATTGTCTCATCAATTGATGCAAAAACTCGAAATAGATTGTCATCCTCCAAGAGTTCGATTTGGAGTTCACCACTGCCAAGTCGAAGAAGTCATTAGTCTTCGCTAATTTAATCTGCTCTCTCCCTTCCGCAACCACGCCGTCTGGTTTCGAGGAACGCATTCCGGACGACATGCTTTTTCTGATTAGCACCCTCGATCTTTGGTACGGTGTTGTCATTGTATATCTTCAGACTTCTACCTTCCAATATGAGTTGACGAAGGATGCTCGCCGACGCATCCGTCATCAATCGCAACCCTGCCGTATAGTCGAAGATACACTCTACCGCATCAAAGTTGATTCCATTCTCCGCCGGTGTTTGACTCTCGAGGAGGCTAAGAAAGCCTTGAATGATTGTCACAAGGACGCCTATGGCAGTCACATGTCAGGTTATGCTACTGCACAAAAAATTCTTTGTGTTGGGTATTTCTAGCCCACCATCTTTAAAGACTACATTGTTGTTATCCATAAGTGCCATGATTTCCAGATATATTAGCCCAAGATGCACACGTCGCCTTCCCATCTCCACCCTGTCATTACCATTGGTCTGTTTGCGAAGTGGGGCATTGATTTTATGACTTGTAACCCTCACTCGATCGGGGGGCATGCTTATATCATCGTAGTTGTTGACTACTTCACCAAATGAGCCGAAGCAATGCCTACATTGATGGCTAACGGTAAGACAACAGCCCAATTTATATTCAATCATGTCATTTCTCGGTTTGGTGTCCCTCAAGCCATTGTTACCGATCAAGGGTCCCATTTTCAGCATTACATGGTGGTGGAGTTGACTTCAAAGTTAGGTCTGCGTCAAAACAGCTCAACGTCATACTATCCTCAGGCCAATGGCCAGGTTGAAGCCATGAACAAAGTTCTCATCACTACGGTTCAACATACGATTGGGATGCACAAATCAAACTAGCATCTCATGTTGTTTTTGGCTCTTTGGGCATACCCAACCTTAATGAAGGATGCAACCGAATTCACTCCATTTCAGCTTGTTTACAGTCTGGAAGCTACCCTTCCAATTGAATGTGAAACACCTTCGCTCAAGCTAGCTATTGAATTGTTGTTGAATACTTCGCCAGAAGAAGAGAGACTTCTCTACTTAGAAAGGCTAGATGAAACTCGCTGCTTTGCCGCTCTGGTCATTGAAGCATAGAAAAAGCAGGTCAAATCTCATTTTGACCAGTCAGTTTCCCCTCGTTCATTTATAGAAGGAGACCTCGTCCTCTTGTACGACCAAGCTCACGATAAGCTGGGGGCAGGAAAATTTCAACCCATGTGGCATGGGCCCTACATTGTTAAATGTGTTTTGCGGAATGGGGCCTATGAGCTCATTGATTATGAAGGTCATCCTCTAGATCAGCCTAAAAATGGGTTTTATCTTAAAAAATACTATGCATGAGTCATTCGTGCATGTTTTTGTGTACATAGGTGTTCTTTTCATTTTTTGTACATTTTTGGCTTGGTGTGCTTTGTGAGCGTTTTACTGTGTATTGGATCATTGCTTATTGTGCAGATGTTTATTGCCCCTTATGTCAGTTTTGCGAATGGTGCTTCCCGTAGTACTTGAAACCTGTCTTCAACAGCCTGGGTGATTTATGATCCTGCTGGTGAGTTGATAGACCTTCAAGGTAGATCTAGGATGAACTAAAAAAAATGTCGTTAAATATAGTGATGTTATTAAACTATTAACCGAGGCGATTACCCTCGACATTCGTGCATTGATTGTTAACCTAGACTCACAGCTTGTTGTTCTTCAACTTAATGGACATTATTCTATTAGAAACCCTCACATCTTACGGTTGTATTTGCGTGTTCCTTTATTGGAAGGACATTTTGATTATATTACATATCAACACATTCCTAGACGAATGAATGCATTAACTGATACAGTAGCTAACATTGTATTAGATAGGCATTTGCTTAATTTGTAAAAAAATCATCATATGACAAGATATATACAGGAAAATATATGTATATATATATATATAGAATGTTTGCATCTGTGTGCATCATAAGTTCAAAAAATATCTATGTTTTGGTTATATCCTGAGACATCATGTCTCTAAAAAATATGTGGAAATAAAACCTAGGTGTCTACTCGGTGTGACGCTCATGATAACACGTCACGGCCCGTACAAGCCGCCTCAACAAGTGGTGAACTCGGTTTGACACCCCTACAGTGTGTCTCTGGTACGCGCAAGGAACATCATCAAATCGCGCATAGTTTGGGATCCTACAAGAGATTCCCTCCAAGTTGCATATGATTTCCTCCTCCTTGCCTCCCTCACCATGAGGGGCCACATCAAAGTCGCGAGGAATCCGCTGTGCTATCGAGGACATACCTGCAGGTCTCTCTGGGCCAACATATGCAATTACATGGATTAATGTCAGAACATGCATAACAAAAAAAAATCATAATACTCATGACAATTAAAAATGAGTCTTACCCAGTACTTCATCCTAATCCTCTCCTTCTGGGAGCAGGATATTTGCATCACCGATAAAATCTGTACCAGAGTAGGGCCAATCCTCCACGATGATCAATTGTCAGTGGAGCCACTCAAAGAACTCTAGTCTCCAGGACATCTGTTAACCGCCCCCTGACCTTGGCATTAGAGCTTCCCAACGGGCCATCTATGGCACCTAGGCTGGTGGTGTCCAAAATATCACCTCCTAACGCTGAAAGATTGGTATTCATTCTAAGATGAACGATACCATAATGGACCCGTAACCGAACTACTTCAGCTTGGTTTTCTTGCACTTTTTCAGTTGACGCTTCATGTTGATTGTCACTACCTCTACCCAATTGTAGAGGGTCGGTGTCATGCAATCTACAACAAGAAGTAGTTGTGCCTTTGTGGCCTCGTGCAGCGCCTATGATCCTGCAGCTCGTGTGATGGTGTGCAACACTACCTTTAGTGCCAAGTCCGAAATAGTTTGGATATCCACTTTTCTGCTTCCTGGTCCTTTCCTTGCCCCTGGGCACACCCTATTGATAACCATACTCATGTTCTCCCCGGGTGTCGGTCAGGATTGGTATTGCCCCCCTTCGCAACAGTCCAATTATGAAACAAACATCTAAGACTTCAATCTCGAGTTCCTGGTCATGAATGATGAATTTTTCCTTATCAACATCCCAGACACTGATAAGTACTGCAACAACTTCGGTTGAGCTATGAGACATGGTGTCATAAATAATTTGTTGAGCTCGCAATCTCTGAGAGCTTCCATGCATATTTCATTTTCCATGGCAAGTTCATCTTCTTCATTGTGTTCTCGTTCTTTCCATTCAATCACCATTTTCCACTTCACACCTGCAAAAACATTCATATGATTGTCATTAGCCAAATTCCAAGCTTTTCATTCATTAATTTGGGCCTCTTTTTTTTACATGACATGCTACAATTGATTTTTGCGGTTGGCACGATGGTTTTAGAAACAGTCGTGCCAATTGGTGCACCCTAGTTCAAATTTTAGGAAGATTGGCATGGGTTTGTGCCCGATACCCGCGCCAACCACCGCGCCCTAGTTTTTGCAAATTCCCCCATATATTTACAAATGTGGGGTTGTAGGTAATGAAACTAGAATCAAAATGTAGGGAAGGGTGTTAGCTTTTACCTGGAACTAATGGATTCGAGATTGGTCGTCTAGATTGCCTGTTGTAGCCTCCACAAAATCGCAGTGAAAAAGGGTAACGAATTGCTCACAAGAGGTAAAAGTGAAAAGTAATTATTTTTTACCATTTTTCACATATTAATACTTTTCAGAACCCTAATTAGGTTCTAAAGAGTATTTTTCGATTCTTTCGCCATGTTATTTCGAGAAATGGGTTTTACATGTGTCTCTTGTGCAACAAAAGGTTTTCAACGTAAATGGTGATGAAGTAATGAGTTGTATTTTATACTTTTACAGACTCGGTAAAAACACGAAAAAGTCATTATTGGAGTCATCTTTCAACTCTTTTCTAACTCTCTAAAATTGAAAGGATTGTCGAGACTCCTGTCATTTTGAACTCGTTAAATGGTTATGAAACAATATCTACCCAGTATATGTTTATCCCTTTTTCGAGTTGGGCTGGATTATTTACGAAAAAGGAGTACCTTAGACTATCACGACTAAGAGGTTCTCTCAGACACAGTTTTCTACCTTTTCAAAACTGTGAGACTATCTACGAAAAGGGATTGTTAGAGTTTTCTTTTCCGCTTCTTTTCAAACTCTCTAAACATGAAAAGATATTGAGTTCTTCCTTTGTCAGACTCGTTAAACCCTAAATGACATCAGAAATCATCACCATGACGTCACCGAGTTCCTCCTTCCTAGGGCTCGTAAAATGTACTAGGATGGATTTTTTAAAAGGACAAACTTACATGAAAATCATATGCTATCCCCTTCAAGCTTGCTTTCCAAAAATAATTGGGGTACTCGCCAGCAATGGTGGGGGAAAATAGAACCAGTTCTCAGTCGTGTCGGCATTATGTTTCTCTTGAACATGACACTCATTTGCATTCGTGTCGGGTTGGGAACATCTCATTTCATCATTTTTGCCTCCATGGATTTGGGTAATCTATTTTGACCTCTCATCTGCTCTTTGCCACATCATTATGACCTCAGATCCCTTGATGTCAAATACTGCCAAATCCGGAGTCGTGTCGCTGATATGTTCAAGAGAAGTTTCTGATTGCAGTTTTCAACCTCCCTCTAATCTTCTGTTTAGTCTTGATTCACTATCATTATGTTCCTCTATCTCGCGTTGATGATGTGGGAAACATTATGGCCCTCCTTCGACCAGGTCACTTCCTGTCGACTTCAGCTCATTATCCAAGAAGATGACCTAGAGACTCCCTTTCGGTACCTTGGAGCTTGCATGCCTCGTTGGCAAGTTATTCGCATTCGAAGATAGGTCCACATCATTGGTCTTCGATCGAGTGATTTTGCGAGTGTTCGATGTCAAATCACTATTCATATTTCATGGATTGTACTAGTTTTACCTTGAGAACCATTGTTATTATTGGTGGTTTCTCGTGTGCCTGTTAACAGCTTTCATTATTGGCTAGTAATTAGGTGACTTTCTTGCATGTTTGACTTCAGCGCACATATTCTCATGCTTGAATTTGTACTTGTTCAGGTCGATATGGAGCGCAAGACCCTGGGTTTTGTCTGATAAGATCCAGGTTGCGGGATATTGTGGTTTATCATGACTATATGCATGACTCTTTTGAATGGATGGTTGTGACCATACCTGAGTCTATTTGTTCATCCTTATTGCTGGATGGCTACGTCCATACCTTGGATCTCAGTTTTATGTACTCTATTATGAATGGTTGCACCCATGCCACATGTTCATGTATCAGAGATATCAATTGTATTTTTTTAGTTGGGAATTCTTACAAATATATAAGCAATCTTTGTACCATAAGGAATCATTTTTCCAACTAAATGTATCAGATGTACTAGGATCTTGCTGCAACTTTTGAATGAGTGTCCATACATCTTTGTCCTTCTTCCATTCATCTCTTGCTTCGGTAATCCAATCTGGTTGGATAATAGAAATGGCACAAAGAAATGCTTCCACCTCTTCATTCTTTCTTGAGAGTGCATCTGCAACAACATTAAGCTTTCTTTTTTTGTAGATTATTTCAAAGTCATAACCCAACATCTTTGTGACCCATTTTTGCTGCTCTTCTGAAGATAGTCTTTGTTCCAAAAAGTGTTTAAGACTATCATGATCAGTTTTTACCTTGAAGTGTCTTCCCATTACGTAAGTTCGCCATTTCTTTAGTGCATCCAGTATTGCTAACATTTCCTTCTCATAAATAGGTTTCTGTAAATACTTTCCTTTGATTGGACGACTTTCAAAAGCAATGGGTCTTCCTTCCTGCATTAAAACTGCACCAATTCCATTTCCTGAGCCATCACATTCCACAATAAAGGTTTTTGTGAAGTCTGGCGTAGCTAAGACCGGTGCTAGGCACATTGCCTCTTTAAGATGTTCAAAGGCCTTAGTTGCTTCAGGAGTCCATGAAAATGCATCTTTCTTCAATAATGTTGTTAGAGGTGCTGCTATTCTCCAATAATTCTTAACAAACTTGCGATAATACCCTGTTAACCCGAGAAATCCTCGCAACTGCTTTATGGTTGTGGGGACTTTCCATTCCTTAATGGATTTAATTTTGTTAGGGTCTGCTTTAACACCCTCGTGAGATACAATATGACCCAGATATTCCACCTCTTGTACTCCAAAGAAACATTTGGATTTTTTTGCATATAATTGTTTCTCCTGCAATAGTTTGAGCACCCTGTCAACATGTTCAACATGATCCTTCCAAGACCTGCTGTAGATTAGTATATCATCAAAAAATACTAGCACAAATTTCCTAAGGAAGGGTTTGAAAATGGAATTCATCAACCCTTGAAATGTAGAAGGTGCATTGGTAAGGCCAAAAGGCATGACCAAAAATTCATAATGACCTTCATGAGTTTGAAATGCTGTTTTTGGAATATCTTCGGTCTTCATTCTAATTTGATGATATCCTGAACGAAGATCCAACTTGGTAAAATAAATTGCTCCATGTAATTCATCCAATAATTCATCAATCACAGGAATGGGAAATTTATCTTTAACGGTGAGCTTATTGAGCTCCCTATAATCTAGACACATTTGCCATGATCCATCCTTCTTGTGTACCAATACTACAGGAGCAGAGAAAGAACTTTGACTAGGTTGAATTATACCCGCCTCTAACATTTCTGCAATCATACATTCAATTTCGCTCTTTTGTAAGTAAGGATATCTATAAGGCCTGATGTTTGGAGGAACACTTCCTGGAATCAAATGAATAGCATGTTCATGATCACGAATAGGTGGGAGTCCTTTGGGAGTTTCAAACATCTTGGAATGATTGTCCAAGACTTGTTGGAGATTTGCAAAAATAGATGATTTTGATGTCGGAACTTCTAGTGAGCATAATTGTGCAATTACGCCTTGTTATTCTTTCTTTAGAAGCTTTGTCATGACATTAGAGCTTATTATCCTTCCTGGCTTCCCTTCAATACCCCGTAATTCGACTTCCTTTCCTTCTGAAAAAAAATTCAAGAAAAGTTCTTGAAAATTAAAAGCTACGATCCCCAAAGATTGTAACCATTGTACTCCTAGTACAACATCAGCACCTCCCATAGGAATGGAAAGCATTGGACTAGTCAATACATATTCCCCCATGGTTAGCTTGATATTATGGCATTTTCGAGAGCAATTTATAGTTCCTCCATTTGCAACCATCACTTGACATTCTGGTGCTGGGTATAGGAAACAATTTAATTCCTTGGCTACCTTATAATGAATAAAATTATGGGTGCTACCTGAATCAATCAACACTATTACCTTTTTCTTCTTTATTTGTCCTTTTATCTTGAGAGTTTGAGGAGTGGTAATTCCTACTAGTGCATTACACGATATGGTCAGATTCATTTCTTCCTCTTCTAGGGCTGGTTCCTGGTGTATATCCTCTTCTTGTTCATTTTCTTCTTCCTCTTCACAATCTATGTAAAATAAATTCTTCTCAACACACTTATGACCTTTAGTGTATTTGCTATCACAACTGTAGCAAAGCCCTTTTGCTCTTTTTTCTTCCAATTTTTGTGGTGTCAACCTTGTAGGTTGTGGAAATCTAGGCATAGCCACACTTCCTTCTTTATAGAATTGAGTGGTAGGCTTCCTTGTTTCCATAATTTTACATTCAACTTTTCTTGCCAACCTGAATGCCTTCTCCAATGAATCAGGTTCCAGAACGCGAACTTCATGTTGAATGTTATCCTTTAAAGTGCATATGAAGAGATCAATCCTGTGTTCCTCTGGAATATCAGTTACCCTTATATTCAATTTTTGGAAGTCCTCAATGTGCTGCCCCACTAAACCCTTTTGTTTGAGATTTATCAATTGGCTAAAGAAGGTGTTGCTCTTTGTATCCTCATAATGTGCTATCATTTCCTCCGTAAAAATTGACCCAAGTGACAATTTTTTTATGGGAGCAAAGCCATTGATACCATACAAATGTATTTTGTTCTAAATGTAAAGTTGCAATGCGTACCTTTTGTGTGTTTTGTACGTTATGGAGATCAAAATATTGCTCCATCTGTAGTATCCATGTTACAGGATCCTTTCCATCAAACTTCCTCATATCCATTTTTGGAATATGGTGGTTCTTCCTGCCAACATTAGAGTTTATGAAATCACGATTAACATTTATTTTGTTCTCATCATAAGGTTCTTCTACTATCTTTTCACCATTAGGAAACATTTCTTGTATCAACTTTGTCAAACCTTCGATGTCTGTTTTTAGATCATTCTTCATGTTTTCCATCTTAGCTTCCATGCCAGCTTCCATGCCATCCATCTTAGCTTCCACACCATCCATCTTAGCTTCCACGCCTTTCTTCAAAACTTCCATTTCATTTTTTGTTGCTCTTTGCGAAAGTGAAATTTGTTGCACTTGCTCTTGTAATTTTGATAGATCATGTTGCAATTCTTCATCTTCATGAGTCATAGTAGAGCCTTCTAAAGGCTTAATGGATGTTGAATTATTTTTACGGGGCATCTTTTAGAACCCAATACTACTATATATTCTACAATATGCCCTTGGAATCAATTCAAATTGATTCTTCAAAGAAGACTCATGCAATTTGGAAAGAACAAAAAAATATACACACCTTTTTCTTGCTTTTGAGGAACTCGATATTGAAATTGGATTATCTCTATGATTGCAGCACTTCAATATTTGAGTTTCGGTATCAACGTAGCCCTCTGAATTATCTTTCTAATGCCACTGGTCGGACCTGATTTGGATTCTCCAAGAAATAGTTGTGTCCAATCTCCCACAATGACCTAATTCCGAACTGGTTCACTAGAGAAAACTTGTATGACTTGCCACGTGTCACTGTTTCATCCTTTGTCTCTGAAATTTATAGCCAAGAAACTACAGTCTGTGTACTTATGACCACTTTTTACGACACTCCAATCCGATGCCCAGAGAGAGAGTTATTGAAATTTTCCCACGATCACCTCTTTGAGATGAAATTCAGCAGCCTGAAAAAGCACTACCTTCCACAGATCATATCTCCCAAACTATTGCGAACCAAGCTCTGAAATTGTTTGACGAATTTCCTCAGGATTTCAGCTTCGTACCATACGAGTTTTAGATTCTGACCCTTCGTAGAAACAAAGTTATAGCGCAAATGCCACGATGACCTGTTTAGGAGCCTGAAAAAAGACCTAACTTCCACAGACGATATCTCCGAAAATATTGCGAACCAAGCTCTGAAATTTTTAGACAATATTCCTCTGGATTTCGGCTTCGCACCCTAAAAATTTCAGCTTCTGAAACTTCGTAGAAAAAAAGTTATAGCAAAAATGCCACGATGACCTGTTTGGAGCAGCGAAACCCTAGAATCCAAAGCTCTGATACCAAATGTTGTGTAACCAGCTCCAAAAATAGAAGAAAAGGGATATCAACGCCTTATAAATGAGCCACTTCGAGGGGGCAACCTCCAATACATTACATTAATGAAAAATTCTTGGATGATACAATTTACAAAACCTCCTTTCTATATATAGGAGTCCATGGGGCCATAATGTAATCCTAGTGGGTCACACTGTAATCCTAGCCGACCTAACAATAATAATTTAAGGGCACAATAATAACAAAATGGGGGTTACAAGGATACAATAATAACAATAAGGGGGTTACACTAACAACAATAAGGGACTATACTAGTAATATAGGGACCAAACAAAAAACCTCTCCACTTGAGAGGAAAAAACTGCAAAATCTCTTTTCTTCTTATAGATTTTTCAATTGACGAATTACAAGACCTCTAGACCAAGACCAGTACCCTCCAAGACCAAGTCCAACCCTTTTTGATGATGTGCTTCACCTGTCCAATTCAAACCCAGACATGTCTCTTCCAACAACACAACTTCAACCTCCCAGTATCAAAATAATAAAAGATACAAATAATAAACACAGTTGATGGGACACTTATTCCAAGTTGAATGTTGGGAAAAACATCCTAGGGGCTGTTAATTTGGTTTATTATGGATAAGGAAATTGGCAAAGGCAAAGGCAAAGGCTTTGGAGAGAAAAAATGGAATTTTGGCACATTTATTTATTAGAATAATGGAAATTAGGAGAAAAGGGAGATGAAAGGTCACAAGTTGCACATGTGGAGGAAATTGAAGGAAAATAATGGAAAATGAAGAAAATAGAAGCCTCTTCGATAAAAAGGCTTATGAGGATTAGTTGGTACCTTTTTTCAGTACATTTTTGGAGCTCCCTCATTATTATCTCTCTCCCACTCACTCTTGGACACAGAGTTTTTGGAGCACTTTGGCATTGGAGCAAGAAAGGCAAGAAAGAAGGAAAAAGGAGGAAGCAAGCAAGGAGCAACAAGAATCAAGTAGTTATAGCATGATTATTGGCAGGTATCGATTTGCATGTGTATTTTCCTTGCTAGATTTGGCATGCATTGTATTGCATGTGGTTTATCATTGCCTTGGCATGGGTTTTTCCAGGTGTGACAGTGCTTTTAGCCAAGCCTTGCCATTTCCGAATAGCCATGGTGTTGTGGAGTTCTCATGTTTTGGATTAGATGGATTATTGAATGGATTCAAAGCTGAGTGGGGTGGATCTCTTAATTGATATAACACATTCCCTAGTAACCCCTGAACCAGATTGTGGGTTGTGGTAAAGTCGGATAGTGTGTTGCCTCGGTAGGCCTACGAATCCTCAACCAGTGAAAGGCGGGATATACGGTAAATCCTAGTGGTGGTTTTCTCTCCATTCAGGCCTAGGAATCTTGGGTTTTGGATTGTGGTAAAGCCTGGAGAGTTGTCTTGGTTTAGGGCCTAGTGACCCCTGATTCGGACTATGGGTTGCGATAAAGCCTAAGAGACTAGAAGACAGGAAAATTCCTCACGGTTTAGGCAAAGAGAATTTGGTGATATCCATGCTTGTGTTGGCATAATGATCGGATATAGATCACGGTAAAGCTTGGTTTATGATTGATGAGGGTGAGGTGGTTTAGCCTCAGGATTCCCTGGTTGGTTTTTTTATTTGAGTCCCACATTCATGCTTTGAATATGGCACGGTGGTAATTGGCTGAAGAGAGATTTGGCTCAGCTAATCTATTATCGGGTGGAACGTGGAAGTCCCATCTCTGGTTGGTTTTTACATTCATTAATGAGAAACTCATTCCTTTGGTATTTGGTATGAAAATATACTGGTTATTATGTGGATTTCATTGATGTTATATCCATCGTATTTATGTTTCTATTATGCTTGTTATAAGATTGTATTTTATCAGTGATGATGTATGGCTCTATCTATGTTTTTGCATGTAAATGAATATACAATGTATCTATGGTCAAATAGATTGTATTTCATCTTATGATGTAAGTGAGTAATGCTTCTTAGTGATTCTTAGATAAGTATTAGACCATTATGTTTAATTTTGTTATTTACACATGTAAATGTAATGTTTGTAGCATGTTTGACGAAATTATTGCCATGGACAGGTAAGGTCGAATGAGTTCCCGATGATGTGATTACTTTCATGTATTTGATTTAATGTTATTTATCCTCTCCTGAATTTACAGGAAGTTCTGGGCATTGACCTTGGCTTAAGGGCTGAAAATGTGGCACGAATCCCGAAGTTGCAGGCACAGAATTGACCTTTTGGAGCAATGGACGTGGCCTTTCCAAGGCATGCCCATAGCTATAGGTTGCTAGCTACTCCCTTGCCCTTACATGTCCATGGCTAAGGCCTAAATGGGTCAAAATGTAGTCCCCTTCAAGTTTCAGGGGTCTGGGAGGGTGGTTTACCTCCTGGACGTGTTGTTGATGTTGTGTAAGGTGTGTTTGTCGTGTGTTCTGTTGGTTCCACTTCCTTAAGGTCATCTAGGAGGTTTAATCTCATATTAGTAGCCTCTCGTCACATGTTTATCCAATTTTGTCGGTTACTTGGGTAGATGTGGGAAGAGGGTATTACAGAGTGGTATCAGAGCATGGTTCAACTCTCAGACTGGATGGGTAGTGTGTTGATCATGTGTTATGTGATCTCTTATGTGTTTCCCATACCTATGTTGTATGTTATTGTTGCAATCGCATTTTGTTGGCCATGGGGGTAGTGGTGTGGCCATGGGGGTGTTGATGATGTTGTTGTCGACATGTTGTCATGAATATATGATTGATTGTGTCTTGTTCTTGTTTATGTATTGTGTGTGCATTATTGCTTACGTATTGTTATATGTTGTATATGCATTTCTTGGTTATGCTAGGTCACCCGTGGGTCATGATTTTGTAATGTTTTTGCATGTTTTCTTGTGAAATGTCATATGTTTAATATACATTGATCAGTAATGTTGGGTTACATGTTGCCTATGCTCATGTATGGTTTGTGCTTACGGTTGTGTGTGTGGTCAAGCTTGCATTAGTGCGCATTTGGTATGGTCATGGATGGATGACTGGACTCCAACTAGAATGATATTTATATGTTTATATGCCAATACATTATGTGTTTATATGTTGTCATGATTATATATATACATGTATTATGTTGATTGACTAATATTGCAGGAAGTATCCTCCCCAAATTACACTAAGGTATGTTGGTTTATTGTTATTTGGTTTCGTTGACATATTATACTTTTCAGGAGAAATATCAACATGGATAGAAGGATGGTAGGCTACAATGACTCCCCCCGTGAGTCATATGAGTAACATGGTGGGCACTCTTTTGGTTTGGCAGACACATTGAGAATCCTAAAGGAAGAAAAAAGGATTTGTAAGGCAGACAATAAAAAGCTCATACAAGCACAAGAGAAACAAGAAGAGGTGAATGAAATAATTTTTCAGAGCTTGTCAAATTTGCAGAAACAAGGGCCATTACGGATCAATTATGGACATGAGGACAGTACTAATGGGGCATATGGCAGTAGGTATCCTAGTAGACATCGGTCAAATAGAGCAGATACAGTGAGAGATGGCAGGTTGTTGGACACTCTAGATAGGCAGGGTGATGAGTACAGGTGCTAGTCTAGTTCTGATTCAGAGATGATTGTCATCGGTATCATCCTTATAGGAGGAATGGCAAGGGGTACTTACTAGATGAATTTAATAAATCCAAACCAGCAACTTTTGATGGAGACTTAAAGAAACCAGAAGATGCAGAGGCTTGGATACTTGGAATAAATAAATTCTTTGAGTTGCTTGAGTACTCAGATAACATGAAGGTTGGAATTGTTAACTTTAGTTTGAAAGGTAAAGAAGACATATGGTGGGAAGATGTGAAGCGGGTGAAAGGCATCAGAACAAAGGACTTGAGTTGGCATGAGTTCAAGAAAATTTTCAGGAAGAATTAATTTCCAGAGATGTATTAAAACAGCAAGGCTAAAGAGTTCTATGAGCTAAGAATGGGATCTATGACAGATGAAGAGTACATGACCAAGTTCTTGGAGCTATTGAGGTATGTTCCATATCTTACCGATGATAAGTCTAAATTTTAGCGATTTGTTAGCATTTTCCATTACCATTCAAAGGTCGTATTGAGTATGATGAGCCTCTGTCACTGGAGGAAGTCATTGGGAATTTGAAGCATTGCTATGAATAGTCAAAACATGAGAATGAGTCTCAGCAAGGATGGAAAGGTAAAGACCAAGGTAAAGGTAAATGGCAACCTAAGAGAGCAAGGCCTTAGAATGTAGATGAGAAAGAAAATGTGGCACCGCAAAAGAATTTTAATGTAGCTGGACAGGGACATAGGCCACAATAGCAGCATGGAGGTAATGGTAAGGGATGGTTGAGTGTTGGAAATGCGGTGAGGAGCATCTTAAGAGAGATTGTCGACGGAATCAAGGAGGAAGGCCTAATATATACAGTTCGCAGGAGGCACAGAATGTTGGGGATATTGGTCAGAGCATTCCTCGCATTTATGCAGCAATGGACAATAAACAGGCCGATCACAAGGATTTTATCATTGAGATGGACGGTAAGCTTTGTGATCATGTTAATTCTATTTTGATTGATCCTGGATCTAATTATAGCTATGTTAGTCCTGACTTGGTGAATAAGTGTGGTTTGAGTAAGGAAATCCATGTAGAATCTTGGTTAGTATAGTTAGCCACATGTACAAAGAAAAGAGTTCACCATTGGGTAAGAGCTTGAACATTTGAGTTAAATGGCATGCCTACAGCAGTGTACTTGAACATATTTCCATTGAATTCCTACAATATGTTATTGCATATGGATTGATTTTATCTTCATAGGACCAAGGTAGATTGTTATGACAAAGCCATTGAATGTTTAGATGACAATAGGGAACCAAGAGTCTTACAAGGAAAAAATAAAGCCACATCAGTTAGGATGGTGTCATCCATGCAGGCCAAGTGTAGTTGTAGGAAAGGATGTGTGTTATTTGCAATTCATATCTCTATTGAAAAAGTTAAAGAAGTTGAGGATGCAAATGTGTTGAACAGGTATCCAATTTTGCAATAGTTTTAGGATATATTTCTAGCAGAGCTTTTCGATTTTCCACCTCACATGGAAGTATAATTTTCTATTGAGTTGGTACTAGGGGTATTTCCAGCATCAAAATCACCTTACAGGATGATTACACCAGAGTTGGTAGAGTTAAAATTGCAGTTGAAGGAAATGTTGGACAAGAGGTACATTAGACAAAGTGTATCGCCATGGGGTGCACCAGTATTGTTCGTCAAGAAAAAGGATGGCACTCTTAGACTATGCATTGCATACAGGTAGTTGAACAAAGTGACCATAAAAAATAGGTACCCATTACAGCGGATTGATTATTTGTTTGATCAATTGAAGGAATCAGCGGTGTTCTCCAAGATCAACATGAGATCGGGATATCATATGGTATGCATCAAAGAGCAGGACATCTACAAGATCGCATTCAGGACAAGGTACGAGCATTATGAGTTTTTTGTAGTTCCATTCGATTTGACTAATGCCCCAACTACATTTATGTGTTTGATGAACAGTGTGTTGTGTCCTTATTTGTACAATTTTTTCATTGTTTTTATTGATGACATATTGGTGTATTCTATAAATGAGGAAGAGCACATCGATCATTTGGCAGCAGTGTTGAGGTTGTTGAGAGAGCATCAGTTGTATGTTGAGCTCAGAAAATGCAGTTTCTTTTAGGCTGAGGTACACTACTTGGGACATGTTGCCTCCAAGGACGGCATTGCAGTAGATCCAAAGAAGATAATGGCCATCATGGAGTGGGTAGCTCCTCAGAATGTAGATGAAGTGAGATCATTCATGGGATTGGCAAGTTACTACAAGAGGATCATAGGAACTTCTCACATATTGCTTATCCTATTACGTCATTGCAGAGGAAAAGTAATAAGTTTGATTGGATAGAGGAGGGTGAGGCTCGTTTTGAGCAGCTTAAGAAATTGTTGACACATGCTCCAATTCTAAATATTGCAGATCCAAACAAGGATTTTTTTGTGTGTACAGATGCTTGCAAGAGAGTACTTGGCGGGGTCCTTATGCAAGATGGACAAGTGGTATGTTATGAGTCATGGAAGCTAAATGAACATGAGAAGAACTACCCGACACATGATGTTGAGCTAGTAGTGATCATACATGCACTAAATATGTGGAGGAAATATCTTCTTAGTAGGTGGTTTGTATTGATGAGTGACCACATTGGGTTGAGGTACTTGTTTAACTATCCAAATTTGAATTCCAGGTAGGCTAGATGGTTGGGCACTATCAGTGAGTTTGACTTAGAGATCTAGTACATCAAGGGAAAGGAGAATAGGGTTGCAGATGCTCTTAGCAGGCCAGTACAAGTAAACCACTTAGAATCGATGAACTCCTATGGTACATACATACAAGATAGGATCTTCCAGGCAGGTCAGTAGGATCACACGTATATGGATATTGTGCACAGGTTGAAACTTGCAGCATAGTACAGGTACAGATACAAGTGTTGGTATAGGTACAAGTACAGGTGTTGGCACAAGTACAAGTACACATGTACATGACTTGGATTATCATCTCACATTAGATGGATTGGTTAGATTTAGAGATAGAATATATGTACTAGACAGTAGTGAGCTCAAGAAGGTTATCTTGAGGGAGTTTCACGCGAAACTATATTCAGGTCACCCAGGCTACTAGAAGACTTTGATTGCAGTAAAGATATTATTTTATTGGTTGAATCTAAAGAGGGATGTGGTAGAGTTTGTAGCCATATGTTTGGATTTTCAGATGGTTAAGGGAGAGTGTAAACATCCAGGTGAATTGCTATAGCCGATCACGATACGAGAGTTGAAATTGGAGGTCATTTCCATGGACTTCATCACAGGTTTGCTTAAGATAGCTAGACAGCATGATTCCATCATGGTTGTTGTGGACAGGTTAACAAAGGTTGCACATTTCATACTGGTGAAGACTACATACTTAGCTAACGATGTAGCACAAGTGTTTATCATAGACATAGTCATATTGCATGGTGTTCCAACGAATATTTTGTCCAACAATGATGCAAAGTTCACTTCCAATTTTTGGAAGGACTTGTTTGCAGGTTTTGGCATCGAGTTGGCCTTCAGCACAGCTTATCATCCGCAGACAGATGGACAGAAAAAGAGATTCAATAGGATACCGGAGGATATGTTGAGGATGTATGTGATGTATTAGCAGCACAAGTGGGAAGAATATCTTCCATTGGTAAAGTTCTCCTACAACAACGGGTATCAGGAATCATTGAGGATGAGTCCATTTGAGGCTATGTATGGGCGAAGTTTCAACACTCCTATAAGTTGGAGTGATCTGGTTAAAATGGTATTAATTGGAACGGAGATGTTGGAAGAAATGGAATAAGAAATGCATGTGATCAAGAAGAACTTGAAGGCAGCACAGGATAGGCAGAAGATTTATGCATATAGGAACAGGTTTTCAAGGAGTTTCAGGTTGCTAAAATTGGACAACTAGGTCCAAACTCCATGTTGTGATGCTCAGATGAAGACACCAATATTTTATTGGGTTCCTCTTTTGAAGATGTGCAAGATCGATCTAAAGATCATCTTGATCCGATGAGCAGAACATTTATTTTGAATTTATTTTTAATACTTTCAAAATATGTGCAGGTCAGCCTTAAGGTTTTACATCCCCAGAAAATGTTTCACACACCCTCAGTGATTGGTATAAATAGAGTCAACGTTGGATGACATTTCAATCATCTCATCACACACATCCTCATCATCTAAATCTGGATGATGTCGGAAATGAATGTCGTAAATATGGATGATGTCATAAATCTGGATGATGTAAATATGAATGATGCCGTAAATTTGGATGATGCTGGAAATGGATGCCGTGAATATGGATGATGTCGTAAATCTGGATGATGCCGAAAATCTGTATGTGGGATTACTTTGTTGAATTATGTTGATTTTTGATGAGTTGTCTTTAAGGGTTGTGTGTGTGACACTTCTGGTTGGCTGACCATATTGAGACTTTGTTGGTTGAAGCATCCTGTTGACCGTAGTAACGCACCAACACACTTATATTTTTCTGGCTTGTCTTTTGTCGATCTACTGGTATGTTCTATCAGCACTTTACTTTCTTGTTTATGTGATTACTGACTGACATTGGGGATAAAAGTAAAGTTTCATCAAGCATAGAACATATTCAAATTTACATGGAATCAGAGTTGAGGTGAAGACAAAGCCCTAGTTTGTAGCAATCACCGAAGAAGAGGATGGGTTTCTCAAACTACAATGGCTTTAAGGCTGATGAAAAATTGACTGGGAAGGATGACTTCCATGCTTGGAAGATGATGTTGGATCTTAATTTGGAAGACCAAGATGTCATGGACTATGTGCAGGGTAAAATCCAAGAGCCTCCATCCACTGCAACTGTTGTTGCCAAATCAAAGTACAAGAAAGGGGAAATCAAAGCCTCCTCATCCTCCAACTCATCCTCTTCTCCGCTGCCCTCGGAGAAGACCTCTATGAAATGTGCCTTACCGGCGGTGCATTTGTGTCCCGGTGCCCACGGCTCCTGGCAGGTGAAGCACAATCGCTTCCGTCTCAGCTCTCTCCTAGCCTCATCATCATACTGTCCTCGTCCGGGATTCGCCTTGGGAGGCGGGACCCTCATGTCCTTACCCAAAACCCTTAAGGGTTTGAAAGCATGTCTCTGCGGGATAAGGTGGCCGAGTCTGGAGCAACACATCACCGTAGGTCCACGAACCTGTGATAGCATCCCTGAAGTGTGGCCGGTTCGTTTGACCGGGACTAGACACAGTGGATTCCCGACGGCAGATCAAAACATCGTGACCAAGCTAGAAGTACAGCGTGTAATGGGAATTTTTCATGCTTGAAACCCTCAAAAAGTCTGAGATGTATGCCTCTGCACTACCTGTCTGTTTGAGCTTGGTCAGCTCGAGGAAAGGCTGATCGGGGTCCTTCTGATCAAAACGTTTCACCACCCTCCTGGTGAACTCAGCATATGTAGTCACTGTGGAATGCCCCAGTGTGGTCAACCCATGAAACCACCAGTTCTGGGCCTCACCCTCTAGATGTAATGCAGCCATCTTAATGGCCTCCTTCTCCGGCAGCTGGTTAAGCTGAAAATAGAGGTCTAGTTTTTCCACCCAAGACCTGGCTGTGGTCTTTGGAGACCCATCAAACATCGGCAAATGAAATTTGCTGGCTGCACGGTTATTGTCACGGTGGGAACCCCGTCCCTTATTTCGATCATGAGGCTTACTGCCGCCTCGGTACTGCAGATATTGATTGAAAGGGAGAGCCTCCATGAATTCCGGCCCCAAACTTCGCCAATCTGCAAACCAAACTGCATGTAGATCGGGACCCTCATCTCTTGATGCAGTTTGCTCCACTTCCTCTACCGGGAAAGTAGGCATGGTAGGTCGCGTGTCCATGGAGTCGGCCTTCTGCGCTGTCATAATGGGTATGGCATCTGGTATGCAACTAGATGTTCCCGATCCTTCCCCTACCTGAAAGACCCTAGGGGGTTCTTTCTGCGTTACCCCTGCAACCTTCCTGGTTACCTCCTGCATGAATGCATCCATCTTTGCATCCATCTTCTCACTCAACTTCTCGGCCAATCTTGCCAACATAGCCTCCATTGGATTCCTCCGTTCGTCTTCTGAATCAGAATCACCTCCCCCAAGGAGAGTGGGGTATTACAGGTGCCATAGAGTGCCTTTAGCACCCTTGAGTGAGCCCCGGTCAGGCTACGACCTTGTAATATCCCCAAAAGGAAATAACCGGTAATAAGCAATGCCTTATCTGAGATATAAAGCGAACCGAATCAACGAATCATGACACATGTAACACCGTCTGAGCCATTTATATAATCGAAAGTACATAGAAGAGCAATAAATCGAATGAGTGCACTATCCTTGCCCTAGGCAGTGGAGACCCTCTCAACGAGAAAGTGGGCTCCTGAGACGAACGTCACAGGCCTGCCTCTACTTGTGAAAGATGAGCTACTTGGCGGGAGTGAAGGCACCAAACCCTCTCAAATGGAAACGTCTCGCCGGTGTCGGCGCGAAACGAGATA